>OY757910.1:56581954-56591954 GCA_963585895.1 Sepioteuthis lessoniana | reverse complement strand
AATATTGAAAATATTTTTCAATATGTTCTCTAACGTCGAGGCAAATTTGTGTGACTGTTGACTTTGTGGTGGTGAATGAATGCAAGTGTATTTTTTTAGAGAGGGAGTTAGTTCGCACTTTTTTTAGAAATTTTAGTGCTGTTTTGTGTGTAGAACAGCAAGTACGCAGTGTTTAACTCAATTCGCTGTAATAATGTCTTACATATCTTGTGTTAAGCTCCTTTTAGGATGTGTTGATATTTGAAGTTGTGGAAACTGTCTTTTGTTTGAGCATTCCATGAAGGTTGTGTTGTGTGAAGTTGAATGAAGTGACAGGTGAATTTCGTTTTTAATTGAAACGATTATTCATTGTTGAATTTAGTCTAGCTAGGTTGTTTGTGTTTTTCCATAAATTCGGTGTTTAGCGTGGCTCGTGGGCACGTATTGACCACGCATTGAATTTTCTTGTTGGTGTGCACAATTATATAGCTATCATAATTCCTGTTGAAAATTTTCGAAGTTGAATGTTGTATAATGGAATGTAGCGTCAGCTCGGAACAAGTTTCCTTCAGAGTTTTTAGTTGTTGGACGTCTGAGTATTAGTGTCAATTTTTTTGAAGATTTGCTTGTCTTCTTTTTTGTAAAATCAAACTTTCAGATGTCTTAGTAGTTTTTGTGATTTGTTTGCTAACGTTGTATCCGGTCTTCAGTGGGTGCTTTTTGGCTTCGTCACTCTGGCACTCACGGATAGTTTGTCGAATTATGAAGATAGTAAGTGAATTGGCTTGCATTTTGTTGGTATTTATTCAGAAAATGTCGGGAAATTTTTTTTTGGCTGGTGGAGAATATCGCGTAATCCCGTTCTTCCTTGTCGTTGTGAATGTCGTCCCAATGACAAGTTTGGTAGTAATAAAAGAACTGTGTGTCGTCTACTGAGCAGTCTGGTAGCAGCAGGAGAAAGTGTCTTAGTGGCCAGTAAGATTAGGTGGGCAAGTAAAAGAGTTGAATGGTTGCCTGATTTTTGGTAGTGGAGAAAGTGAAGAAATATGCCTAGTGTCACTAATAGCAGCATGTCAATATTCTTCTCCTCGTGTGCTGTGAAATAAATTCTGCCGTTCTCTTTCTGTGGAGGAATTTTAGCTTGGAAAATTTTGTTTAAATTTTTGCATGTAATTGTTGTATATGAAAATTTTGAATAAGATACTTAAAGAATTTGCATGTGTTCACCGCTCTTATTTCTCAAGTCCACGCGCCGTAATAGAATTTTCCTGTTGCCTTTGAAATGAGTGAAATATATTCTTAAATGTTTCGATTGTTTAGGACAGTTTTTTTGCTCATTTTACGTCGTTGGGTTAACATTTGTGGTTGAGTGTTCTCTCAAGAAGTAAGATTTCAAATTTTTAGGAGGTAATGTAGAAAGAGTTCCATGTGCTATGGGTATATTTAATTTATTTTAAATTTGGTTGCGTGTTCTAAGTCGGAGTTACCGTTTGTAGGAGAATGGACCTGTATTTAGTATTTAAGTTCCCCGACTATTTTGATGTTGAGTTTATGTATATTGAAAATAAGGGTTTAATTTTTATGCTTCCCCACATGTTTCATGTTTTAGTTTAGAATTAAGGTAGAATAAGCACATGGATAAAACAAATGAATGAATAAAGCATATGAAATAAATAAAGGTTGTAAAACGGCGCGGACAAAATGAACATTTAAAACAAGGCGACGAACAAAAACAAATTTATATATTAAAATAATAAAATTTACATTGATACCTAAAAGAAATTACTAACTCTACTAACATAATAATAGTGTGTGTATATGTGTGAGCTCGTGTGTGTGTGCGCGTGTGTAACACAACTAAGCTACAAAAAGAATTACAAGTTTAAAATGTCCTTTTTTTATGGTTTGAAACGGGCAGTTTCTCAGAGACGGGAAAGCGTCTCATAGTTCTTGTATATGAATGACTGCGAGGCCCATTCATGGTGTTGCTTTTCTCTACTGTTGATTCACGCTGAAGGGAGTGTGTTGCTGTTGCGAAGAAATTTGGTCAAAGAGAACAAGGGTGTTTGAAGACGACGCATTTATAGAAAATACGCGTCTTGTAGGTGGCTCAAAAACGCAGGACTTGAATTTACGCGCGGACCTAGTTTTAAACATGTCACGTGGTCCTCCTGGCCAATGGTTTCCCGAGACTGAATATTGAGCGTCCGCTATCTTTGTGGGAACAAGTGGCATACCGCCCAAAATAATTTATAGGAGTGTAAAGTCCTATAATACCATACTTCTTCAGGGTTTTTTTTTTCTTTCTGTTCTTTGATGTTTGATATTCAAATTAAAATCTTTAAAACGATATTTTTGTCAACTCTCTTTCTGTGTCTAACTATATATATATATATATATATACTAACAGAAATACCCGTCGTTGACTGGTTTCAGAATGAACCTTCAAAATTTGTACTCTAATTTATGTAAGTTACTGCTTCGATATTATTGAATGTTTTGGAGCAGTATATCATAGTGACAGAGTAAAAGTTTGATTTTACTGTGTGCACAGTTATTATGTTTTACTTTCATCAAAATCAGAGGTATTTGAATATTCATATGGGGCGCTTGCCCCCTTTAAACTCCCTAATCAAACTAGAACGTAAATTTCATGTACCTCATTATCTTTCTCGTAGAATATCACATAAGAAGGGATACTTTGTTTTTCTTTCTATCTTCTATTCCCTTTTGTCCTATAGATGTACAGTTACATACACAGACAGACACACAGATACACACACAGAGACACGTTGAACTTTATTATATTGATCCACATACAGAAACACGCGCGTGAGCGCGCGCACACACACACACACATATGCTCGAGAGAAATATAAAATAATTGTTTTTTAATGACTTGATTCTCTTGATAATATACTGTGTAAATCAAGAATAAGTGAGACAATACTTGAGATTTTTGTCACTAAGGCAACTGCATTAGCTCAGACAAAAACTGAATACAAATATTCTTATTCGTCATTTGGACATATCCCATTGCAAAATTGCGTCTGTAGTAATAAAATATGTAATCTGATTTTTCCCCTCACAGCCACGTTATAATTGATATATTTCAAGAAAATATTCACGAGTTAATTATTAAAAGCAATAATTTATGTTAGCAGTTGGTTATTATGGACGTCGTTTAAAGAATTTTGATCGGAAAGGAATTTGCACAACGATCGATGGTTAATGGGAAAATTGTTATTGTAATTTAGTCGTTCCATAACTGGAATTGCAGTGAGCCATTCAGTCTGCTAGTAACAGAATGAAAAACTCAACAAAATGGGTTTGGTTTGGTTTGGTTTGGTTGTTATGGCATATTAACACTTGCATATATATAATTATATATATATATATATGTGTGTGTGTGTGTGTGTGTGTGTGTGTGTGAGCGGATATTTTGGAGGTAATTTTATTTTTAAACGAGTTAGAGTCCATTTCTTTGTATAGAGATAATTGGTTTCAACTATTACAAGAAGTAGAAATTCTAAATGGCTTCAAGTATTACGGACACTTATAATTATATATAATATTGATCATTTCTTTGGAAACAGTTAAATGATTTCACGTTGAATTTAGGTTATTTGGCTTAATGGCTCATCAAACCTCGATGTTAATTTAATACCATATCATGTGTCTTCAATAAGTTTCCAGCCATTTTTTGTACAGGCATTTAAAATTGTCGTAGACACTTGAAAATCCAGTATGTTATTGCTACACATCTGATGAGATGACTGACCACTTTTTATGAAGTAAGAACACCAGAGGTGATTGGCCAAATAAAGAATTTCATGGATAAGGACCGTTGTGTGTCTATAGAGATAATAAGTGCATAGTTTGATGTCTGTGTGGGAACTGAACACACAATTATTCGCGAGGAACTGAAGATGTGGAATATTTGCGCGAAGTTTGTCTCAAGGGTGCTAGGAGAAGATCAGAAAGAAAGACGTTGTCATGACAGAAGGGAGATGGTCGAGCTGATCAATTCAGATCTCGCAGTTCTTGATGCTCTGGTGACCTGGGATGAAAGCGTGATCTACTGCTATGACCCAGAGACAAAGGGACAGAGTTCCCAGGGGAAGCATGCTGGCTCTCCCAGACCCAAGAAGATCAGACAGAGGAAATCCACATACAAACCTTTGATGATCCTTTTTTTGACAGCACTGGTATGATCTACACGCACTTGGTTCCCACTGGACAGTCAGTCAACAAGGAATAATGTTGAGGTTTTAATGGACTTCAGCAAGAGATTCCGTCGGAAGAGTCAAGCACTCTTCAAATCGGGTCAGTGGCATTTCTACCCGGACAATGCACCAATCCATAACTCCATCCTTGTCACAGACTATTTGACCAAGATGGGCATCAAGACAGTTTCTCACCCCCCACTATAGTCCAGTCCTTGCTCCCTATGGCTTTTTGTTATTCCCTAAGCTCAAGGCAAAACTAAGAGGCTGTCGTTATGAGACAATTGAAGAGATGAAAGAGGTTGTGACGAATGTCATTGACACGATCACACAAGAGGACTTCCATGAGGCCCTCCAGAAGTTGTTGGAACGGCACAACAAGTACATTGCAGCCGGAGGAGATTACTTCGATGGGGACTTGAGTTTCATGTGTGTACTTTCAGTAAAAGTGCCCATACGAAAAAAAGTCTGACAATTTTTTGAACAACCCTTGTATATGATATATGACCGAATATTTTGTAGATATCTATATTCTGAACGAGCTAGAGCTGATTTGTTTCCACAGTTTAATGGTTTCAAGTATTGCTATTTAAGATTAGTTATTCTATTTATCAATTATTCCCATCTAATTTATTAGTTTTCGTTAGTTTTCACACTTTTGATACTATTAATTATTTGTTTGCTTATAGTTAAATGGTTTTAAGTACAGCATATAAATGAACAGTTCTATTTGATTCATAGATGAAAACCTAATAGTTACAACCCCTCCTACTTAGAATGGATCTGTGAATAATAGCAGATAAAGGGCACTCCGCATTCCCCAAATCCTCTGGAATGGAGCCTCACTATCACATTGTTTATTATCATACCCATGACATTCGTTGCATGGGATCTTGCACCTCTGCAGAAATGCAGTTTGTGAACACTTCAGCCCCATCCAATAATGCAATAATTATGGCTTTATAACGTATTAAACTGCTCATGAGGAAATCACCATTTTATACTAAAAGAACAAGTCGATGTTGGCCGCGTAGAGGAAATGGCATTACATAAAATATAGTTTTATAATTTTATATGCAAGTTTTTCACACCATATTAAACTGTGGTATTTTCACCAAATTATGAGTAACACCAAGTCTTTCCTCGTCTGCGGGACTGTTTGTATTCTAGCTGATTTTAAGAATACTGTAGTCTGGATGGTCTCGATTATTCCTCAGATCAAAAGTTCTTCCACTCTCTTTTTCAAGTCTTGGGGAATCTTTCCAAAGGCCCCAACAACAATTGGTATCAGTGTCCCCTTCAAATTCCGTAGCTTTTTCAGATTTCTAGCAAGATCCAAGTATTTTTTCGTCCTTTCGCTTTCTTTGATTTACATTTCGTTTTCTGCAAGTACGACAAAATCATCTAAATGATCAGTTCTTTTCTTCTTGCTAGTTAATACTAGGTCTGGTCTACTGGCTGGAATTTGGTAATTCATTTTAGTTTCAAATTAACTGAGTATTTTATGTGAATTATTTTATTCTGTGCGTGTTTTTTTACTGTATCGTCTCGATTCTTCCGTTGATTTCGAATTCCTCTAGTCTTTCTTACAATTAAGGACAGTTCCAAGCGCACTGACTGCATTTAGTATTACCATCATTCTCATGTTCTACTACTTATTCAACTTTCAACAAGATCCAAGTATGTGTCTACCTTTTAGCTTTCTTTCCCTCCGTGGAATGACAAGTTAATTTTTCTTCTTAATCAAAATTTCTGACCAGGATAATATGATTCTTGTGTATCTCAAAGTCCCAGAGATTTTTTGTATCTCATTCTTACTGACATTTTTTTTTTGTTTATATCCCATTTAGTTATATGGGGGTGTCCTCGTGGTGTAATGGTTAAAGCGTTGGACTGCGGAATCGTAGTACGCGAGTTCGTACTCCAGTCGCGCTATTGCGTTCTCTTTCGGGCAAATACCCTTGGGAAAGGTATGAGCCCCCTTATCCTCCCAGCTATGGGTTAAATAGTACCACTACTGTTCTTCTAGGAGAATGGATTTGGCATTAAATAACCTAAAATAGTTGATATGCCATTAAACAAAGAAACCAAACCAAACCAAACCATTTAGTTATACGGTAATATTATAAGTTATTGCACTATACCCAGTAGATCACCTAATCGTGCCTAGTCTTCTATATTCTTTTCATGCCATTTAATGCATTTGCTTACAATTTAATTGTTTCATATCTTTCTCAGAACATTTTACTCTTGCATTTCTTTGGCGTGTTATCGATTTTCGCTTTAACATAATTGGTCTAATAAGTAGAGTGTTCGCCAGAGGTCCGGTAGACCATGATTCAATCGCAGGTCGAATCATACCAAAGACTCAAAAATGGTACTTGATGTTACCCTACCTAACATTTAGCCTTATAAGGTACGGATCAAGGATCAAGCAATCTAGGGAATGGAGAAAAACCCTCTCCTACACCTCGCTGTAGTAGCTATTGAAAAGGAAGCCTTCAGATCACCCTCGACTAGAGTCTCCAACTCTATTTACTTATTACAAGAGATGCATTTTCTCTCTTAAGGTTCCCCTTTCTTAGCCATTTACAGGTGTGCTATATCCCCAGTTTATCACTTGAAGAATTCTTACAGTTCTTTTTATTTCCATGTTTGTTTTCTATATGTTATTGTTCAATTGTGTGTTCTTAGTTTGACGTTGTTATTACTAACAGCAGTAATTAATCAATCTTTGCTTTTTAATATGTTCCTCGAGTCCATTTCTAGAATGGTCAAAAGTTTCGAACAAGAGATACTATAATAATCAATTTACTTATGGCGAGTTTTCTCTTCCAGCATTAGTTGATGGTCTTTCACTGAAGTCTGAGTGACAGCAAGTCTTATCTGATTTATTGAACTCTTTTCAGTATTCTGGCTGATCTTAGCAATGCTGTAGGTTGAATGTTCTCGATTGGTCCTCTAATTTCCGACTCTTCCAGAACCCTTTCCCAGTTTTGAGAACCGTTGAGAGAGCACCAGTTATAATTGCTTTTACCGTCAAACTAATTCTCTGGCAAGCTTCAAGTACTTATCTCTTTTTTCACTTTCTTTGTTTTTTTACTTTGTTGTCTGTTACGACGACAAAATCCACTATACGGTAGGTTTTCTTTTTTGTTGTTAATTATCACAAAGTCTGATCTTCTGGCTGGGATCAGTTCGTATCTAAAAACCCCAGGGAATGCTATGGCTCTCATTTTCCAAGGGATTCTTGTTTGTGCATGTATCGCTTGGTACTCCAGCTTGTTGTGTCTAATCTTATACTCCTTTTACGCTAGTTTGCTGCATTCGCTTTTTATGTGATTAACGCTTTCATCTATATCACCACATGATCGGCTTCACATACTTCTGTTGCGTAATATCGATTTTATCTTAAATATAATGGACCCTTATGGGTTTTTTTTTGTGTTATTATTTCTTTTTTAGAAAATTCAGATTTTTTAATGAATTGATTGCAATGTTTTAAAACATTCTATGGCGTTTCTTTTCTAAAATACTTCCATAGATAATTACAAATTCAAAACATATTCTGATTTTAATTCCTTTTTAAAATGTTATTCGTTGTCACTTTTCAAAATCTTTTTAACTATTTAAATTTTTCGAGGACTCAAATTTTTTGAAATATGAAATGTTTCCTATTCTGAAATGTTTTTTTCTCAGAAAATTCAAAAGCTTTAATTTAATTAATTAAGTGGTAATGGACTTTTAAATTTATTATTTCTTTTTAATTAAAATGTTTTAAAATAATTTCATTTATTAATGAATTGATTCCGAAAACAAAAGTAATTAAAAATTAATGCTTTTATCTGTCTCGTTTTTTTTTTTTTTAATTTCAGATTAATGAAAGACAAATTTGATATTTCCGTGTATAAATCTGAAATTTTAAAAGTTGACCTACTAAGAGAGTACCCATAACTCGGCAAATCTAAGAATACCCTATCGGAGGAAGATTTATGCTAAATGTCTGCTTATATATTAATTCACTTACAAACAAACAGAGCTAAGCCTCTGAAATCACCTAACTCGTCAGCTAAATGTTATCTGCTAAAAGCGATGTTAATGTACACATAGGGAAGACACGAAGAGCTATTGACTATATATTAATCATATGTAAATCTGATTTCTCTGATAAAATAAAATGGGATTCTTTTAAGCAGTAGCCGTGTTAGTACAACTACATGACTGCAACACTTAGACTCGAGCGAAACGCAAGAAGAAAACTTTAGATCGTAACTAGACGAGAATGTTTCCTGCTCTTTTAAAGTAAATCCTGGAGGAAACACCGCTCAATATAGAAGCTGTATAGTCATTTGTCAACTATCCCACAAACCGTCCAATAAAACAAATACATGCAGGTGAAGTAAGGACGAACTCATGATCAAAGCTCTCCTATGGACCCCGACACATGCTGTCTGCCTAATAAAAACTCTGTGCCGACACTAGATCCAGTTTAGAGGACCTGTCAAAGTGATGGAGATATTCCTGCATGACTTGATGATATATATATATATATATATATATATATATATATATATAAGCTGATTGAAAAATGTTAACAATATGAGAGCACCGATAGGGTTTAATTTTAAACTGTCTCCATGGGTCTCTAATCTCTGTCAACGCGTTCTTTGAATTTACCGTAGCAGATAGAAGTATCTTTATAAGAAAAGCAGAACTGATATTAAAGACACAGCTTCCAATGGAGGATAAACAATGGAGACTTTAGAATCATAATATGATGGGAATCTCAGAGAAATGTTAATATTTTTTTAAAATATCGTATGTATGCATATTGTGACGAGGAAATATGACACCCCCATACATTCGCTGGGTTGTGGGGAAAGGAGGCAACACGTTGAATCGTTAGTCGACTATAGCAGTAACCAAGAAAGTGGCAGTGAAAATGTCGTTTCTCTCCAACTCTCCCTACTAGCATTTGGAGACAGAGCCATGAGAGCATTCCATTCAATATTAACTATGTATGCGTCAGCAGAGAGAAGCAGACAGCAACCGTGATTGGGGGAAGGTATAAACGGCCAAAAAGCCAACACGTGGTCATTTTTCACACTACGGAAAATAACTAGGTGCCGTTTGTTCGTGGGAGAGAGAAGACACGTAGTTCGGACACGGAAGAAACTCAGATTCTAAAGTCACGCCACGCAAAGAACACAGAGAGGAAAAAGCTTCTCCTTTGAATAAATTCACACTACGGAGTCTGTGGGACGTCGTTAAATGAAAAACCCAACGCTGAAGAATTGTTCACGAGAAAAGAGATAATAATAAATCTTAGTCTTATATGAAATAAGACGTGCATCCTTCTATCAACGTGTTATGAGAGTCCGTAACGAGAGGAAAAAGAAAAAAGGAAATACTCTGCAAAATCCCAAACAAGTGAACATACAATTAAAGTATATTTAAATGTCTCTTGTTGTATTCATGCTGACCTGAATAAAAAAAAAACAAATTACGGAAGGGGAGAATAGCTCTGAAATACAGAGTTGAAAAGAAGAGGGAATATTCCTCGAATGATAAACTTGAGATTTTGAATTCGTGCTCTAACAAAGTCTGAAGGAAAGCAGACCATATCTACCATGCCGAAGAACTGTGTTCTTACCTTCCGTCCTTTAAAATAAATATTTCACGCTCCCGGCTTTTACCTGAATTGTTTCTTGTTTCTTTTTTTTTGTTCAATAAAAGAATATTGTATTTTAATCTTGTTGACCCAAACACGGCAGTTCAGAGTCTTCTTTTGTTGT
>OY757910.1:56421954-56576954 GCA_963585895.1 Sepioteuthis lessoniana | reverse complement strand
AAATAGCGGGTTTACATTGTATACGATAATAACTCGCATCCCAAAACATTACGTCTGTCTTGGATATCGAAATAATGTCAATTCCAATATATTGGGGTTACTAACGCCTGTCGCTGGATATACAGTGTATAGTAAAATAAAACTCAAATATTGGGCTTAAAAGATTCAAAGTTTGAGTAAAAATAAAAGATAAATGTATTATATACGATATTAACTTGTTTGGTTCTACGTAGTCAGCTATCTTTCAGGAAACTCCATTATTCTTTTTTCTTCTGCAAAAAACAGTTCAAAGTGTCTTCGACAATAATTAAGGAAATTGGTTTGGCCTTTTCTTTACTTTACGACTGTTCCATGAATCTTCGAATAAATGGTAATCTGTTGCAATATCCAGCGAATACGGCGAATGAGTGAATACAACCAACTCAAACTGATGCAAACACGGAGTAGTCTAATTCATAGAAAGCTAGTCTCAAATAGGATTTAATAGAGAGTTTGATTCTCATCAAGTGGTTTATTTTTTAACGGCGTATCAATTCCATAAGGGTTATTTAACTTCATATTTTTAATGTTCCATTGCAATTTTTAAAAATCTCTTTTCTATTTGACTATTATGATCAAATATTTACACAGATATTTGCTATTAAGCATTCCAATCTAATGCATATAATTTATACATAATTTTTTTAAGTAACTTTCTATATTTAATAAACATCCTTTGTTTTTATACGGTTGTATAGTTTTAAGCATTTCTATCCAATAAATATATTTTGGAAGCAAAAAGGTTTTCATATAACTAATGATAATAATAATGATATTAAAAATTGGTTATGTGGACTCAGAGACGTAAGCGAATGCAGTAAACTTGCACAAAAGGACTACAGGACTAGCCAGGACTTGGTGGGAAAGAGGATCAGAGATTAAGGTTTGATCATATTAACAAATGGTATATGCATCCAATAAAATCCTTCTTAGAGAATGAGACGCATAAAATTCTACATGTTTTATCAAATACCAATTGTAATTGGTGCGCTGGGAAAGGTTTCCAAAGCCTTAGAAAAAAAGCAGGAGGAATTAAAAATGAAAGGAATGATCGAGAGAATCCAAGCCAACGCATTATTAAAATTGGCTAGAATACTAAGAAATGTCCTGGAGACCTGAGTCGGCATGCTGTCACTCAGACTCCTGTGAAATACCACGTGTGTGAAAAACTCGCTAGTAGTGGAATAACAACTTTTTTTTAAATTGAACGATGAGAGTTTTATATAAAGTTTGGATGTATTTGATTTTTTGTGAATTTCGTGACGTTAAGAACATAGTATCTGACAGCCAAAGAGTTGACAGTTCAAAGTGTTAATAAAGAGAAAATGTCTATTATTGCTGCTTAAAATAAGTGACCTTTTTATGGACACTAAATAGTTACATCACGTAGAAACCTAAGACAGCTCCCGTATCATTATTCCGTTTAAAGTTCATGTTGTCCTACTTTGTCACTCCGGCCTATTTTGATAACTTGTATTTGTGACACAGCCTCAATATGGAAGGATTTAGCCAGTTCATAAATAACTGCCGGTATAAAATATGGAATAGAGTCGATCGTTCAATATAACGACTGGTGGACCGTCCAGATATCAAAGCTTGGTATTACCAGCTCATATAACGCAATAAAAAATACAGTTAGCAACAGTTTTATTTCGAAACCAATGATAAATAAATAGACAGATATTTAGAAATGAAAACAGACTGAAGAAGATAGAGAAGTTGATGTAAAGAAAATAAGTTATGAAAAGACTGATATAGGTACAAGATAAAATTGCTTGGTTTGGTTTCTTTATTTAATTAGGGGTTTTATAATGCAAAAGCTGTCCATGTTGAAGGACAGTACTAGCACTATTTAATCCATATCTGGGATGGGGGATAAAGAAGGTCACAAATTTTTGATGGGTATTGGTTGAAAAGAGAACTTAATAGCGTGAAGGGAGATTGGAATCGCTTACTCCGATGTTGCATCCAAGTGCTTTAGCCATTACGTCACAGGGACTCCTCCTACTGAGAAATGTCCAGATTTACAAAACCAAATGATTCAATGTAAAGCCCGATTAAATCCAAATGACAGTAATAAATCCTCGAGATTTTGACTCTTTTTCCGGATCAACCTGATGTCTAGCTAAGCTTTTATTATCATCATCAAGTTGCCCTGAGAACACGCATTTCCCTGACTCACTCTCTCTCTCTCTCTCTCTCTCCATTCGTCCCTATCATCCCTCGCTCCCGGCAGGTCCTCTAAACTACATCATTTGTCCGCACTGAGCGGATGTAAATTAGTTCTTGCTGGTCGGCGAATGCTTGCACGATCCACAGAATAACGTGATTTACGAGCTTGTCCTTGCTTCTCCAGCAGTGTCCCGCATATCTTGTCCGTTCGTCTTATGAGGATGATTTTTGAGATTGAAGTTAAGCGACCATACAGCTGTTTTCTCGTGGGATATTGCTTCTACTATTTGTTCGATATAGTTTGTATTATTCTTATGTAGTTCTCAACTACCTTTTTTTAGTGAGTTAGAGGTGAAAAAAAAAGATTTGGGTCGTTTTGATTTGAAAATCATTATTATAATTTTTTCACCTTGAAATGAAAGTCTAATATCAGCAATTAATGTTGTTTAGTGTACTTCTTATCGAGCAAAGCTGGTAGATGGCTGTTTGTGAATTCGATTCTTAAAAGGTGCGCAATACTTCTTTTTTGTTAAAATAAGTCAACCCTAGTAAATGACTTATACCGGAATAGCAAGTTCCAGAGCAGTATTACCAAAAGTATGTATTTGCCCAAACCCTCTGAAACAAGCAAGATGAGACGCAATATCAATTGTTTCATCCGTCCAACTATTTATTCAGAATGAGAGAAGAGATGGATTCATGCCTTTTCCATTGACATTGGCGCGAAGTAAAACGCAAACTGCCTCTTCCAGGATTTGAACTCGAGCCACCGATTCCATTTCAAGCACTGACAACTGTTACGATAAGCGAGTCTACTAACATAAAAAGATGTCCGTCTTTCTTTTCTTAATCAATCCAGTATTTATTGTAAACTCCTCGAGAGATACGTTTTTGAAGGTTAATTCTTTATATGTTCAACCTTTCGATAATCCGAGATAAAAGCTTTCGAAATCTGCAGATTGGATTATCTTTTGAAATTAAGTTTTAAAATGTGTCAATCGTCGTAGGCCTTACGTTCGTTAACCTCTAGCTTTTTAATTTATGAGACAAACCATCAGCTTTAAAAACAGTTCAGTTGGATATAATTTCATTTTTCTATCTAATTTCCGAATTCTAATATCTGAAAAGAAAAACAAAAACAGGAAGAGCTTAACATTTTCTATGACTACAACTACAAATAATAATGATAATTATTATTATTTTTGGAATTCAAGTAGCCATTTTGTTTTAAGTTGAGCGATGCAAGATACTCCTCCTAAGTTACAAGGCTGCATTAAGTCTAGACTCTGTTATATTGCCTTTGTTTATATATGACAGTCGCCACTGATTGGTTAATATACTGCTTCTACTTTAATCGTCTCTGATTAGCTAATCTACTGCTTCTACAAATGGGAAAGTCTATATTATTTACTGAAAATTTGTTGATGGTCGACACCTATATGGAAATCCCCCCAAATAATCCAACAATTTCACTCTTTTGTGAGTTATTAACCCCAACTTTAGCTGATGGTTTTTCACTGGAGTATAGAACCGTTCAACCCTTAGAGAGTACTATCAAAGGTAACTAAAATATCCCTTAAAGAATAATGCAAAATATAAAAACATAGAATACAAACAATCGTTATCTTGAGTAAAGACCCGGTGTAGAATTTTAAAAAACTAAAAGTAAAGCTGAAAATGAGACGACAAAATAGATTAGTTTACATTTAGCCACCTAACATCTTTTATATCACTTGTGACTATTCTATAACTGAGGAAATCTATATTCGATGGGGACTAAAAGTATTAGAAATTTCCCATTCTCATATTAGGAAAGTATTAGAAGCTTTGTATTTATAATATTACCAGTTTAACGGAAAATCGGTACTCGGGCAATAGGAAACAGAAAGATTACACGGGATTGACAAAATTGTGATATAAATCATAAGAGTAAGTAATTGGACTTTAACTAAGTTAAAACTAAGTTTTTTTTTGTGACCCGATGTCAATGAACAGTCACCATGACTGTCATTGGTCACGTCTGTGTCAGGTGTACAGAGAGTAAACAACCCCTGGATTTGGCATAGCCACATTTTACCACCTATGATAAAAATGTCAAATTCAAATTCTACACAACGTGGGACCCAGGACTCAGACTGGGGTGTCATGATCGGCAGGAGTCCTTTTGATAGCCAACATGCGAGACCGTCATCATCCTGCGAATGTTGGCTGTTCTCTTTTCAGGTACACAAATAGTGACTTAAGGAACCACACCAACCAGAGACCTAAACGGAAAACATGGACTAGGGAAGACAACCAACTTGCATCACACTGCTATTTTAGAAGTAACCCTACACAAAGAGGATACAGGAAAAGAATGATGGAGATCTGGCAAGAACTTTCTAATTTTCAGACAACTAGTCAGAGACTCGCTGATCAAGTTAGAAGGATTATGAAGAAGGGTTGGTTTTCAGAACTCGAAATAACTGAAATACACCAAAAAATAAATGATCAAGAAAGGAGAAATACTACATTACCTGGCACATCAAATATTAACAAACAAAACATTCCATCCAAAATTAACCACCAACTTCGGAAAATGGAAACCCCACCCAACTAAAACCTACACAACAAAACAATCTAGAACTAACACTAACACAAGAACAAAAGTTAATTCTAAAAAATTTAAAGAGAATCTTAAACAATGAAAAGACCACTTTACCATCATTAAGAAACATTGAATGGAGAATAGTCAAGGCAGAGATAAATAAAGTGAATCAAGTACTGACATATATATCAACGAATAATATAACCGAATTAAATGGACTAATTTATGCTGGAGCGAAATTAGTTTGCGAGAAAATTTGGACCCCCTCAAAAATCACGAAAGAAAAGTCAAAACCAGGATGGGAATTTCGACTAGAAACTCAGATAAAAAAAACCACGAAAAATACTCAAAGTCATAAAACAAAAGAAAAACGCTGAAATAAATAGGAACAGGAAAGAATAGACAACACAGGAAAAACTTACGATACAACTTGAGGAAATATACCAGAAAGTTCTTGCAAAAGAAGGAAGGTTAAAGAGATATCGACAAAGGGTAAAACAATACAGACAAAATAGGACATTCCAAAACAATGAAAGAAAATTCTGTCAACAATTGGGAGGAGATGACAATAAAACATACCAACAACCGGATGCAAAAGAAACCGAACGATTCTGGACTAAAATATGGCAACCAAAACAGCATAATGAAAAGGCTGAATGGATAAACCATATCACAAGAAACTAGAAGAAATCGAAGAAGGTTCTAAAGCTGAAATACACATCGACTTACTGAAAACGACACTTAAAAAGGTGTCAAACTGGAAAACGCCAGGCCATGATGGAATACATGGTTTCTTGTTCAAGAGGTTCACTTCCATTCACGACAGACTAGCACTAAAAATGAATAAATGCCTACAAACAGCACACGTACCCGAGTGGATGACCAAAGGAAGGACCACATTGATCCAAAAGTACGCAAACAAAGGAACCGCCCCCAACATTTACAGACTCATAACTTGACTACCAATGATGTGGAAAATATTAACAGCACAAATAAGGGAATAGATTTACTACTCTTTAACAAGCAGCGTTCCCTGTCGAACAGAAAGGATGCTGCAAAGGAACCGGAGGCACAGCATAATAACTTTACATAGATCAACACATTCTAAATGAGAGCAAAACCAGACGGAAAAATGTAGCTATGGCCTGGATTGACTACAAGAAAGCATATGATATGGTTCCGCTTAGCAGGATAATATACGGCCTCAAAATATACAAAATATCAGACGAAGTCATAAACTTCATCGACAAAACCATGAAAACATGGAGAGTGGAAATGACAGGAGGAGGAAGAAGATTAGCTGAAGATCCAAAGAGGGATTTTCCAAGGAGATGCTCTATCACCCTTAATATTCATAATTGCCATGATGCAACTTAACCACATACTCAGAAAATGCACAGCCGTATACAAACTTAGCAGATCGCAGGAAAAAGTTAACTATTTAACGTACATGGACATAAAACTATTTACAAAAAATGAAAAAGAACTGG
Source organism: Sepioteuthis lessoniana (assembly GCA_963585895.1). Taxonomy (NCBI): domain Eukaryota; kingdom Metazoa; phylum Mollusca; class Cephalopoda; order Myopsida; family Loliginidae; genus Sepioteuthis; species Sepioteuthis lessoniana. The sequence goes on along the minus strand of OY757910.1, from coordinate 56,570,666 downwards.
AAACCCTAATACACACAGTGAGAATATATTGTCAGGTCATAAGAATGGAATTTGGCATAGAAAAATGTGCAATGCTTGTAATGAAAAGTGGCAAACGGCAGCTAACTGACGGAATGGAACTACAAAACCAAGATAAGATAAAAACGCTCGCAGAAAACAAAACCTACAGATACTTTGGCATCCTCGAGGCTGACAGCATCAAACAAGTGGAAATGAAAGAAAAAATTCAGAAAGAATATCTCAGGAGAACTAGAAAACTACTCGAGATAAAACTCAATAGCAGATATCTTAGCAAAGGAATAAATACCTGGGCTATACCACTCGTTAGATATTCCGGACCCTTTCTCAAGTGGACCAGAGACGAACTTAAACAATGGAACAAAGTACAAGAAAGCTAATGACAATGTATAAGGCTTTACATCCCAGACACGACGTTGACAGACTATATGTTTCAAGAAAAGAGGGAGGAAGAGGACTTGCAAGCATTGAAGACAACGTTGACGCATCGATACAACGACTCAAAGACTATATACAAGAACACGAAGGAGGACTCATTACAGCCACCAGAAACGATACTGAGAACACGATGAATAACAGAATGACAATCACTAAGAAACAAAAATGGGAAAGAAAACAACTCTATGGGCGTTTTAAACGACTTATAAACAACATCTCACACCACAAAACCTGGATATGGCTAAGAAAAGGAAACTTTAAGAGAGAAACAGAATCTCTCCTTATAGCAGCACAAGACAACCCCGTAGGAACCAATCATATCAAAGCGAGAATAGATAAAACTCAACAAAACAGCAAATACAGGCTATGTGTTGACAGAGATGAAACCATCAATCACATAATAAGCAAATGCAGCAAATTAGCGCAGAAGGAATTTAAGACTAGACATAATTGGGTCGGCAATGTGATCCACTGGGAGATGTGCAAGAAATTGTAATTTGACCATACAAACAAATGGTATATGCATAATCCAGCACCTATCCTAAAAAATGACACACATAATTTCCTATGGGACTTCGGCATACACACGGATCACCTAATCACGGCCAGAAGACCAGACCTAATCATAACAAACAAAAAAAAATAGAACATGCAAAATAGTCGACTTTGCTGTCTCGGCTGACCGCAGGATAAAACTAAAAGAATGTGAAAAGAATGATAAGTACCTCGACCTTGCTAGGGAATTGAAAAAAAAAAATGTGGAACATGCAGGTGACAATTATAACAATTATAATTGGTGCGTTTGGAACACTAACTAAAGGATTACAAAAGGGACTGGAGGACCTGGAAGTTGGCGGACGGCTGGAGACCATCCAAACGACAGCATTATTGAGAACTGCCAGAATACTGAGAAGAGTCCTGGACACTTAAGGAGATCTGCTGTCACTCAGACTCCAGTGAAAAACCATCGGCTAACCCTGATGTGAAAAGCTCTAAGGAGTGAATAATAATAATAATAATAACTGTTCCCCGAAGAATAGAAAGGGTGCCGAAAGTGGAACCCGAGGTAGAGGAGAGTTACACTACATTGATAAACATATTCTCAAGCATAGAAAAATGAGATGGATAAATATAGTTATGGTGTGGATTGACAACCAAAGCAAACGATATGGCCCCACAAAGCTGGATAATCGAGTATCTGATAAAGTACAAGATATACGGCTAAGTCATAAAGTTTATCGAAAATACCATGGAAAAATTGAGAGTCGAACTGACAGCAGGTGGTAAAAGCTTTGCTGAGGTGAAAATCCAGAGAGAGGTCTTCCAGAGAAATGCACCATCATGATTAATATTTATAATAGCAATGATACCAATAAATCACATAATTAGAAAATGCTCAGGCGGATACAAACTTTTTATATCACAAGAAAAAAAATCAACGACTAAATGTATATGGAAGACATCAAACAGTTTGCCAAAAAACAAAAAAGAATAAGCAACTCGAATGCAGGCAGTGAGAATATACTGTAAAGATATAGTAATGGAATTTGGCATGGAAAAATGAGCTATGCTAATAATGAAAAGCGGAGAACAACAATTAACGGAAGAATTAGAACTAGCAAATAAAAAAATATAAGAACGCTCGAAGAAAAGGAAAATACTACGGCATATTGAAAGCGGAAACCATCAAATAAGTGGAGATGAAAGAAAAAAAATTAAAAAGTATCTCAAGAGTACGAAAACGCTACTCGAAACCAAATCATATAGCTGAAATCTCAACATAGGGATAAGTACCTGGGCTGTTCACTTCATTAGATAATCAGGACTATTTTTAAAGTTGATAAGAGAAGAACTTTAACAAATGGACAAGATAAAAGAAAACTAATGATGATGAATAAGACCTTACTTGCTTAAGATGACGTAGACAGACCGAATGTGTCAAGAAAAGAAAGAGGAAGATGATTTGCCAGCATTCAACATAGCGTCGATGCATCAAAACAATGACTAGATTACGACAAAAAAGTGCGGAGGAAGACTGATTAATGCGATTAGAAACAATACAGAAAACACAAGCATCAGTACAACAACAATAACTAAGAAATAATTTTGTTTAATGGCATATTAACCTTCGTGGGTTATTTGATACCAAATCCAAGCTTGTACAAGATCAGTAGTGGTGCTATTTAACCAATATCAGGGGCGGGGAGAAGTTGTTTTATAACTTTAGTTGTAATTAGTTTAGAAGTGGAGGATAAAGCGCGACTGTAGTTCGAAGACGCTTACTACGATATCGCCGTCCAGGCACTTCGTCAGGGAGACTCCCAGTAGTAGTATTAATGAAAGCATTGTTCACAGAGTCATAAGAAGTGGACTAAAAAGAAGAGGACTGAATCTTGATTTTTAAAAAATTAAGTAGTAACGTGAGCCCAACTGAGCAACTTGTTTAATGATGTTCCGATATCTAAACGTCCAAACGATATCTTGCTGAGTCTGAATCAATTCTGGACACAATTTACTTCCAAAGACTCGATACTTTTTTAGGTAATAATTTGGTGGTACATGATCGTTCAAATGCACCATTGTCTATACTCACCAGAGTAAGGATTGTGTTAAATTCAACCCTTTCTTATTTTCTAAACTTTAAGTTTACCTCTGCAGTATGATTTAAGGCCCTTGAGGAGACATTGAAGTAGATACGACGGCCAAGCTTTACACAATATTCATTGAGGAGCTTCGTCTTCTATAGAGGACACAGCCTTATTCTAAGGCCAAACGCCCGGATGATGGGTTGTTTTGAGGTACACTCATCACTACTTATTCCTGACAATAGCGTTACAGTAACGACAGAACTATTGCTAATATAAGGTAGTGCAAAAGTTAACTTTAAAGAAAAATCTCCATGAGGCAGTTCATTTTATGGTTAACATCATCATCAAGGCAAGTTGCCGGCTCGGATTTATCTGGCTCTCTCTCTCACCCTCCATCCTAAATATCCATCACTTCCGGCAGGTCTTCTAGACTACATCCTGTGTCCGTACAGAGCTGTTTTTAGATAAGTTCTTGTTGGTTGTGCAACACTTGCACTTGCATCTGAAGGTGTCCATTGGAGAATGTAACTTATTCGCTGGTCTTTGCTTCTCCTGCAGTGTCTTGTATGTCTTGTTCGTCTTATTTGAATGGCTTTTGGAGATAGGAGTTAGGTGGCCATAGAGCTGCTGTTTCGTAAGAGGTTGCTTCTAGTATTTGTTCGTCATAGGTCGTAGCTTTCTTGTGCTGTTGTGATGCAAAATTCACTAATTTTGATAACTAAGCGACTTCTGAATGAAAAACGGTAAAGAAAGTTTTGATTTTGCAAATTACTTTGAATGAATTGCTGAGTTCTATATCCCTAAATCTGTAATCTTAAAACTAAAGACTTAGGGATAAAGCACTCCGAAATTCATTCAAATAACTTCTAAAATCAAATTTTTCTTTACGTTTTTTGATACAGAAATTGTTTTGTTATCAAAATTAGTTAATTCTGCATTACATATATAATAAAGTAGCTGTATCTATTATTTAAGAAATAGTGTAGCATTTGAAAAAAGGAATTAGAAATCCTACTCAGAGACTTTAGTCAGCTAGTACGAGTGACAAGGTATGACCAATCTGAGAGCTAGGAAATAATTAGATGGTCTCAATCATGTGATGAAAAAGTCAAAGAATTTTTAAAAATAGTTTGAAGTTTAGTTAGTTGATTCTAAGGTACTGAAATGCACACATATGCAGAAAATGCGTGAATATTTTCCTCCCCCCCGACACATATGTATATATATATATGTGTGTGTGTGTGTGTTTGTGTGTGTGTGTGTGTGTGTGTGTGTTATATCGGTTTATATCTTAAAGAAATGGAGTCATAGCTAAAAAAATAAAATAAGATGTGCATAGTATAGTGCCTTAGAGTTTATTCTTCCCGACAATTTAAACTGAACAACGAAGCAGCGTAAGGTTCATATCAGAACAAAGGAGTTGGACCATTGAATACAACATGGGATTCAAACCCATCATTTCCTACAGCTGCGGTGGAGACCCGAGTATCCATCATATTTAGATCGGGATATTTCCAATATTGAATAACTTAACATTCCTTCTCTCGATATTGTAGGCTTCTCGTATCTACTTTTGTATGTTAAAGCGTCAAGCGATTTATCAATGATTCTTTATCATTTGACTCATCAATATCAACTAATTTCATAATCATCATTATTAGATCACGTTATATCATAAGAGGTTTAAGGTAAACACGATATTTCAATTAACTCGTCTCGAAAGTCGCAAGGAGCAAGTTCTGTTTTCCTCAAATATGTGTGGAGTGTCCGAGATGTAGTTGATAACGTCCTTACACTGTATGTTAACTGTAATATCATAGTAAGCGAGTGGTAACTGCAGTCACGCTATTATGTTCTGTTTCGGATAAATACACTTTGGAAAGGTGTGAGCCTTTTTAGCCGCTAGCCACGTCTTAAATACTACCTTTACTGTCCTCCTACAAGTACGGCTTTATGATTAAATTACCCCCGAATGTTTATATACTATTTAACAAAGAAACCAGACGAAATTCATCAAACAGTCTTGATTTGCAGTTTAGTAGCTTTGCACAATTCTGTGATAATTTTAAATCGTTAGAATTTATATCAATATTTTGGCAACAACACTAGCAAAGAAATGACCTGGATCTGTACTGTGTAAGATTATTCTGTGTGCATCGCCGGTAGGTCTATGGTGTACGCCTATAAATAATCTCGTTGATATTTAAAACAGGATTGAATGCATTATTCAAAACTGCTTAGATATCGTCATTTCGTTAGACAAGTGCCGCCGCTGAATAGAAAAAAAAAATGGCTTATACAAGAAGCCATTGTCTGGCAGAGAAAGAGAAAAGCTATATCTCCATCCTAATTTCCCTTAGATAAAAGCACCTACCAAAAAAAAAAAGCAAAAAAAAAAAAGCTCTACTTTAGTGTTTGCTGTATTTCTTTTTCTTAATTTTTATTTACAAGCCACTCACATATATTTTGATCATAAACCGATGCAAGATAACAAATAAATATAGGTATCTGGCCTTAGGGAATGAAAAGACAAGATTAAAAAGTTCAAAGCGTTTTAACTTCCTTTTTTAAATTAGCTTATGTCATGTTTAACGCTAGTATTCAATACAGCAATGATATTTAACATCTCTCCCAAGGGCATCTTATACAGGGTATTAACAAATTAGTTGGATGGTTTATCTGATGAAAGGCAAGTGGCCGTGCTGTTTTGTCGGGTGATGCTTCAAGGATTTGTTCAAAGCAGAACGCAAACTCCTCGTGGAGTTCCCATCTAGTATTTCTACGAGTGGTGAAAATACACATAATTCTGAAATGGTTACAGCATTCAAGAATTTCCGTTTTGTTTTATGACAGAGATCAGATTTCTATTTGGTTCTTAATTTGTAAAGGGCAATTAACGGCTAGTGGAGTAAATATGAACTCATTAGCAACGTTCTTCTATTGATTCACCCATGTGAAAACACCAGTGTTGTCTAACAAGTAAATATTTTCCTTCAATAGTGCTATGCATACACTGGATGCGCTCGAGAATACTTACCAAGAACAAAAGCTGGTTGGGAAGGAGGGTAAAAGAGCCAAGGGAATAAATGCTGTCGGCACGATGTGCTGCTGATGATTTACAAATTAGTTTTGAACTTCATTGTAAGTGAATTCGAACCTCACTGTCAGACACGCACAAAATCTGTTTTAAGACAGTCGCATATTTTTTAAAAATTATTCTGTTCTTAGTGTGAGAGCCCATGTAAAAAGCCAGGATTTCGGAACCTGATTTTCAATAGGCTAAATTTAGCAAATATCAATGTTAGTTTTTCTAACTTTGGGTTTGAGTCAGATAGGTGATTATTGTCTAGTGAAGGGCTGCTAAAACATTGAACTTAATGCACTTCTGCTATATAGCAATAAAATGAATGAATGATGATGGACCATAATGATTAGGCATAACACTTTGTTTAGAAAAATCTAAGTCTCTTTATTTCGCTCGTAAGGGTCGAAATTTCATATATGTGGGAGTGAGATAGGGACTGGGAGACAAAGACAGACGGAGGACTTGGAAAAAGACAGGCAGAGGACTGCTATATTGACCTATTACTTCTTAACCATGTTGATTACGTATTCAGGGCCTCAATTAGCACTTCTTCTGTTCCACCATGGGACCAGTTGACCCTCGCTCCCTCTGGGCTCTCGCTGGCCGTGACTCTGTGACTCTGTGTCTGATTGTGTATATATAATTTCATAACGTCAAGTGTTCCGCTTGTCAACACACGTGAACTGCATCCAGCTGTCAGCTCATGGGACTTTCTTACATCAAGCATTGCTGTCTTCCTGTTTACCCAGGTGGGATATCTTGACAGATAAATATTTGATTGACGGCTCTGTCAAAGGTTACTATGCAACACGCTGAGTAATAAGATTCAAGTTCCATTCTGTCCCAAATAATGTATCACCTTGTGAACGGGGCTTTAGAATACGAATATCCCATGAAGAGGAGTTAGACCTTACCAAAAGAAATGGAGTGTCTTGGAGGGTTAGACCCCACCAAAAGAAATGGAGTGTCTTTGAGGGTTCGACCCCACCAAAAGAAATGGAGTGTCTTTGAGGGTTCGACCCCACCAAAAGAAATGGAGTGTCTTGGAGGGTTAGACCCCACCAAAAGAAATGGAGTGTCTTGGAGGGTTAGACCCCACCAAAAGAAATGGAGTGTCATACAATTGCATCAGATGATGAGGCTTCTGTTTTGGAAATCTGAGAGTTGTGAAGTTATTATTTTTATTGCACCCAAGTCTACACTGACCCCAAAAGGTAATTTTTGTTTGGGTACAATTTATGGGTCAAGCAAATCCGTTTGCATTTGACAGGAATACTTAAGATATATCAGTTTGAAAAATATAATGAAAATGTAAATACTAGCGTACAATGTGCACAACTTCCATATTAGATATGAATACTTGATATCAAAATAAAAAAATATGAAAAAATACACAAAAATATAAATACAAACGCACAATGTACACAATTCCCTTACATCTAAGTATAAAATAATCCCAGACGAGTTGATGTACTGTTAAAATCATCCAATTAATTCATCAACAAAATGAATTTATTAAATATTCTATTACAAAAAATAATTTTAAAGTTTTAAAAGAATTTACATTTGAAAAGAATCAATAAACGAAAATGCAAACGCCTTTTTACTTCTTCAATTGTTTTCTAATGGGAAGGGTGGGTTTATGAACTCTAAATATACCATGAATATTTGGTTCGAGGTTAGGGAGTTTGTATTGCTAATCCCCACTTTCTACGTTTAACCACACACACACACACACATATATATATATATATATACATATATACGTATACGAAGCAAAACTATCTACGAAACATACATCAGAGGAACAAAATTGTCGAACTTTTGTCACGTACTTTGATCGTTCGTTTAAAAACAAATATTTACTTATTAATTATTCGATTGAAAATCACACACACACACACACACACACACACACACACACACACACATATATATATATATATATATATATATATATGCATGCAGTCAAATGGTCTGCAAGTGAGCTATAGGTCTTACACATCCCTATATATATATATATATATATATGTGTGTGTGTGTGTGTGTGTGTGTGTGTATACACGTGGATGATATGCCATTCAACAAGATAAAGAAAACAAAACTATGTTTAACTTAATAAATAAAGCTATTAGATTATAATATCAGTTTTTGTAATTGATTCATTCCTGAAAGTGAACCCAAATTTTTACTTACATTTATTAGTCAAGGTTCGGAATCTGGTAAAATCCTTTGGAATTTCAAAACTTGTTAACCAATCAAACTAAACTTCTTATATATCATATTTTACTATTTCAGAATTCCTTAATGATGGTGTGTCAAATTTAAATCTGATTTTTTTCCTCATTCTAAATCCTAATGAAGCCACCCACCAATAGAAAAATAGACAAGACACTGATACTGAACTCCAAATGGTTTAATTCTAACCTCTCTTCCATAGATTGGTTTAGTTTAAAACCTTATGGTATAATAAATCCTCATGGTTAATTTAGAGCTAAAATGTCATTCATTTGGTATCTTTAATTATAATAATAACTAATTATATTTTCAACGTTCTGCAGGAATTTTTATAGCACTTTATTAATTTAATTACACTAATCATTCGTTGGCCCAGTTATATGGTGACAAATATTCTTATTTAATACTAATAATTTACATACAATCTGGTTTCAAGTTCATATCTATAGATAATAATTATCATTTGTTTACGCAGCCATATGATGTCTTGTTAAAATAAATAAATAAATAAATAAATTAATAATAATAATTATAATAATTATAATAATAATCCAGCACCTGTCCTAGAAAATAACACACATAAACTCGTATAGTCTTTGACATACAGGCGGATCACCCAATCTCGGCCAGAACACCAGACCTAATCATAATCAAAAAAAAAAAAAAAAAAAAAGAGAACATGCAAAATTATCGACTTTGTTGTACCGGGTGACCACAGAATAAAACTGAAGGAATGTGAAAAGAAGGATAAGTAGCTTGAACTTGCTAGGGAATTGAAAAAACTTTGGAACATGCAGGTGACACAATTATACCAATGGTAATTGGTGCGTTTGGAACATTAAAGGATTGCTAAAAAGACTGGAGGACTTGGAAGTTGGCAGACGAGTGGGGACCACCCAAACTACTACATTATTGAGAACAACCAGAATACTGAGAAGAGTCCTAGAGAATTGAGGACACTTGCTTTAACTCAAATTCCCGTGGAAGACCATCAGCTAATGCTGATGTGAAAAACTCTAATGAGTAAATAATAATAATAATAATCTGTCCCGGCTGAACACAGAAGAAAACTGAAAGAATATGATAAGAAGGATAAATACCTCGAGCTTTCTAGGGAATTGAAAAAACTACTGAACATGCAGGTGACAAAATTATAGCAATTGTTATTGGTGCTTTTCGTACAATAACTAATGAATTATTAAAGGGATTGGAGGACCTGAAGGTTGGCGGACGACTGGAGAGCATCCAAACTACAACATTATTGAGAATGGCAGGAATACTGAGAAGAGTCCTGGAGAATTGAGGAGACTTGCTATCACTCAAACTACAATGAAAGACCATGTGAAAAACTCTAATGAGTACACAATGATAATCCTAAGTAAACTGTTATTGCTTCAAATAACTATTCTTAATACAATAATTTACATACAGTGAAATGGTTTCAAGTGCCCTTGTCTCATATTAATAATTCTTTTTAGTAATAATATGTTGGCACAAAGTTATATGTCATCAAGTATTTCAATCTAATAATGATCATTTTTGATAACATTGATTTGACTCATAGATGGAACATTAAGAGTCAATACTATCCCGGGTCAGAGGAGACCTGCGAGTAATGGAAACAAAAGGATACTTCACTCTTCCCAGACTTCCAGACGATAAACCCTACCATCAGACGCAGTTTGTCATGCTCAAAAAAATATTTATTTATTCATTTCCTTTTGTTAATGGTGGGCTTACTTCTATGCAGAGGATAGAATCGTTCGCTTTTAAGCATTGATCACAGGGCCATCATATCCATTAAGTGATCCAAATATGATAATAAATTCTATCAGTGTTGAGGTTTTAGAGATGATATTGAGAAAAGTTCTTTGTATGAATAGAACAGATTTATTAAAAAATTATTTGTCGTAGACAGGAATACTTGAAACTGCATGCAAAATATTGTATAAAGAACAGTTACTTGAAGCAAAAATTGTCTACAAAGACTATTACTGTTTTCATCTAACTCTTTGAAAGTTTTTCACGTGAATTTGAGAGATAGCAAATCACCTTGTAATGACCAGGACTCATCTGAGAGATCACAGTAATTCACTGATTTCCTATTGCTTCTAAGTCTTTAAGGAGTGTTTCAAGCGCATTAACAACGATTGGTATTACTTTCACGGTTCTTCTTTCTAGTTCATTGGCAACATCAAAGAATTTGTCTCTTTTTCGTTTTCTTTTATCTTTACTTTGTGGCCCGCCAGAAAAAAGCAAAAAACACAAGATTCCAAAAGCTCTCTCTGTTTTTTTTATACTTATCACTTGTCTGGTCTTCTTGCTGGAATGATGAGATCAGTTCGTATCTCGAAATCCCAGAAGATTTTATGAGCTTAATTCTCAAGGACGGATTCTGGTTGTGCATTATTATTATTTTTAGTGCTTTTTCTTTTGAGAGTTTTTCACACCAGAGTTAGCTAATGGGTCTTCATTATTATTATTATCATTATTATTATTATTGCCCGTGGTTTAATGGTTATTGACGTGGGAAATGGATACGGCGACACGAGTTCAAATCCTGGACGAGACTGATTGCATTTCACATAGAACTAATACCCTTGGGAAAGGTATGAATCCAGTTATTTCTCCCTCCAGCTATGGGTAAATAGTAGGACAGACTAGGTTCTTCAGCCTTGGTGAGGAAACTAGTCTAAGAGAAGGAAAACTCTGAATTCAAACCTGTTAAACTCCGTTTAAAATTTGACCTTGTGTCATATCCTGCCCGAGCGGAGGGGTTGTTAAATATTATTATTATTATTATTATTATTATTATTATTATTATTATTTACTTCGTGAGAATTTTTCACATCAGCGAGAGCTGATGGTTTTTCACTCAAGTTTGAGAAACAGGAAGTCTCCTCAAGTCTCCAGAACACTTCTCAGTATAATGGCCGATAAGAATAATGCCGTAGTTTGGGTGGTCTCCACTCATACTGTTATTTACAAATACTCATATCCCTTTATTAATCCACCGGCGATTGTGTTGCCCAGTTGGCTGGGGCTGTAGAATACACCGACTGCACCTCTGCCGAGGGGTAAGACCTCCCCCCAACGAGTGTCCTGGATATGACACTAAACAATCTGATGGTGAGGTCCCAGTAATGTTGGAGATTTGGGGAATACGTTGTACCCCTTTATTACCATCGCTCCCGGCTCCACTCTGACCCAGAGTGGTAGCAACTGATAAGGGTTAAATAGAACTAAACCGTGCTTCCTTCAGTATACTGATTTTTGCATTTAAACCCCGTATTTATGTTAAACTGAATTGTTTAAAATTGAACTGTTTTGACATTTAAACTGCATATTAATGTTAAACTGAATTGCTTGAAATAGAACTATTTTGACGTCTAAACTGTGTACTTATGCTAAACTGAATTATCTGAAAGAAAACTGTTTGACATTTAACTCTGTGTATTGCCCAGTCGGCTGAGGCTATGGAATATATGAACTGCACCTGTACAGAGGTAAGAACCCCCAATGAGTGTCCTGGATATGACACTAAACAATCTGATGGTGAGGTTCCAGTAATGATGGAGCTTTGGGGACTACGAAATACCCCTTTATTGCCATTGCTCCCATGTCCACTCTGGACCGGTGTGGTAGCAACTGATAGAGCCCTATCAATGGGTTCAATATAACTAACGGCATACTTATGCTAAACTTAACTGTTTGACTAAACTGAATAGCTTGAAATAGAAATTCTTTTGACGATTAAACCGTACTAACATTTAAACGGCGTGCTTATGCTAAACTGAAACCGTACTTACTTTTAAACTGCATGCTAATGCTAAACTGATTTATTTGAAATAGAACTATTTTTTGACATTGAAACTGTATTTACACTGAACTGAATTGTTTAACCGGACAGATGCTGGATTGTGCATGTACCATTTGTTCGCATGGTCATATTTAAATTTCTTGTTCAATTCCGAGTGGGTCACCTTCCTCACCCAGTCGTGTCTAGTCTTATACTGTTTCTGTATTAATTTGTTACATTCGCTTATTATATCGTCTTTACAACCACATAACCTACATTTACTGTTTTATTGCATTTTCTCAATTCTGGATTTGATATGATTGGTTTTTATGGCGTTGTTTTCTGCTGCTATTAGGAGAGATTCAGTTTCTCTATTAGGTTTCCCTTTCTTAGCCACGTCCGCGTTTTCTCGTGTGAGATGTTACTTATTAGTCGCTTCAAACGTCCATATAGTTGTTTTACTTCCTATTTTTGTTTTCTTGTAATTGTTATTCTGTTGGTCCTAGTGTTGTCAGTATAGTTTCTGGAGGTTGTAATAAGTCTTTCTCCGCGCTTTTTTTGTGTAGTCTTCAAATGGTTGTATTGATGTATCAACGCTGTCTTCAATGCTGGTTAGTCCTCTTCCTCCTTCTTTTATTGACACATAATCTATCATAGTTATAGCTAGGATGTAATGCCTTATGAACAGTCATTAGTTTTCTTGATCTCAGGTCCATTTATTTAAGTTCTTCTCTGGTCCGCTTACTCCTTGCGAGCTTTTCACACCCGCGTTGGCTGGTAGTCTTTCACTAAAATCTGAGTGACAGCAAATGTCTTCAGATATCCTGGACTCAACTCATTAATATAGTTTTTCTTAACAATGCAGTAGTTTGAATGATCTCGATTATTTCTCTGAATGCCCATTCTTCCAGTCCCTTTTACAAGCTTCTGGGGATCATTTCAAACGTACTAACTTCATTTGCTCTCACCGACACTATCATATTCCTCAGTTTTTTTTAAGTTTTCACTTTTCCATGGCATCCTTGATGAAGTTTATAATTTGTCGAATATTTTTTAAATTTTGAAACACTCTATTATCCAAGTCTGTGGAACCATATTATAGTTCGTTTTGTACAATGGCTATTTTTTCCACCTCTTTTTGATTTTATTGAGGATGTGCTGGTCAGTACATAGTAGGTCATCTATTCCTCTTGTGCCCTGCAGAATACGTTGTGTTTATAAAATCGTCAACGGCATATGAGCAAGTAAATGATTTTTTCTCTTATCCGTACAATTAAGATTGTCCACATCATGTGTAAACATGTTATTGTTCTCTAGTTGCTAGGATGTCCTTTTTGTGTACTTCTGTAAAAGAGATGTTTCCCTTTTCGTAATCTATTCAGATATAGTTGGTTCTAGTTAGCATCATCTCAGTTTCAAAACCTGTCTGTAGACGATGGAGGTAATTTCTAAAAATAAGAATTTATGTATTACATCTCTACCAGGTGTTTTCTTGAGTGTTGTTCTTAGCAAGTCTAGATGTGTGTTCACCACGAGGCCTTCTTCGAGTTCAAATTCTTTTTTCATGTTCTTTATCCCTTCAGCATTTCTGCTATGTTCTTTCAGTTTCCATATTAACTCAAAAATTGTTTTGTTTCTTTTGCATCCTGTTGCTGATTTTTCTTCCCGCCATCTTCACCAAATTGTCGGTACAAATGTCTTTCGTTATTTTTTTTTTTTTGTTGTGTTTGTTTTGATTGTTCCGGTATCTTTTAAGTATCCCTTCTCTCACCAATATATTTTGATTTATTTCTTCTTGTTGTATTGTCAAACTTGTCTGCGGTTGTCTTTTAAGAATCTTTTCCTTTGCTTGGATCCCTATGCGTTTTATCTTCTACTGCAGTTTCGCTAGTTGTGGCAGCTTCTTTATTTGGCCTTGAAGCCTTTTTTGCCATCCAGGTTTTGTATTTCTATTTGGGTCCCTATGAGGATGAGGATGCCTCTCTTGTCATCAACGAGTTCTGTTTGTGCATAGATTAACTCGTCCAAGTCAGTGATGTCCGTTGGGATGTATTTCAATAGTTTTTTTTTTCGTTCATTACCTTGACGTTTTCAAAATTTTGATTCCATAGGGATGATAATGTAATTTTCTATTCCCTCATGATTTTCTTTAATAATTCTACATTTTTTCTATATTCTTCTGTTAAGTTTGATGCGATTAAGGGATCTGTAATTGTTTGTTCTTCAGTATATTTCTCAACACGTTTAGGGGACTCTCTTTGCATATAGTATTCACTTTTTAACTGTCCATATATTCCTAGTATTCAAAGGTCAAAAAGCCACCCTTTCTTTAAAGTCAACCTCACTTAGTCTTTTACTAGTTTAAATTTAGCCGATTCTGACCAAATCTTCATCATTCGTTTCCTATATCCTCTTAGCACAGGATTGCTTTTAATATTACAGTTGATTACATGTTTTTCTCTACCTCTTTTCCATTTTTTCCTGTTGTGTATCTCAGATACGTTGTTGCATCGGTATTTGTGCTCCTGGAATAAGAACATCCAACATTTTCCACACACTGACCGGGTCCCCTATGTTGACTTTCAAAGGAAGCAACTGTCAGTCATAACACTCAGATCAGTCATTTCAGTCCCACATTGATTTGTATTTGTTATATTTCATGGGAAGTATATTGATGCTATTTCAGAACCAGGGGTTTATTAATATCTGTGTTCCTGTCAAAGATCTGACTTGGTATTCCAACAAGAAAGAGGACATTTAAGCTAGCCATAGAAATATTATTTTTAGCATTATTGTTTATTTAAAACATATGATGACTTTCAAATCAAAATAATTCTGACTTTGGCATTAAATCACTCAACAATGATTGACATTTAACAAAATCCTAAATCTCTATTGTTCCATGTCTTTTTAATGAGAAGATAGATATTTTTAATTTGTTTTTTTTACTTACTAAAAATTATTTGGAATCTTGCTCTAAAAACGAGATGGATTATATTTTATATCAAATAAATCCTAACCAACTACTTTTGAATGTTGTTCCGAATAAATCTAAGTAATTCAAGGAAAACCCCTATGGGGTAGTAGCTAACGAATCAATGCAACGTTAATTTTCTTTAAAATATTCACTTGGCATTCTCCAATGTTATTTCAGTTTTTGCTTAACCAAAGCAATACCGAAACTTATTTTTATGATCATAGATTAAAGTTATCTATTCGTCAGACTCACCTATTGAAGCGGTGGACTCAGACATCCAACAGAATGGAAAATAAGACCTATAAATGAATGGGTTTGACATATAGTAGGCTCAACGCTCATTGAGCACACATACCGTGATGGATACTAGGATTTTGATAAATCATCCGTCTATTTTAAATGCACTCAGGTATAAAACTGACGATAATGGACCCAAGATTATTAACCATCCATAAAGGAGTTGGAAAGTCCGAAGTAAAACTTTAGGCTTTAATAACATTCGATAATGAAGATTATTTTTTTTTTGTTTTTGTTTTTTGGATACAAGTTGTTGAAGTTCAGTGAAATTGTCTCAAAATGAAGCTTTATAATAAAGAAACATTCAATGATGTAAAACTGGAAGAGATGAACCAAACCTTTAGATGAATTATCGATTTTGGGGACGGAGATCTTGATGTAAAACGTACGGCAACATTATCACCCAAATTTATCGAATTTGTTTGAGACATTGATTGATTTTGACGGCCGGTCAACCAGTCGAGGTTTATTCTTGACGTAGAGGTGAGAAAATTACGTTCATTCAATGTTAATATTTACATTGTGTAATTCTTTCTTAGGTGTTTTTGTGGGGAGTAACAGCGTGGTGTAATGGTTGAAGCGAGTTCGAACTCCAGTAGTGCCATTACGTTCACTTTCGAACAAATACCATTGGAAAAGGTATGAACCCCCTCTATCCTCCCAGGTATGGGTTTAATAGTACCATCATTGTTCTTATAGAAGAATGGCTTTGGCATTAAATAACCTAAGAGGGTTGATATACCATTAAACAAAGAAACCAAACCTTAAGAGTTTTTTTTCACGTGGTTCGATTGAACATATAAGTTTTAAACATATCTGTTTGATCCATACGTGAGACCGTAACAAGTACTACGACTCAGTGTTAGAGTTGACCTGGAAGTAATGGTAATGAAGTTGGACTAAACTCCACTGATCTCTAAAAGAGGGTCATCATCATCAGCTACAGTTTAGTTTTATATTAAGGGAACCTTTTTGCCGATTTCCTTCCTTTATATATATATATATATATACATATGTGTGTGTGTGTGTGTGTGTGTGTGTGTGTGTGCGTGTGTGTGTGTGTCGGAAAAATGTGTAAATGATTGAATAAAACACCGATCTACAAATTTAATGAATTATTTCTTTAACTGGTGAGATTTTTTTTTTAAAAAACAGAAATTCTAAAGTCTCAACTAGTAAAAAAGACAGTATTAGTTAGAGCATAAATATTCTCCCATATTTATCATTAAATGTTCATACATTTCAAGTAGCAATTTTATTTAGACTTAAAGAGACAATAAAATATTGTTTTGTGTGTTTATGTATTCTTCCCATGTATATGTCACTAATTAGTGAGAAAGAAATGTTATGGCGTTTTTATGCAAAATGAAACAATCAGTAGGCGAAGATATTTTTATATGAGTAGGAATATTTCCAACACTATGTTAGTAAACGAATAGTTAATATATTTTTTGTTTTCCGAATTATTTTTGCAATTTACGATAGTTCCTATGAATTGATGTCCTTTGAATGTTAAAGAGTAACGGAAATTCACTCAAGATGTACTGGACGAAAGAAAGGAGCAAATAACAAATACATACTTATGTGATATTTACTGAAAAAGATGAGGAAAAGCGTCTTGTATTGCCTTATTTATATGATTTTGATAGGGTCCAAATTAGTTTAAAAATTTCATGATTTACCTATGATTCAACTTGGTTAATAAATGTATTTTAAATAACCTATGAGTCTAAGAATATCTTAAATCTTTAAGGTTTTGATCCTTCAAAATTTATGCGGCGAATCAAATATGTCTGTAAAATGTGCAAGAAATTTTAAGAAATCCACGCGAGGACCGCTTGTTCAATAAGCGCAAAAATAAAAGGTACAAAAATCACACTTTTAGTTAGCTATTTTAGCACAAAAATAAATACTTTTTTAAGTATGGAGATTAGTTGATTATATATATATATATATATATATATATAAATGGAGGAATGGTAAATCTGACAAGATGATAAAAATATGTAGAAAAAAACCTATATATATATATATATATATATTCCCATCCCTTTTCGGTCCATGTCTGTGTCTGGTCATTAGACCCTTTCCTTCACTAAATACTTTTTTACATTTTCACTATTATTTCATCTCTTTCTTCAATTGCTAAAATGTTGAAAAACTCAAAAAAATGTCTAGTCTGTTGAAGTTCTTCTTTGAATAATCAACGAAATATTACTACTAAACTCGATGTAACTGTTTGATTTATCCACTTTTCCACACGCACACACTGACACACATTCATAAACACACATATATATATATGACTGCCCCATCAAATACGAATATATATATATATATATATATATATATTAATGGTCGGGAGACTGGGGTTCAATCCCAGGTCGAGTCATATCGAATACTCAAAAATGGTACTTGATGCCGACTTGCTTAAATCTCATCATTATTAAGTAAGGATCAATGGTAAAGTGGAACAGTCCAGGGAATGAAGTGGCGCCCTCCCTTACACATCAGCATGGTATTTATTGAAAAGGGAGCCTTCGGATGACCCTCAACTAAGGTCGCCGACTTTACTTATTTTATATATATATATATATATATATATATATATATATATATAAAGATGGTTGTTGTAGGTCCAAAGAAAGAATAAGTATATATTTTTTAAATTTATTTATTTCGTTCTTACATACGTGTTGTATATGTGTATGTTTACAGCTTGGTGCTTTCGTCAGAGAACATATGTGGCACAAGATCTTGTTAATGGGATACTCAATGATAGTTGAACTCACTCTTGTTTGTAGTTTGAATGATATTTGTTTGGTCAGGCGGGTTTATATAGGGGTTATTCTCCCTCTTTCCTAGAATGTGCTTACTTTGGTCTGCTTTTACCCCTCTCAGATATTTATATCTTTATAGTTGAGTTTGTGTGTGTGTGTATATGAACTGGGGTTATATATATATATATATATATATATATATGGGGGGTCATGGTCATCTATCTATCAATCTGTCTATCTTGATATATATAATACCTATTGTTTTGATGATTCTCATCTCATTTCTTGACACCTGGTAATTTCGTTTTTTATTGTTTCAATCGACTTTAATAAGAGGCTTGAAAAACGCTAGATGAGAACTCCACAGGGATAGGGCATTGTTTCGAACAAGTTCTCCCGTATGCCCCCGACTCTGCAGTGTTGCCAAACCATTTAAGCCTTATATTTATCAGCTCGATGTTGACTGGAGGACTGCAAAGATTGATGCATTTTAGAGACGGAGGGATTGAAAAATCAAGTGATTCCGTGCTATCAGAATGACTTGATGAAGATAATAGTGATGTTACACTACACCAGAGAACCTCATGTGATATAATAGTCAGCAATCTAGCTCAACAGACCATTAGTAGGGAGTTTGATTTTCACTGAGCGCTTCATACATCAGGTTTTATGTCACATTAAATCTAAGCTCAGTCAATAAGGATGCTCCAATGCACAGCATATAGACTGAATGGTGAAACGTTCAATGAAAGATTTTTTGTAGAATATTGCACAAGTTGGTGTTACATGTACAATTCACAATAAAACTTTCTATTCAAGGGGTGGTTAGTGGTGTAGTAGGAGTAATATTAGTGGACAGAGTCAAGAAAAAAACTGAAACCAAAACTAAAGGCATGGGAATTAAACTACAACCGTATTTTTTATTGATTTATACACTGCGGAAATCTGCCTGTCACTATATTTGCTTTTCATGAAAGTGAACGAATGTTTTTATGTATTTTTTGGGCTTTTTAGGTTTTTATTCCTATCATGAATAGAACTTTGGGTCTTTTCATTGCTTTAAATATATATATATATATATATATATATATATATATATATATCTTCACAGCAGTTCATACACATGCCTACACACACACGAGAGAGAATTATGGAGAATGGTTTGCTAGGACAGATGTCGCGTCAAGGTCATCACGTCTAATAATGGTGTCCTAAAAATTGATTTCAAAATCAAGCCATCTGCTGACAAGTGTAGTGTAAAAATAGGTGCATAAGTAGAGAGGGTCTATATCGTAATAATTGACGAAACACTTTTGATTCGATGTGGCACAAGGCTGGATGAATAGGGTACCCAATGAGACTCGAACTCACTTAGCTAGTTTAGCTTGCTAACCCTTGCACCACCAGAATAGTAAAAAAATATATGAATAAGTAGGGAGGGGCTATATTTTACATAGTTTATCTAACACTAACCTCTTAACGTGACATCTACTATAACTCCTAAAAATGAAGATTGATAATTACAGTAATACTCATATATTTCTGTATATGTATTTACCAACCTCTCGCACGAACAGAATGCGATACAAGGTCAATTTTTAAAGGTCCATTTAACAGATTTGTTGGGTTTGGTTTTGTTTGGTTTTATGGCACATCAACCATTGTAGGTTATTCAATAGCAAATCCATTTTTATACAGTTCAATTTCAAACAATTTAGTTTCGCATTAGTACACAGTTTTAATGTAAAAAAAACCCTGTTCTATTTCAAATATTTCAGTTTAGCATAGGTATACAGTTTCAATGTAAAAAAACGTTCTATTTCAACTAATTCAGTTTAGCATAAGTACAGAGTTTCACTGTTAAAAACAGTTCTATTTCAAATAATTCAGTTTACTATAAGTATATTCTTTTTTATTGTTTACACACAGTTAAATATCAAAACATTTCCATTTCAAACAATTCAGTTTAGCTTAAGTACACAGTTTAGTTCTATTTGACCTATTGATAGAACCCTATCAGGTGCTACCATTCCGGGCTAGTGTGTACCTGAGAGTAACGTCAATGTATGAGTACTCCGCATTTCGCAAATTTCCAGCCTTACTCGAACGTCACCATCAGATTGTTTAGTGGGGGAGTTTTACCTCTCTGCAGAGAAGCAGACGATGTATTCTACAATCCCAGTTGACTAAGCAAGTGAAGTTTAACAGATTTCCTTCTCGTAGAATAGTTGCCATACCAATGTTAAAGAACCGAGTCTTCTTTACTGTTGACGCATAATTGGAAAGACGAATAGTTAGATGCAAACCATTTATTAGATATATGTGAAATATAAACAGTCTTGCCCAGAATTAAAATTCGGGTCGCCGTGTCCATTTTCTCTGAGGAGAAACATTTCATCATTAGCGCCTCTTCATATTTTTGTTCACTTATAAAATCACTGGCAACCCAGCAATTTGTGGAGTGCATACCTATCGCTTTAAGTGAAACTGCTTACTTATCTAGAGAATGAACATTCTAAATACTTATCATTGTTGAACTTGAATGTGGCGCCTCAAGCAATCATCTGCCCTCAATAAGCAGACTGGAGTCAAAATAATGCGAGTTGCAATGATCATGATCTTATTAACACTAATTATGTTGTAATTATATTGAGCTTACTCTGATGGTAATCTACGTCAGTGCTGCACTAGTAGTACGAGTAGTATTAATAATAGTTCTCTTGCTATTTTTTGTTATTGTTGTTGGTGCAGTGATTGTTGAACGGATACAAGTAGTAAAGTAATTGCTTTCGGCCATTGTTCGGTTGAAGAAACAATTTAATACCGTAACTTTGCTTTTAGTCTTACGCTTTTTGTAAGCCGGCGACGGAAAATTTGAAGACTTCTGAATAAACGTTCCAGTTTGGTAAGATTTGATTGCTCTGACAACAAATCTGTACTGATTAGCAAGCATACTTGTCATTGCCCGGCATAAAATATATCTAAATGCAGATTTTTTAAAACTGAAATTTATTCCAGAATATCTTTATTAGAGTTTCTAACCAAGCATGCACGTCTGTTGAACAGCAGGGTTTATTTACACATGGCCAGCTCGTAATTATTTACCAAATAACCATTTCAAACTGGTATTAAATAATAGAAGCATTGCTGTTGCCTACATGCAAGCCCAGTCATGCTAAAAGACGACACACTTGGAACGGTGGAAGCTTGCTAATTGTAACGGTTATCGTCCTAAGAAATTGAATCAGTTATCCGAGGTCAGTTCCGGGTAGCCCAGGTAACTGCGATGTAGAATACAACGACTGCATCTCTGTGGAAAAGTAAAACACCTACAACGAGTGGCCTGGATATGAAATTAAACAATCAGATGATCCTATTTACCCAACCCCTCCGCTCGGGCAGGATATGACACAAGGTCAATTTTCTAAGCGGAGTTTAGCAGGTTTGAATTCAGAGTTTTCCTTCTCCTAGACTAGTTGCCTCACCAAGGCTGACGAACCTAGTCTGCCCTACTATTTACCCATAGCTGGAGGGAGAAAAATTGGATTCATACCTTTCCCAAGGGTATTAGTGCTATGTGAAATGCAATCAATCTTATCCAGGAATTGAACTCGGATCGCCGTGTCCATATCCTGTGACGATAGCTATTACACCACGGGCACCTCCAATCAGATGATGAGGCTCCAGTAATGCTGGAGCTTTGGGAAATTAGGAGTACACTTTCATTGCCATCGCTCTCAGGTCCACTTTGGTCCGGTGTGGTAGCACCTCATAGGTCATATCTATGGGTCAAATAGAACTGTTTGACATTTAAACTATGTGCAAACAAATGACTGATGTTAAATTCAATTGTTTTAAATAGAATAGATCATTTGATCATTTAACTGTGTGTAAAGAAATAACTGATGTTAAATTGAATTGTTTGTTATACATTGCAATTCTTGGAACCATTTAATCTTGATTTAAGCAAAATTGAATTGTCAGAAACAGAAATGTTGACCATTTAACTGTGTTCATCTACAAAATGTGTTTAAAAATCATATATGAGTAAAAAAAGGATTTGGCATTTAATTAGCAATAATGGTTAATATGCCATAAAACCAAACCAAACAAAAACAAACTAACCCAAACAAAAATCCCTGATGGGGCCGTTTGTATTTTAATTCACGGAAGTGCCCTAATAGAAGGCATGAATCCTTGTGTTCTCTCCTCAGCAGATGGTAAGATAATAAGATAGACTGGGTTCTTTTGCCTTGGTAAAGTAAAATGTGAAGGTGAAAGAAAAACCTTAATTCAAAGAGGTTTTACTTCTCTTAAAAATTGTTCTTATATCACATCTTGCCCTGGGAGGAGGGGCTGAATAAATACATACATGGAGTGATAAATATTGAGCTTTTACGACTGAAACATATTTTAAAAAATGATGCATCAGTATTTCAAACACAGTAAAATCATGAGGCAGGATCGCTCACAAGACCCACCATCAAATTATTTCGTCAAGTGATATCTGGATCCTAAAGTTGTTGAATATAGGCTGCAGACCACTTACGAACTGTGAGATTTTATTCGACAAGAAATCGTTAATAGCAATGTGCAGGTTAAGGCTTCCTGAATGAAGACAAAAGTTGGACGATATCATATTCAAAATAAATAAGAAAACTGAAAATTCTACTTTGGTAAATTAAATGGTCCTTTTTTATAGAAAAATTAATTTTGGTTGTGGCTAACTTTCTGGACTGCTTTCTGATAATAAATGAGTTTAAACTATAGACATTCTATTACGTTCACTAATACATGTTAAAATTAAATAACAAAAGATAATCTTTTGATCGTCACGTTCGTTTTGTCATTTTCATGTTCAGTCACTAACACTTACCAAATGAACAAATACTGAATGTTAACATTTTAAGTCGGGTAATTTTATTTATTTTTTATAATAATACAAATGTTACGTTTGAGGTTAGTCTCTATGGTGTAATTGCTAACGTTCTTGACTGCGATATCATAGTAAGTGAGTTCAAACTCCACTCGCGCTATTACTTACATCAATCCCCCTGAAAAATTTAAACAATACTGCGAATGTTCTTATCCAAGCATAGATAAAGTAATTTACAAAAATTGATATGCCATTAGACAAAGGAAAATAAAATTTTAAATTGGATCTATGTTTCATTTGTTCCAAACTCAAAATGCCATTCTGCTGAACCTTGCATTGCTATCGTTAAAATAAAATAAAAACAAGTGTCCTACTTAAATATACGCTGAGCAAGTGTAATATTACTTGTCAATGTCCCATTTTGGGGTCAAATAGATATGTTTGATTTTGTCCCAGAAAACTCTCAAGAAATATAACAACGGTAAAATGCTAAAAATATGACCATTCAATGAACACGTTTCCTTTAGCGCTTGGCATAACATGTCCTTCCTAATTTTATATCACGGTATGTTTTTCCGCTACAAGACATAACTTTGCAAATATCAAAAGTAAAATGAATGCTATTCCCTAACCTCTTGGGATAAATGAATTCTTTCAACTTCGACATGCCATTACAATCCATCACTAACCCAGTTTACTATAAGAGGAGCTAATATTAATACAAGCTTGATCACGTCAGTAGATATACTTATAGTTGGTTGGTTTGTTGTTTATTATGAGATATCAACCCTTGTTTGTCATTTAATGCAAAATACTGTTTGTGTATGTGTACGTGCGTGTTTTTGTGTATCTGTGTGTGGGTGCGATTTGTAAGTGGATAGTTTGCAGGTAACTGTATTTTGTAAAGAGTTTTTATTTGTTAGAACATAGTTAAAGGTTACAATTGTTCCTATCAAACTCTAGTAGTTCATTTTAATGTTAATCCTTTCTTTCCATCTAGTTAAATGGTTCCAAGTATTGCGATCTAACGTTAGTATTTCTATTTATCAAGTTTACCTATTTAATACAAATAATTTGCACACAGCTGTATGGTTTCAGTTAGCTAATAATGATAATAATTCTTAGAAAAGGTTTGGATCGTTCTTTTTGATCCATAGATACGATCCTAACATGAAGGACCTTGGAGAAATGGCAATGAAGGAATACTCCGCATTCCCCAAAGCTTCAGGTATTGAGACTCATTATTAGATATATTTTAAAGTCATACCCAAGATCACTATCTTTGCTCTAATTTTGAGACTATTAAAATTTAAAAAATAACATTTATTTAGAGAATAGCTAGAAATATCTACAATCCATTGCTTTACCAGTGAGACTCACCAGAAAATTGAAAAGAGATGGTTCTAGTTTCTTAGAAGACGTCATAGTACGTTTAAATTATTGGAATCAGACGGAGAATCAACCAAGCGTTTGAAATACCAGTGAAGGCAGCAGGAATGCTAGGAATCATTTGGAAGATCTGAGGGTAACAGTAATAAGTTTAGTCAATGACTAAATCAACAGTAGCAGCAGCAACAGAAGCAGCCGCAGTTACTGCCAATGAATCTTTCAACGAGAAGGAAAGGGGGTAAAGAAACAATTCAAGAGAAAAAAAGCACAGTTGTTGTGATAATGTCGTCAAAAATAGAAAAAATAAGTTGAAAAAAAAGAACTATTGTTTAAAATCCTTTGCTTAAAATACAGTCTGATAGTATTCCGTGGGCATTCGTAATCATATTTACAATGGCAAGTTCTAGCTATCGAATCACAGAAATTCATGTTTATTTTCATAAAATCTATTCAAGTCTGTAGCGAGTTTACGATCCGGTATCTATCTATCTATCTATCTATCTATCTATGTAAACTTATTTTTAAAATGTATACCTGTGTCCCTACCTATCTACCTAACCCAGGATGTATCTCATTCTAACCATCTCTCCCACTCAATCTCTCTCTCTCTCTCTCTCTCTCTCTCTATATATATATATATATATATATATATATATATATATATATGTTATCTATCTTTAGATATATGTTATCGTTTCGTCTATGAATTATCTATATATAAACTAATTTTATTTTTCAGTCCATCAGCACAAGAGGGTTGTATTCATCTCGGACTATCCTTTACTATCTATCAATCTATCTGTCTATCTATTGATCTATCTACATCTAACTATATTTTCTTTTCCTTCATGTCGATCTGTGTCCCTATATATTAACTAAATATTACATCGGTTTAATTGTCTCTCTTTATCTATGTAAGGTTCCTCCATCTCATCATATCCCTATCTCTCACAATTTTTTTCTCAATATCTCTATCTCGCTCTGTACACCCCCATATATATATATATATATATATATATATATATATATATATATATATATATATATATATATATATATATATTGTTGGGTGAGAATCTAACTTGCTAAAGAATATATTTAGGTAAATTAAGATAGAACAGCAAAATTGATAACTCGCTCTAGCGAAGCGAGCCAGTTATCAGTGTATTGGTCCGTCTACTGTATAGTCTCGTTAACTTTTTTTTCTCCGTATATTCTTTTTATGCAAAATCCATTCGCTTGTAGCAAGCTACTGAAATATGTACATGATTTGATAAAATATATTATATACGAGGATCATTAAATAAGTTTCCAGACGTTTTTGTATAGGCACTTTTATTGATAGTACACACATGAAACTCTATACCCCTTCGAAGTAATCTCCTCCGACTGCAATGCACTTGTTGTACCGTTCCAACAACTTCTGGAAGGCCCCATGGATGTCCTCTTGTGTGAGCATATCAATCACCTTCGTCACAGCCTCTTTCATCTCCTAAATTGTCTCATAACGACAGCCTGTGAGCTTAAGGAATAAACAAAAGTCACAGGGACCAAGGTCTGGACTATAGGTAAGGCGAAGAACTGTCTTGATGCCCATCTTGGTCAAATAGTCTGTTCCACGGATGGAGTTGTGGTCTGGTGCATTGTTCTGGTGGAAGTGCCACGGACCCGATTTGAAGAGTACTGGTCTCTTCCGGTGGAATCTCTCCCTGAACTCCTTTAAAACCTCAACATATTAACCCTAACCCTAACCCTAACTCTTTGGCCAATCAACTCTGGTGAATTGACTTACTTACTTCTCCTGTGTGTCACACAAGAGTATGCATGAAACTTATATCGAGCTGGATTATATTTGGCCGCTGACATATTAATTTTTTTTTTCTTATGTAAACAGATAGAAATTATTTGCTACAACTCCGGGTCAGAGTGGACCCGAGAGTAATGACACTGAAGGTGTACTCCACATTCCTTAAAGTTACCAGATTGAAACCTGACGATCAGGTGGTTTAGTGACCTACTTAGGACACCCATTTTGGAATGAGGTTTTTCCTAATTTTCAAGGTTCAGTCGGTGTATTCTTCAACCCCAGACAACCATGCAGAAATATTCTTTGAAATGCAGGTAGTAAAACACATTTTACGTTTTTAAAGATGTTTTTCAGATATCTGTTTTCCATTTTATAGAAGGCATATAAAAATATAAGAAATTGCACCAAGTTTTATCAACGATGCACTAATTATTTCATATATACGAGAATCCTTCAATAAAAACGGGAATTTTTTTTCTGAAAATGTAAAATAATTTGGCTTTTAGATTTCTTTTTCCTTAGATGTAAAAACTGCACTGTCTGGAATTGCTTCATAGCAAAAATTATTTTAATCTCGCAAAAATATTTCTGCTTAGGGTATTCAAAATGGCGTAAATTTAAACAGAGTGCTCAAGGCTTCAACATAGATCCCTCGTCAATGTTCTTTTGGCTGAGAAGTGCAAACCATCTGAAATTTACAGATGATGTTATGCGTATGAAGAAGCATGGTTTAGTCAAAAAGTTTTAACAAACTGGCAAAACATGGGTTTGATACAACTGTTGTGTACTCATAAGGGATAATATTAATAATAATATTGATACAGATGGACTCTGTCGTATCTGATACGAACAGATTTCTTTCTTTCTGCCTTCAGCCCTTGATGAAGCGAGTAGAGAGATACAAATCATAAGGGCCTATGCTAACCATACTATGCTGGCACCCCCCACACGCGGTGTATCTCGTAGTGTTTAAAATCTCAACTCATCCCTGCCGGTTGAGACCCTAACTGATCTGACCTGATCAGATCCAAAAACACAACTTCCTGTTTTGACCGCTGTAACTCAAATCCGTCTTTTTTAAAATCCAAAAATTCTCAAGCCATCTCTTCCGGTCGTGACGTCATCCAGACGTCGTCAGACATCTAAACTAAGAGACACCGAGTAGTTCAAAATCTTACTAGAATAAATATTAAAATATGATAAACGAAAAATGATTAATATAATTAATCATTACCTTAAATATATAACACAATGACCTTGTGTCAAAAAGACAGTCCATGGAGTGGAAAGACACTGACTCTCTGGTAAAGAAAAAGTTCCGGGTGTAGGGGTCAGTAAAAATGACATTGCTGAAAGTGTTGGGGGACATAAAATGACCCATCAATATCGATTTTTTTGAAAACGGTGCCACAGTAAACAATTCTTACTACTGCCTTCTCCTTTGAGAAATGTCACCTTATTTATTGAATAACACTCATATACGTGTTATAATAAGAATATCGAGAGAGAAAAAAATATCTAGCAAGACGAAAAACAACATATTTTCCTGGTACACCAGCTAAATACTCCAGCGAGTAATCCACTGGTCAAAGCAGCATTTAATGTGAAGTGGAGCAGCATAGATGAATTGTTTCATGTCCACCATGTTGTAAACTTTCTCTGTAAGAAAAAATTTCACTTTTGGAAACTGTAAAATCATATAGTGCAACTCAAGTGAGCATGGGCGAACCTGTACATTTTTTTATCAAATTATATATATATATATATATATATATATATATGTGTGTGTTTGTGTGTGTGTGTGTGTGTGTGTGGTGTATAATTTCGACACACAGACATCTATGGTATATATATATATATATATAGAGAGAGAGAGATAAAGAGAGGGAGAGAGAGTAAGAGAAAGAGAGGGAGAGAGAGTAAGAGAAAGAGAGTGTATGTAGTGTACGTACACTCGCATATATGAATAAATGTGAGTGTAAATTTAATGTATAAATGAATTTATATTTTGTGTTCCTTTCGAACTACAAAACACCACTGCCTATCGTATTACATCACGATGTATATATATATATATATATATATATATATATATATATATATATATATATATACTTATTTGATTATACTACATATTGATGGGTCATTTAAATCAGATTTTTTGCCAGTAATTTCATGGTATCAAGTAACTTATGATAATAAATTGTAGCTTCGAATATTCTTAATATGAATCATTTGTATGGTTTATATGGATTATTTGGTTTCTCTAAACTCTTCCTATTTCGTGCCAATAACCATTTATCTGCACACAGTTAAATGGTTTCTATCATCCCTTTTATGATATTGATAATTTTCCATTTTTGATCTACTTGACCATTACAGTGGTCAGATATATCTGGTTCTGCAACTCCAGGTCAGAGTGGAACTGGTTGCAATGGCAACGATTGGGATAGCTCCTCCCAGACACACACAACACACTTGCCTCCACATAGCTCTCCAGATAGATAGATAGATAGATATAGGGGGAAAAAGGGAAAGTTATTGAATTATAAGTTCGATGTATAAATCTTTAAAAAATATCTTTAAATTGAGCGAAAGTTTTGTCGAAAAACAGGATTTACAGTCTTTTCTTGTAGAAAAGATTAAATTAGACTGTAAATATTTTAAAGATTTGTGAAAGAAATATAGCAGTTTCTGTTAGCCTAATCTAAAGGGAGAAATTTTGTGTGTGTGAAAAATTTTATGTTGAGAGTGTCACTATGTTGAGAGAAAATTTATTTATGCCTTCAAGGTATATGTGGTTGTAAAAACAACTTTTGAATGAACAGAAAAGGGATGAAATTGTAAAATGGATATTTTTTAACACAGAAAAAATGTAAACAAATACGTACAATTAAAGAAAAATTAAATAAAGTTGAATTTAAATGAATTCTCGAAAGATAGGAATGTAAATTTTCAATCAAAAAATAATCCGAACGCTAGTTGATAAAGTATAGATAATTCCATACAAACTGAAGAAATATTAATTCCTTCACTTATTGATACGATTGAGGTAGGCTCGAAATAAGATCTTTTTAAAAAGTGAAGATTAATGTATGATACTTAATAGCTAAAAATATATGTTTTTAACATTCTTGGAGGGAAAAGATATATTCAGATATTTTGGTTTTTGAGCCTTCAAATTTTTAACACCAAGTTTTGGCTTGCTGTAGTCGTCGTCGAGGTATCTCGAAAATTTAAAACTAGCTCGAACGCATGAATTGGTCAATAAATGTATTTAAAGTCATTGGTGATTCCTTTAAATAAATTTAACCAATAGTATTTCACGATATTTTCATGAATAATTTGTAAATATATAAATAAAGTAAATGCCCTGTTTTATTTTCATTTTCCGAAATTCAGACAAGTTACTCATTACTCTTAATTTTTTGGTTCCAATATATATATTGTTACTCAACTGATTTCCATAGAAAAAAATTGGCTCCAGTAACTGTTAATTTTGGATTTGTAATTTTACATTTATTGACCAATCCATATATATATATATATATATATATATATATATATATATATATATATATATATATTAAGAGCAATGAGTAACTTATCTGAATTTCGGAAAATGAAAATAAAACTTTATTTATATATTTACAAAAAGATCCATGAAATTATCGTGAAATACTATTGGTTAAATTTATTTAAAGGAATCACCAATGACTTTAAATACGACCTCAAGACGCCTTTGGAATCTCCTACAAGATTTTTCGACAGTCTCCTTGTTTAAATTGGAATATTCTGTCGTTATCTTTGCCTTCATCTTAGGTGTTGGACGAGGTATTGTTGATCTCTCTAACAACCGCGCCTCGCACAAAGTGTGTGTCATCGCAGGAGATCGACACCTAGATGCTGGAGTGAAGTGGCCGCAGATATTTTTTCACAGTCACTACTGGGTTCTCCTGTTTATCTGCCATGGTGCAGTTTTGTTGTTAGACGTATGGTCTTCCAGCAGCCACCCTCTCTATCCAGGAGAGTATGACCTCTTCCAGGCACTTGATGTTGACCTCTATGTTTAGTGTGAAGACATGTGGGAAGATGAAACGAGGCATAACGTCACTATCACAAGTAACCACCATGATGTTGACTGGGTGTTTGGTTTTGTTCAATATAAATATGAATCATTCACGCAAAAACTGGGAAATCTTGGTATTGGAGCTTCTATCGGGAATGCCACACAGTAAAGCACGGCGTTTCCAAGTTTTTGGAGGTGGGAATATCGTCATGATGCTGCTTTCCTCACAGACAGTTCACACCGACTCTTGTTTGCCGCATAAATGACGAAACCTACAACAAATAAAATTAATCAAAATTAAAATTGATACTTTAAAATGGAGACGATTGACCGATCGCTATTTCTGCGTGTATATATATATATATATATATATATATATATATATATATATATATATATATATATATAAATATATATATATATATTCATTATTATCTTATATTTTTCAGAAGAGTCGATTTGTATTGTGTATAAGAACTGCACCCGATGCACATGTACTAAAAGGCTATTTACGTTGTGATATAATGAAAGAATCAAAATCGTACGCATGCAAAAACATTCTATTTTATGCGAACAAATTGAATTTTCATTATATTTTCCAAACTTTCACTTTAACATTGCTTTTGCTTTTTAATAAATGAATAAGATGTTAAAGGAATATTAACTTCTCCATAAAATTTCCCACGCTTTGTGTGCAACAAAATAATCTGTATAGATATAATGAAACTGTCTATTTGCCATGTATTCTTGAACTCAATATCCTACTGAACCTTACAGTAAGGGTATTTCCATATATGCGTTTAAAATTCTGGTTCAGGTGAAAAATAAATACCAATCTAAAAACTCAATGTACGTTATTAAAATCTTCATAAGTTATTTTATTTGCGTTGCAGTCATTAGTCGTGTGTACATCAATCTATCTATTTATCTACGTATCCATGTGTATTTTACACACACACACCAACACACACACATATCCGTATGTGTATAGACATATTGCTCATGACCCTCGTATATATATATATATATATATATTGGCATCATTTCGTCATTAATACATATTTCGATGAACATAATAGACATTTTTTGTCTACATATTTTTTTGTTGATTCTTTCATTGCCGTATTGATTTTATAATATTCGGTGGAAATCGGTTGAAACATCTCCATGAATATTTATTTCCCTGGTACTTTCTGCCCAACTTTGGGCCATCATCAGGGGAGGATCTATTACGAAAGTGATGTAACTCTTGAATGTACATTACTACTTTATAAGAAGAGCGTCTGTACCGTTGCAGTGTGTAGCGTTTACTTTTAAATGTGTTTCTATAAATAGTGTCAGAAGCTAAAGACATTTAAGTGCATTAGCACTGGTTTAAAAATTAATTCTGTTAGGTTTGGGTCGTATTTTCCTAATATGTAGGGCTCCAAGAATCTGTAGTTTTTGCTTGTTATTTTGATGTTCTAATATTCTGTTTTCGGTGAGAATTTTGTGTAATTGCAGAAAATTCTTCTTCAGAAAAATTTTACCATTCAGAGCATTTTGTAAAGAACGAAAAAAGTGGAAATCAGGTGGAAAGACTTTGGAAAATAATGTATGGGATAGAAAAGGCCACCTCTTATCACGGGGAAGCACAACATTTTTCCTCTTGACGAGGTGGGGTCATGAAAACGTTGCAGTTGTTGAGCGCATAAGTCTGCATTTAGTGTCTGATTGCAATTTAAAAACTGGAAAAAAATAATATCGTGGTAATCCCAAATTACACTGAGCATAACTTTCATTACATGTAATTTTACCTTTGAGATAAGGTGCGGAAATCCATCCTTGTCTATCCCAAAACTTTGGCGTTGTACATTGTCATAAAAGACACATTTTTTTGTTCCCTATAAAATATTCTTGAGAAATAGATCATTTCTCTGTCTTGAAAGAAGAATTGTTATTATGAATATGCACTCTTTCTTATTTTTGAGGAAACTGGGCGCCCTGAATGCACATTTTTTCCTATATTTTTCAAGTGGTGGCAGATAGCGAATTGGGGTGTACTAAGGTCAAGTAAAAATTCTTGAATACTTTTGTGTGGACGGTATTCTACCTATTCTCTTAAAGCATCTTGATTTAGGTCTTGTGAACATCCTGATCATAGTTCATCTCGAAATCATATATTGTCAGAACGGTAAAACAGTTTTGGGTTTGGCGCTCAGTAACGACACCTTGGTATTTTCGTATTACATGTCGTTCAGTTCATCCATTTTAAGAGCGTGAGATCAATCATTAAATGATGTTGCCCCCCCCCTTTCACTACTGAAATTGGAATAACCTATAATGGCAATCTTTAATTATGTAATTTCCGGTTGCATTTAAAACAATTGAAGTTCGAAATGCGTTGCTACAACGTGCTTTTAAAAAACGGAAATCAGTTATTACTCACTGCCATATTTACTGATCTCCTTCGTACGAGATGGATGCATCACAAGGTCAATTTTTAAGCGAAGTTTAACAGGTTTGAATTCAGAGTTTTTCTTCTCCAAAATCGATTGCCATACCACAGTTAAAGAGCTCAGTCAATAATTTTATTTACCCATAGCTGGAGTGATAATATTTAGATTCATACCTTGCCTATGTGAAATGCAAACAGACTCGTTCAGGTTTTGATATTGGTTCGCCGTATTCATTTCCACCGGCCGTAATCATAACACCATGAGCGACTCTGTTTAGCTAACATAAATCACATAAATTCCTCCATTGATGAAAAAGCAAAGAATCCTTGAATAAAAGATTAGGAATTACACTAGCTTTTCATATGTTATGTCATATATGTATAAATTAATTATTGAGATAATGTCAGAAAGGAAATAGAATAGTAAATCCTCACGCGGTAATTTTGAGTCCTGCTTTATAGTACCGATTTCAGGGAAATCCCCTCGTATGTTTTCCTCAAGAGTATAACAACTAAACAAAAGCACGTATAACTTTAATTCTAATAAATATTATAGACGTATTCAAAAAGTATTGAGATTTAAGCTTTATATACCATGACACGAATAGAATAATGAAGGATGAGTTAAATTCCTTTAAAATTGGTACCTTTGCATTTAACGCTCTAGTTTTAACAAGATTTCAATTCCATCCAAAGGCCTGTCAAATACGTAAACTGTATCCTCTACAGGTGGATAAGGTCCCGCCAAAACTGTAGCTTCCTGCTCATGAAAGAAAATTCAATTTGATGGTGAGGCTCCAGCTCGGGAGATTTGGGGAGGGTTGAATGCTCCTCGTTTACCATTAATCCCAGGTCAACTCAGTCCTCGAGAGGTAGTACCTGTTATGGTCCATTGTATTGGTCAAGTAGATCTTTTTAAAAATTATTTGCATTCAATAGGACAATGGGCAAAAGCTACCGAAAAAATGTAAATTTGAACCCGATTCCCAAGCCTCAAGACAAAAAATAATACTAGTCGAGTTGGTATACAGTTAAAACCAGTCAATTAATATATCCTATTCCAAGCTTCACTGAAACTATCTGGGCCTTCGTATTTCTTTTAAGGTTCTTCAACGTTTTAAGTCCTACCAATAAGATAAATTTTCAGTTTTGGAAAGAAAAAATAGTTGGATGGAGCTAGATCTGGTGAATGAGTATAAGGGTGCTACTCTTTCACAATCCTGTCTTCGACAAAACATATTTTTCTCAATATATGAAGGCTAGTTACATACTTTTCCAATTGAACAATATTCTAAATGTCACGATGCTACCACTTTATTGTATAAGTTCTCAGTCGTGCAAATGTCTTCATTTAAATTTTTAGTTTAAAGCGCTAAAAAATGAAAGATTAGGTCTCGATACTATTTTATCCTACTTCATATATAAATACTATGGTACTTAGTGAATGCAATAAGTTTCCAGACTTTTTTTGTACAGGCTTTTACAATTGTCGTAGACTCATGAATATTCATTACGTTATTGCTATACATCTTCTGAGATGACTGACCAATTTTTATGATTTCAGGTTCAAAGGAACAGCTACAGCAGCAATTGGAATACACCCTACTAAAGCCTGATTGTCACAGCTGGTGAATTTCAAAAATGCAATCTAGACGTGAGGATACTTTAGAAGAACGATATGCAATAAAATTATGTTTTAAACTTGGAAAAAATGCCACAGAAACGTATGGAATGCTTCAGACTGCTTTTGGAGCATCTTGCATGAATCGAGCATTAGTTTTTGAGTGACATAAGAGACTCAAGGAAGGCAGGGAGTCTGTGAGGGATGATGAGAGGTGTGGGAGGTGTTAGGGAGCCAATACACCAGAGTTGATTGGCAAAAAGGGTTAGGGTTAGGTTTACTATGTTGAGGTTTTAAGGGAGTTCAGGGAGAGATTCGGTCGGAAGAGGCCAGCACTCTTCAAATCGGGTCAGTGGCATTTCCACCAGGACAATGCACCAGTCCACAACTCCATCCTTGTCACAGACTATTTGTCCAACATGGGCATCAAGACAGTTCCTCAGCCTCCTTATAGTCCAGACCTTGCTCCCTGTGACTTTTGTTTATTCCCTAAGCTCAGAGGCTGTTGTTATGAGGCAATTGTGGAGATGAAAGAGGCTGTAACGAAGGTGATTGACACGCTCAAACAAGTGGACTTCCATGGGGCCTTCTAGAAGTTGTTGGAACGGCACAACAAGTACATTGCAGCCGGAGGAGATTAATTTGAAGGGGACTAGAGCTTCATGTGTGTCCTATCATTGAACGTGCCCATACGAAAAAAGTCTGGAAACTTTTTTAATGATCCTCTTATATAAACGTATAGGAATCATATCATGGAAACCAAATGTTTTGAGTTAAAGGTGGTGTCGACATATTAATTAATATTATTTTCAAGGCTGAAATTGGAATTTTAGAGCATAAGCTATGGGTGACACTTGACATAAAAAATTAATTCCATAGAT
The DNA here is from genome assembly GCA_963585895.1 of Sepioteuthis lessoniana. Lineage (NCBI taxonomy): Eukaryota > Metazoa > Mollusca > Cephalopoda > Myopsida > Loliginidae > Sepioteuthis > Sepioteuthis lessoniana. Next base: position 56,535,366 of record OY757910.1, on the reverse strand, counting down.
AATTATAATCTGTACTCGGAGTCAATTATAGAGCTCTAAATGAAATAGACTTATATTCGAATATGTATCGTAGATAAAATATTTCCGCTGGAGCTTTCGAATATGCTGACTGCATCTCTTCAGATGTGTAAAACCCGTAACGAGTTTCAGGGATATGACATTTAACCATCTGATGGCGAGCTACAATCTTAGAGTTTTGGTAAATATAGATTAGCCCTTCATTGCTATGACTCCTAGGTCCTATTACCTGTTCGGGTCCCATCTATGGGCCAAATAGAAATAGCGTCTTGGATATGACACTAAAATGCATCAGATGGTAAGGAGTTTTGAGGAATGTGGAGTACCTTTCATTTGCATTACTCCTTGTTCCACTCTGACCCAGAGTGGTACTACCTGTTAGAAACCTATCTATGGTTCAAATAGAACTATTTAGCCATTTCACTGAGTGAAAAGAAGTGAGTAATGTTAAACAGAATTATTCCTTTTCAATAGCAACACTTGAAACCATTTAACTGTGTGCAAAAAAATTACTTGTACTATATAGAATTATTCTTGAGAGATAAAAATACATGAAACCATTTAACTATGCAAACAAAAATATTAGTGTTTGATAGCAATACTTGAAACCATTTAATTGTGAACCAACAAATATGTTCTTGCTTGTTTAAAATGTTACCGATAAACTATTTAATTACAAATCACACACACACACACACACACATATATATATATATATATATATATATATATATATATATATATATATATTATTTTATTTTATTTTATTTTATTGCATTTATTTTGCAGGCGATGGGCAATGCAAAATAATTATTCAGGGTCTAATTAATTTTGATGCAGAATTTTTCATCATGAGAGAGTTTTAATGATATGAACTCGGTGTTGTATATTCAAATATTTGGACGTTGTAAACAAGGTGTCACGTAGGTTTTTAAAAGGCTATATTGGGTCTTGTAACCATGGTGCCATGTGGGGTGTTTAAATGCCATGTGGAAGATACGTGACTTCAGGTGTCCTAATCAATTTCACTTTTTAAACTAATGTCCATTTAATGTTAAATTCTAATTTGCTGTAAAATTGAGTAAGAACATCATGGCATTCTCGCAACCCACGTGACATGTTTACAATGTCCAAAAATTTTAATATACAACACCGATTTCATATCATAAAAGTCTCTGACGATGAATTTTTCTACTTCGAAATTAATTAGACGCTGAATAGTTATTTTGCCTTGGAATAGCCTTCTTTATAAATGAAATAAAATGAAATGAAATAAAATAAATAATGCAATGGTTGGTTGCTTGTTTTGGTTTTATGGCATATCAACCTTTGTAGGTTATTTAACGCCAAATCCATTTTTATGAAAATAGTTCTATTTCAAACAATTCAGTATACCATAATAACGCAGTTTAAATATTAGTACAGTTTAATTGTGAAAAACATACCTATTTCAAGCGATTCGGTTTGTCAAGCAGTTGTAATTCAGCTAATTAAGTTTAGTATAAGTACATATTTTGTTTACACACAGTTAAATATCAAAACAGTTCTATATTAAACAATTTAGTTTAATGTAACTACAGTTTCAATGACAAAAAACAGTTCCATTTCAAATAATCCAGTTTTGAATAAGCACGCAGTTTAAATTGTCAAAAACTTTTCTATTTTAAGCTATTCAGTTTAGTCAAACAATTTAGTTTAGCAAAAGTATGCCGTTAGTTCTATTTAACCCATAGATAGGGTCCTATCAGGTGCTACCACGCCGGGCCAGAGTGGACCTGGGAGCTATGGCAATGAAGGGGTGCTCCGCATTACCCAAAGCCCCAGAATCACTGGAACCTCACGATGGAATTGTTTAGTGTCATATCCAAGACACTCATGGGGGGTGGGGTCTTACCCCTCCGCAGAGATACAGTCAGTATATTCTACAGTATTCTGGGCAAATAATGCAATGGGTCAAGCATTATATATATATATATATATATATATATATATATATATATATATATATATATATATAACAGAATATGGCATTAAATAGCCCACAAGGGTTGATATACAATAAAACTTCTAAACCAAATCAAGCTAGTAATGAAAGAAACGAAAAAAGGTGAGAAGTGTATTTTTTTTTTCGTTGTTATGCTACTCTGCTTGCAAGCATACGAGTACTTACTTGTGTCCAAGTTTTTCGAACATTTTCTTATATCTTTAGCATGGACAGCTATCAATAGGCTATCGATTATATGGAAATCAGACCTAACCGATAAAATGAAACGCAGCTTCTTCCAGGCAGCGGTCACATCGATACTGCTATATGGATGCACTACATGGACGCTAACAAAACGGCTGGAGAAGAAACTGGATGGCAATTACACAAGAATGCTGCGTGCAATCCTGAACAAGTCCTGGCAGCAGCACCCCACAAGACACCAACTGTACGGCCACCTGCCCCCTATCACGAAAACTATTCAAGTTAGACGAACCAGACATGCAGGACACTGCTGGAGAAGCAGAGATGAACTCATAAGAGATGTACTCTTATGGATCCCCACACATGGCCGCGCAAAAGCAGGACGACCAGCTCGAACGTACATTCAGCAGCTATGTGAGGATACAGGTTGTTGTCCTGAAGACCTGCCTAGGGCGATGAACGATAGGGAGGAGTGGCGAGAGAGGGTCAGGGATATCCGTGCTACCAGCGCGATATGATGATGATATATATATATATATATATATATATATATGATATATATATGATGATTATAATTATCTATATATGATATATATAAGATATGATGATGATATATATATATATATATATATATATATATATATATATATATATATATATATGTGTGTGTGTGTGTGTGTGTGTGTAAATTACGTGCGTGCATTCACACATAATTATAGAAATTTATTAATTTATACCTTTCATTATAGCTGAGTAGCTTGATAAATAGATAAATGCGAATACCAAAGAATGAAAATAGGAAAACTCGTATCGCAAGCTGTTGTCAGCATCGTATATTCTCATATATATATATTATAACAGTGTTGGTTGTCACTATCTCACTTCGAGGGTTTGTGGTAGACCATATTCGACATAATTTGGAGAGAGATCAATATCTATGACATAGTTATTATAATAATAATAATAATAATAATAATAATAATAATAATAATAAAAAGTGAAGTTGGCCACCTTAGACGAGGGTGACCCGAACGCTCTCTTTTCATTAGCTACTAGAGGAGGGCATAACTCCATTCCCTGGATTGCTCCACTTTAGCCTTGATCCTTACCTTATAATGCCTAGTGTTAAGCAAGTCGGAATCAAGTACCTTTTGGGGAGTCTTTCGTACGACTCAACCTGGGATTGAACCCTGGTCTCTCGGACCATTGGCGAACACTGTACTCATTAAGCCAATTTCCCGGTTCACTAACATGTGGTTGCAGACAAGCTTCCATGCTATAATATATATATAAAAACTAAAATACACACACACACACACATATATATATATATACACACACGCACACACATATATATTTTAGTTTATATATATATATATATATATATATATATATATATATATATATATATATATATATATATATCCTAGTTATGGGTAAAATAGTAAGATAGACTAAGAGAATGAAGAACAGTTAATCTGCTGCACACTAGTGTCCCAGTCATGTTATCATCTAATCCAAAATGTGTGACTGGTTCTCAATTTCCTTTAATGTCTACAAACAAATGACTTGTGTAGGGAGTCGAGCGCTTCATATCTTTAACTGAACTGCTGGATACTCATACATCAAAATTGCCCGGAGAGTCCATATATGTGCTTACATACACATACATGTTCACTTTTACTCTTATACAAAGTTCTGAGCCCTACTCAGAAGGAAGAGCATAACTGAACATTTTTGTTGAAATTGAACACTTCTTATAAGACGAGAAAATCTACGTTCGATTGTTCGAGTTTTATAAATAGTGATAGTGAGTCGCTACAACACAAATTTTCTGCTATTCGTTCACATTCGGTTACTTGCTTTAATGACATATCAACCTTTATGGGTTATTCTATGGCAAAACCATCCTTGTAAAACAGTAGTAGTTTTATTTAACTCACAGCTGGAAGAATAAGTGTATTCATATCTTTGTTAACGGCATCAGTTCAAAAGTGAACGTAATAACGTGACTTTCTGTAATGTTACATTGTTGCACATTAGCCACTACACAAAAGAGACTCTGCGCCCCCCTCATGTTCTTCTTAATAAGCAAAACTAAGAACTTTTTGAACGACCATAGTATGAATCGTTATTCTTGGTCGAAGATCAATACTTACTACAAAATTCATCTACACATGCGTTCGTAAGTTTCTGCGAATATTTTCATATTGTGTCACTTGCATTTGAGACGGGCAAAAATGACAAGTAATAAATCCATATGAAATTCATTTGTGGGTTGGTTGATGTTTTATAGCAAATTATCCTATGTTTGTTATTTGCCCCCAAATTCTTCTCATATATATATCATTATCATCATCATGTCGTGCTGGTAGCACGGATATCCCTGACCCTCTCTCGCCACTTTTCCCTATCGTTCATCGCACTAGGCAGGTCTTCAGGACAACATCCCGTATTCTCACATAGTTGCTGAATGTATGTTCGTGCTGGTCGTCCTGTTTTGCACGGCCTTGTGTGGAGGTCCATAAGAGTACACCACTTATGAGTTCGTCCCTGCTTCTCCAGCAGTGTCCTGCATGTCTGGTTCGTCTAACTTGAATAGTTTTCGTGATAGGAGGCAGGTGGCCGTACAGTTGGTGTCTTGTGGGGACTTGTTCAAGATTGCTCGCAGCATGCGAATAGTTTGAATTTTTTCTATTTAACATTAATAATTATTTTTATCAAGTATTCTTTATACAAATAATTTTCAAACATCTGTATCATCTCAAATAATAAAAATCCTAAGTAAATGATGAAAAAGCTCTATCTGTTCTATTGATAGGATCCTAAAAGTACAACTAATCAGAGTCAGAGTGAACCTGGGAGTAATGGCAATGAAGGAGTACTCCTCATTCCTCAAAGCTCTGGGAGTGGAGTCTCACCGTTCAAAGCAATTTAGTGTCATACTAAATCGGTGGCGGCGGGAGTCTTACTTCACTGCAAAGGTGCAGTCAGCGTATTCTACGACCCCAGCTGACAGGTTGTAAATTAATTTGTTGCGTCACCCCACTTGATTTGTACGATATATGCACTTAAGCTTTGTGCGGTTATGCCATACGCTTTGGGTGGTTGCATTTGCATATGTGTGGTAAAGTCTTCGCTCGAACAAATGGAAATTCATCCTGTTGCATATGAGTGGCACACCTGCTACTATACTGTAGCCTTGAAGTAAAGAGAAAGAGAAGAGATTAGTTAAAAGATGGACGAAGTTAACTATAATGGTCAAAACTATTGTATTTTCCTACTAGACTTTCGTCACTAGTTGAGTTTGTCAGGTTTTACATGAGATAATGAGACAAGTCTGAAGAAACAACAACAGCACTCTCCTCACTTTTCTTGCGGGTGTTGTAACGCTTTACATACATATTGTCGCTAATGATAAAATGGTTATCATTGAAGGAAAAATAACCCGATGTACCAAGTTCAAATTCTGGACTGGGTTTGGTTGGGTTTCACTTTCTGCTTTGTGCTTATGCCCTTGGAACAGGTATTTAATCGATTCTTCTCTACAATATGTCTGGGTAAAAATGGTAGGGCAGATTTTTGTAGGGCAATTAGTGGATGAAAGTGGGGATTCAAGAGTTGAATAGTGTTTTTCGGTCAAACGATATGAAGTAATGTTGCTTCGTGCGCACTCAGTTTGGCTTGCTAAACATCAAACCAACGTTGGTTTTTCTTTCTTTTTTTTTTTTTTTCTTTTTAAGAGATTGGCTCGCGAGTTATATTCAAAACTAGACAAGCCACCGATCAGCTCCACAAGGAAATGAAAGTAAATAAAACAAATTTTAGAATGTACACGTATTGTCATTTTATTTACTTTTGGAGAAATTATGTCAGACGCAAAACGAAGACGTGAGTTAGTTTGTTTTCTTCTTATGCAGTGTCTAACAGGCAACTGCTAACACTTTTGCGAACTGCTATTAAACAAAGACCAACTATTAACTGCTAACTACTGTAGATTCAAACTCACACTGTTCTGTTGTACTCCGGACTGCTACTTTGCATATATAGGTTCCAAACTTTCAGAAAATAAATTCACTTTTCTAGCGTAGATCTCCCGGAACTAAAATACCGAAAAAATCATTTTGAAAGAACTATAAGCATACATCGATGTACATATATACCTATGCGTATACCTATACCTAAACACTATAAAGATGTGCTCCATCAACATGCATATACGCGAGCGAGGAGTGGCACAAGCACATGTTTAAGTGAACTTTAACAGGTTTGAATTCAAAGTTTTCCTTCTCCATGACCGGTTGACATACCAAGGTTAAAGAGTTTAGTCTGCGCTACTATTTACCAATAGCTGGAGGGAAATTATTTGGATGCAAATCTCTCTCATTGATATTAGCATAAAGAGAAATGCAAACAGCCTCATCGTAGATTTCTATAAAGATATCCATTATACCACAAGTGCCTCATATGCGTAGACATATGCTGCATTTTTACAAATATATACTTATATAATAACGCATGCATTTATAGACTGATGCGTTATTGCACCTAGCTATGTGAACCCAGAGACAGAACAGCTTATAATGTCACAGGCCTGTTTCTGTCGTCAGTTTTTTAAAAGGTGTTGCCGTTTCTACACAAAAATTCTGTTATAAAAAAGCCTTTGTCGAGGCAGTCCAACATATTACATACTTCGGGTGCATAATAAGAACATTTATTTATCAGAATCTTATTGGCCTTTATCTTAAAATAGATATATTTGCATGGTCTCGATTCCGGCCAGGGTCCGAAATTCTGTATCTTCATTGTATATAAAATTGTTTATCTATCAAGGGGGAGAGCAAGTGACAACAACACTTGTTTATAAAAAAATACAACTCTCTTCTAAATTTAAGAAAGGGTCGAAATGACTTCATGAGAGAGAGAGAGAGAGAGAGAGAGAGAGAGAGAGAGGAAGGGAGTCTACAAAGATTGAAACCATATCTTCTTAACCCACTGTTGAGAGTCATATTTTTAGAGCCTTGCTTCTTCTTGCTTCTGTCACAGGAGCCTGATACAAAGCCAGTTCTCAAATCAGCGGCCGCCGCTTCCGTCTAGCGTAATACAACGTGACGTGTCTACTCGACTGACTGTTCTCCCCAACGGACCGTTGGAGTCGTAAAACTTCTGTCTTTATATATTTTATGGACACCCATACATTTTTCTTCTGGTGCAATTCACGTGATTCCTTTCTACTGTCCATCATTTACCTTAAGACACAGATGCATATCCTGCTAATGAAATTCACACCAAACGGCTGTCAAAGGTCAATATGTAACAAAATGTTGCAAGTTGGTATTTAATAACATGAATAATAGACCACAATATACTACATTTACGACTATTTTTGCATGTATGTTTTGAGTTGAGGGTTTTAAGCGTAACTACTGCCTGATGGAAAGTTTATACTGATCGGTCTGTGCATTACGTTAGAGCAAATTGTCTGGTAGTTGTCAATATTTACTGTTTTCTTTGCCTGGCAAACAGATCTTTAGTTTGCTTATTCCGGGTGCAATGAAATATTTCACATTTAAAACCGCCATATGTGTTGTACAAACAAATCTAGACAAGTGATAATGGTAGCTACAAAGAGCTAATGTCTTAGCATTCTTTTAAAATTCAATCAGTTATAGTCATGATTTGGATTGGTGTACACCGTGCATTCGTTTTTGAAACGTCTTTTAATTCTGTTGAATCTATATTTGCTTCAAAGACAGCTTTTTGTGCTCATTTCTTGATATGCCGTTATGCTGTTACGGAGAGAATTTTCAACCTATAGCAGTATTGATTTTCTATCCAGAACTACACCATTCCGATGTTAAATCGATCGTAGAAGTAAGAAGTAGAAGTCAAGATAGCAGATATGGAACCTAAAAGAAGACTACAAGAAAAACTGCTAAAAACTCTGTGTTTTTTAATGAAACGTGTTTATTATATATATATATATATATATATATATATATATATATATATATATATATATATATATATACAGACTAATTGTAAAACCTAAGATATGCTAATTATGCACTTTTAAAGTACTTTACATAAAGTTTCATGTAAATCACAATCTTTTGTCGAAAATAGGAGAAAAAATGTCTGATCATTAACGTTTATGAATTTGTCTCGTGACATGATGTTTGTTCACGTGACACGCCTAAACCATTGCAATTTATTGATTTTAGAAATCTGAACTGGAAAAATACATATGAAACACATTTTAAAATCAATCACGTGGTTGTGATCTTTTACATTTAAGATTTTTAAATAATATTCGCTGATGATTTTTCTAAACTTTGTCCCTCCAATAATGACTCATTCTTATTTTGTTCTGCTTTTTAAAATTTTCTTTTTTTTAATCTTGTTAAGTGTTGCAGATTTTGTGTTTTTCATTGATTGGAAAAATATTTACCCGATATTTCTTTTAACATTTTTTTTCTAAAGGGTTGGTACTTTAAGCCCATTTACGTTTCTATTTCTTGTGCCTTTGTGGAGATAGAAAAAAATCTGCTGGACTGTAGATTTTACCGTCCCGGCAAACAACAGAGAAAAATTGAAGGAAATTGGAAAGAGAAATAAGTACCTTCATCATGTGAGAAAACGGAAAAAAAAACTATGGAACATGAAAGTGACAGTAATACCAATTGTAAATGATGTGCTCAGTAAAGTCGTAAAAGAATTTGGTACAAGGATTAAAAGACATGGAAATGAAAGAATGAAGAGAGACCATCGAAATTACACCATTATTAAAATTGGCCAGAATACTCAGAAGAGACCTGGAGACTTGATGGGACTTGCTGTCACTCAAACTCCTGTGAAAAACCATCAGCTCACGCTGATGTGAAAAACTGTAAAGGAGTAAATAACAATTAAAGTTAGCGATATATTTTCTGAAAGATAATTACTTTTCTATTACTGATTATCAATAATCCAGGTGATCTGAATGTCGATAGGTTATCGGCATCAATTAAATCTTGCGAACGTGCGGCTTTATTGACTCCAGTAACCTATCAACTTACAATACTCTTCGAACAAATAGGATGAGGATGGAGTGAATGTTAGAGGAAAATCATCTAACTTCATTGTCGGTCTGAATGACGCCTATTGGTGAGATTTCGTTGTCTAGTCGGTACGACGTTGTCCTGGTCAGGCGAGGTTCAAAGGATAATACGAGTTCAATCTTGTTCGAAAGATTTTCTTTTTTTTCCTGAGCTATCCTGATTAATTAAGGCACATAGAATTGCTAGCTAGACAGAAAAATGTCATATCAGATAGATGGATGGGTTGATAGATCTAAAAACATAGACCAAGAGATGAAAAGCGTATATATATATATATATATATATATATATATATATATATATATATATATGCGTGTGTGTGTGTGTGTGTGTGTGTCTGTGTGTGTGTATGTGTGTGTGAGTATGTGTGTGTGTGTGAGAGAGTATACCAACTCCTCTGCTCAAGCGGGATACAACACACGTCTCTTTTTCAATGGAATTTGACACTGTTGAATTCAGAGTTTTCCTTCTCCTAGAAATGTTGCCATACCAAAGTTAAAGAGCACAGACTGCTCTACTATTTACTAATAGTTGGAGTGAGAATAAATTCATACCTTTTTCTCGTTCTATATTAAATGGAAACAGCCTCGTCTAGGATTTGAACCCGGGTCATTTTGTATCCACTTCCAATGACGGTAATTATTACACTACGAACGCCTCATATATATATATATATATATATATATATATATATATATATATATATTGAGAGACACAGAGAGATTAATCTAAATGAATTGATAGATATCTGTAACAACAGAATTACAGGAAGTTATTTACTAATCTTTGCTTATTTATAATACAAATCAAGAAATGTATGGAGCAGCCAGTGAGTGTCGAACTCATTAACAATGCTAATCTATGTTGCTAACCATTTCACCACTTGAGGCACTCTATATTGGTATTATTATATTTCATTATGATTATATTTCATGCATTTGCATGTTTTCGGATGGCTGGTTGACTGTGAGTGAGTGTGTGTGTGTGAGAGAGAGAGAGAGAGAGAGAGAGAGAGGAGGGGGTTATATACTAATGCATACCATTTCGTGTCCTAAGTTATATTTACGAAGAAAAAAATGAAAAATGAAGAAAACCTTAATTTTCTAAAAAACCAATTACTTTGGCATTCAACACAAATATTCTTCATCAACGTTTCTTTGGATTTGATGGGAATGTTTTTGTTCTCTAACGTTCTCGACTTTTACTCCTGAGATAATTATTTTGTTTAAGAAGCGAGAAAAAATTGCAGATTGCTTGGTCTCATATGTATGGTAAGTGTTGCACTTGCACACAGTAGTCTTTCGTTCACAATATATTACAACTGGCTCCTGTTTTGTTTTTAGTTTGTCACTGACAGATTTATACAAAGTCTAGAAGTATAAACTGCGTTCAAGACATTTTGATATCATCACTTTATTATATAAGTTGTTTAGCTGTGTCCAATTATTCATTTGATTTCAAGATTTAAATCTTGAAAAAAAATTTTAAAAAGGAAAATTGAATTTTCTCGTTTTTTAAATTTAAATTTATTCTATTTCAGTTTCTTGATAATTTTTTAATGAAACCTCATCGATGTAATTCAAGTTTAGAAGAATATAAGGAATGCGTAGAATGTAAGTAAGTAGTTATGTAATTACGTTCATATTGTTTGCCCTGTCGGCTGGGGCTGCAGAATACATGAACTGCACCTTTGTAGAGAGTTAAGACCGCCCTCAACAAGTGACCTAATTTGACACATAACAGGTTCCAGTTATGCTGGCGCTTGTGGGAACGTGGAGCATCCCTTCATTGCCATTGTTACCAGGTCCATTATGAACCAGAGTAGAAGCACCAGATAGGGCCTTATCTATGGGTCAAATAGAACTAGAATACGTACTTATGCTAAACTGAATTGCTTGAATAAGAACTGTTTGACTAAACTGAATAACTTGTAATACGAAGATCATTAAATAAGTTTCCAGACTTTTTTCGTGTGGGCACTTTTATTGATAGTACACACATTAAACACTAATCCCCTTCGAAGTAATCTCTTCCGGCTGCAATACACTTGTTGTTCCGTTCCAACAACTTCTGGGAGGTCCCATGGAAGTCCTCTTGTGTGAGGGTGTCAATTATCTTCGTCACAGCCTCTCATCTCCTCAATTGTCTCATAACGACAGCCTCTGAGCTTAGGGAATAACCAAAAGTCACAGGGAGCAAGTTCTGGACTATTGGGAGGGTGAGGAACTGTCTGGATGCCCATCTTGGTCAAACAGTCTGTTACAAGGATAGAGTTGTGGACTGGTGCATTGTCCTGCTGGGAATACCACTGAGCCGATTTGAAGAGTGCTGGCCTCTTCCGACGGAACCTCCTCTTGAACTCCCTAAAAACCTCAACATAGTAATCCTAACCCTTTGGCAAATCAACTCTGGTCTATTGGCTTCCTTTCTCCTCCTACACCTCTCATCATCCCTCGCAGACTCCCTGGCTTCCTTAAATCTCTTATGCCGCTCAAAAACTAATGCTCGATTCATGCAAGATGCTCCAAAAGCAGTCTGAAACAATCCATACGTTTCTGTGGCATTTTTTTCAAGTTTAAACATAATTTTATTGCATATCGTTCTTCTAAAGTGTCGTCACGTCCTGATTGCCTTTTTGAAATTCACCAGTTGTTAAACTCAGGCTTTAGTAGGGGGCATTCCAAATCCTGCTGTAGCTTTTGATTTGAACCTGAAATCATAAAAATTGGTCAGTCATCCCATAAGATGTATATCAATAAGATACTTAATTTTCAAGAGTCTACAACAATTTTCAATGCCTGTACAAAAAAGTCTGGAATCTTGTTGAATGTACCACATGGAAATGTTTTTGACAATTAAACTGTGTACTTTCATTTAAACTGCGTACTTATGTTAAACTGAATTGTTTGAAATGAAACTATTTTGTATGCTAAACTGAATTGTTTGAAATAGAACAGACAATTTGCATAAAATAGATTTGACATAAAATAAACTACAATAGTTGATATGGCATAAAACCTAACCAAATAACCAACTTACAAATTGTTTGTTCACTGAGCTGTTGGTTTTGCTTCTAAAAGAGTGAGGGAAAGATTGAGAGCAAGAAACGATCTGGGACAGATGCGAACGCTGTGCCTCATACCGGGTGTCGCAATATGCATAGGACCCATTTGACTGCTAAAAACTCTACTAATAATACTGTTGTATTCTTTTTTGTTTCAGATTTGAAATGGTATACTATAACAACTATTGATCCTGGATGACAATGCTTTGGACAAGAGAGGAAAAATATTTTACGTTACTACTTATTTGGAGACAAAATCATTCAAAACTGTTTCAAAATAAATGCCACCCATTAATATGATTACGATTTATTACTGGGACAAGAAACACACCCACAAAAATTGCAGGTCCTAGAAGCTGATATAATAACTATAGAAAATAACACTAATTTGATGACTCTACCAGAAAGATGCATTTTTTACAGGTCGTGTTCCAAATGACCGCCATTGTGCTGGTCTCAGTAATATATCATTATCATAAAATAAGTTGCATCTATTTTGTGAAAACCCGCTTTCTATATATATATATATCTATATATATGATTGTCCAAGATGCTCGAGAAGTGATGACAGTTACTAAGATGATCTATTGCGTGATATATGTTCATATTATTCCGAAGGATCTGGAAATTTAGCAAAAGCCAGATTTGAAACTTAGTTTGCCGAATCCAATAAATAAAAGAGAGTGGCTCAAAAACCTTTATATACCAAGACAGAAAAATACCATGGATGATAATTTGATTTCTTTAAAATTGATCTTTTGGCATTTAACGCCCTTATTTCAATGAGTTTTCAATTCTATTCAAAATCCTTTTGACGGTATTTTTAAAACGTTGACTGTATCTGTTGACGTTTAAGATCCCAGCCAAAAAAAGCAGTGTCCTGCGTATTATATTGAGCTGTATTTATTTTAGCTGACCGTGGTGTAATGACTACCGTCACTCGAAATGGAAACGGTGACCCTACTTCAAAACTTGGACGACGCCGTTAGCCTTTAACATAGTGCTTATACCCTTGGGAATTTTATGAATCCAACTCCCCTCAATTCAGCTATGAGCACATTGTAGGACAGAGTGGGCTCTCAAACACTGATATGATAACCGGTTTAGGAGAAGGAAAACACTGAATTAAAACCTGTTAAACTCTGATTAAAAATGATCTTGTGTTACATCCTGCTCGTGTGGAGGGGCTGGTAAGTACATATTGAACTTCATCAAATAGTGAGGCTTAAGGTCTGAAAATCAGGGGCGTGTACTTCTAGTACTCGGATTGGTCGTGCCTGTTAGTATCCCATTTAGATCTATTTAAAATTTACTCGTATTCAATAGGACTGTGTGTCAAAAAAGCAGAACCTCGAGAAACAACATAAAAACTGTAAATAAGTACTTGTAATGAACGCAATTCTTTAAACAATTAGCAGAAAATAACCATAGGTGGGTCGATATGCCATTAAAATCAGTCCGTTAATCCATGAATCGTTTGTCTTTGTGATGCCAGCTGGAAGCATATAGTCGATCACATATGTATGAATTCCGTTCAACTAAGACTTCTGACTATGATAATGGCAAAGAAATGGTTTCCAAGGGTTTGGTTGGGTTCTTTGTTGTGATGGCATATCCACATTCTTGGGTTATTTAATGTCAAAGCCATCCTTGCAGAAGGGCACTAGTGTTACAATTTAACCCATAGATTGGGCATAACGCAGTACATACCTTTCTGAAGGGTTTTAGTGCAAAAATGAAAGTAGTTGCGAAGAATTTCGAACTCGCTCAGAACAATGTCACTGTCCAAGACGTTAGCCACGACGCATCGGTGACTCTCCATTGTACCGAAATGTATATTAAACTCCCAACGATTACTGATTAAAGATGAACTGCTTTAGAGTACTGTGAATAATCACTGACATAATATTTTCATAGAAAAAAATGCAAAAATTATTTTTTTAAATGAGCCGTAGACCAGACTAAACAAGGCTGCAGGTTGGATTTGACTTGCAAGAGGAATATCTGATATTCATGCAGCTGAAGGATGAGAAACCAATACTAAAAAATAAATAAATAAATCGAGCAGTAGCTGACCACGATGGCGCCTAAAACGGTCAACATTCGCTTTCACTAGCAACATCTTTTATATATACGTACATCTTTTTTCTGTTTTAACTGAAAAAGCAGTCATCAAAAGATCTTTACATTATTGCAACCTATTTCCTCCTGGCAACAACAATAAATTTAGCACACGCAGAAGATTTTGAGTAGTAAATGAACAATTAACCGACACGTCGTAAAACATCGTTTATTTAAAATTGAACATTCTATCTTCTTAAAACGTTCCCATAATTATGTATAACATTATGTATAAATGTTGGCAAAATAATGGAATGATCTTGTAATTTGCGTTCAGCAAAGAAACACCAGATAATAGATATGCAAATAGCAGATCCTAGATATGTAAAGATTTCAACAAGCGGTTAGGCTTACCTAAATGAAAGAAAACGTGTCTGCAACAAAAGAAATGTCAGTTGAAACAAAGGAAAGAATAGTAAAACTCAATCAAGAAGGCTACCTACCGTAGTGCGTAGCAAAAGAAGTTGGATATTCCAAGTTAGCTGTGTCTAAAACTTGGTTCAAAAATCAAAGAAATGGGATTGTTATAAAAGAAAAACATACGGGTAGATCCTGAAAGGTAACAAAGAAACTTCATAGAAAACAAGGCAATAAGCCCTGAAAAGTGAAAACCAAATGGGTCGAACAAAGAGCGAATGTTTGTAACAAAATTCTAAAAACTGGCTTGATCATTCTCTGACAAATGTGATGAGGGTAGAACTTTTGTCAAGCGCCCTAAAGTAAGCTAAAAAGGGTTAATATGTAAAACATTTTTATTTTTTAACGGAACACTCGGACTTTCTTAAATATTAGTCTGGCCCGTTAAACATGTTTGTTTCTTTTTGTGATCTCTGAAATATAATATGTTATTTCAGTATACACAAAAAGAAACAAATCAGAGAAATCTATAGCCGAAAGAATTAAGACTGTATTAAAGGATGGAGGAGGGACAACTAGGTATCAGTTTTATTTATTTTCTTTTTTTTTTTTACTATGGATTCTACAATTCTTTACTCAAAATTGACTCATTCCATAACATTTTCCTCTGCTTGTCTTAGGAAAAAAACTATATACCATTAATTTAAATGATTTAATCAAGATTGCTTACAGTATATTTTCTGAATCCTGAATCTTCAGTAATTAAATAAAAAATAATTTGTGTCTTTTCAGTTATTACTTTATTTAGTTTATTATTCATAAAGATAATGTGACTATTACAGATCTACTTTTAGTACAACACAAATATGACGTAGTTGTACTCAAATCAGACGTATAAGGCACCAAGTTGAAATTGAATTCAGTAAATAAAGACCACTTATTTCACTCTCTTAACATTGCACCAAACAATATTTTCTTGCGGATCAAGTCAATTGACAGTTGGCTGAACCAGGAAAGCAGAGGGTTGTGGATGTGATTTATACGCCTAGCAGTTAAGCTGATGATTTAATCCTATGGAACAGGCGAAACATACGCGCTTGCCACAGTCTCGTTTACGAGAAAATTGATTATAAAAAGTGACATAAGAAAACTGATATTGTTTTAAAACTGGTTATTTTGCTCAGAATGAAGCATGCATACAGCTGTTGATTTAACCTAAGTAGAGTGATGATGCGCGCTCAGCACGGCGATTATCCTCGTTGGAAATATCATCAGTGACCCGAGATCAAATCCTTGCAAGGCTATTTGCGTTTACACTTTGTGCTATTGCCCTTTGGAATGGCGAAAATTCATCTGTTTCCCCCATCCTCTCAAACAATGGGTTAATAATTTGGCATAGGAGGTTCTTTAGTCTTGGTAAAGGAACTAATCTAGAATGATAAAAATATCTAAATTCAGACGAGCTTAACCCCGCTTAAAAATATCTTTTTTCGCTTTTTGCGAAGGGATTGGTACGTAAATACTATGGAGATTGTAGTTTCTATGGATTTTCTCTAACAATTTAGAGGCAACTTGTTCACCACACACGCGAGCGTGGCTTCGCGTGACGATTACCGTCATAGAAATGCACAGAAAGCTTTTGGTTTTATTCAAATACAATTGAGAGGCACGCTTATATTGGTTATCATCAAAATCAGTAACTGCATTTCAAACAATATAGCAAAGCCTGTTTCACTTCGTACAAATGCTTTTGGTAAAATAGTGAATCCATCAGTTCTCCCCTGTTATGAATTAACTGGAGAACGTACTAGTTTCTTATTTGTCTCTTTTATTGGATGACTCATTAGTGAAGGATCATGTCACCAGTTCAATTTTTTTCTGCAAGTATAGATTTTGCAACTGGTTAGGTAAATCACCGAATTTCTAAGTTATTATTTTTGAGTTTCTACAAAATATTTTCTTGGATTTGCGAAATGAAATTGTCGACTGTATTTGATGTGAATGATTGGAGAAAGATTTGTTGGAATTTCAAAATTCCTACAAATCTTTCTCTTGTCATTGATAAATTCTTTCACTTGTTTTAAAGTTCGTTAGATTCTGAAGGTTTTTAGTGGAATAAATAAAGGTAAAAACTTACTTATTCGTCGTTCGTACTGCATGCCAGTTTAGTTGAATCTCATTTTATGTTCCATAAACAAATAGCTTGTATTCAATAGAAGCATTAGTGTTAGATAACACTACTTGAAAAAATATAAATGCGCGTAATCAAATCATCTACAATCAAAATATTTGTGTTGGATAACAATACTTAAAATAATTTAACTGGGTGCAAATTAATGAGCTCTGAATTATTTAGAAATAATGTATCTACAAAATAATCGCTTACAAATCTTACATATATATATATATATATATATATATATATATATATATATATATATGTGTGTGTGTGTCTGTGTGTATGAGAGAGAGAGAGTGCGTGTGTGTGTGAGAGAGAGAGAGAGTGAAACAGAGAGAGATAGAGAGACAGAGAGTGAGTACGAAAGAGACAGAGAGAGTATGTGCATAAGAGAGAGATAGATAGTGTGTGTGTGTGTGTGTGTGTGTGTATTAACAGGATTTGGCATTAAATAATCCACAAAGGTTGATATGACATAAAACACAGTCAAATGAAACCATTTTATATTTCATTTTCTAAACTTTATCAGAATTATGAGATTAGCTGTTCTTGCTACATATTGGATGGATTTGCAGAAACGTTTGTCGATATTTTGACGCGAAATGCAACTGTTTTATCGTATTACATTCACATTGTTGACTCGGAGAGCAAAAGAATATCAGTCACTGCGAACGATTATCAGTCATTGGAAGAGATTATGCGTCTTTCACATTTATAATCGAGTGACATTAGCGGTTATAAAGTCGATTTTTATCACGATGACTCAGATACAAACGATATACATACTGGTGTGCATAATTTTCTTGCCTTTGTAGGTCAACCGTCTAAGAGAAGAGGAATCCCTGATTTCAAAACTTAAGGTGTGTTGTTTGCGAGAATCTGTAGCGTAGCGTATGTATATACCGTTCTTCTGTTATTAGCCTATTCAAAGTGTGGCTGATTCTACCCAAACATTCACCTAATTAAAAATATCACCTGTGTAGGTATTCAACGGTTCACATATTTAAGTGAAATATTGGAAATTCATACATTGAAATAGACTGAGGAATTTTATATGTATTAGTGATATATATATATATATATATATATATATATATATATATATATATATTATTATTATTATTATTATTAATTCCCAAAGTCAACAGCAAAAATAAAATTTCAACACCTCTGTAATCAAAGACAGAATATCATAAGGAGTATATTTATATATTTTTGGCAGCTGCATTTAAATATTTTTGGTAACATAGTTTCAATCCGGTAGAGGTTGGTAATAATGATACTTAAAAACATCCGTTTTAATGGTATGATATTTACCGAGGAATAAGGTATTTCCCAAGGAATAAGTGTATGATATTAACCTAAGAATAAGGTATTTACCTTATTTTTATTATATTTAACTAGGAATAAGTTATTTACTTTGGAATATTTGGTATTTTTGCATTAGGAAAAAAACAAAACAAATAATTACTAAATAAATTGGTATGGATGTAAAATAATCAAAGCTAGATTAACACTTGGATCTTGCTAGATGATTGGTTGGTGTGTATTTAATAGCATATAAACCCTTGTGGGTTATTTAATGCTGTATCCTGTTATATAAATATTTAAATGATTTTAAAACAAATAGTTCATGGGTAATTTTATTTTTAAATGTGTTGTTCTAGCTCATTTGCTTCCTCACAGTTAAATGGTTTCACGAATTACTATTTATGTAAAGTAAATAGTGATTTTAGTCAATTATTTTCATAATAAATTGTTTCTGGTTGGACTTGGGATTCGATGCCGTAAGAGAAAGGAAGAGTCACGATGATAAGAATCACAGAGAGAGAGAAAGGGATGGGGAGGGGGGAAGAGTTTTTAAGATCAATAATGGTGAAATGAACAATAATGGGGAAGGTAACCCCGAATTCCAAGCTATGAAAGCAGCAGACGAACGCCAAGATAGAATGTATCAGGTGCAATCAGCCAACAGGCTGTGATTGGCTGAAGCAAACTCAAAGTGGAGGTCGTTAAAGAGGGTGCTCCATAGAAGACGGAGAAGAAGTACCGAAAAGTCGGAACCCATTTTGGGTGAGGTCTGCGAAGAAGCTAACCTTCTCCAGTGCACCAAGCCGGGGTGGAGCGTAAGGAAGCATTAGTGTTGAAAGAACGATGGAATGTCAGACGTTCCTTTTGAAAATACAAGGAAGGAAAAAGAACGAAGGTGAGCGCCCCGGAGAACAGAAAATGACCGGGACGAAAAAACATAATCACAAGGTCTAGGTCTGTCTCTCTCGTCTCGCAATGCTTTATTCTCTATGTCTATCTAAAGCAGTTGGCGGGATTTCATACTCTATTTCTCTCTTTTCGGCTACCACTATGAAAGGGTTGTAGCAAATAAAATTTCGTAGCAAGTGAACCAACAGAGGGTTTTTATATTCGTCACTTTTTTTAACGGTGCTGTTAATGCGAGATCTGACTTAAACCTAAGGATTAGTGCTACACCAATAGACTATCTAGAACTGTGGTCTTTTATTTAACAAATAAATAATTTTTGCATAGCCGACTGGTTTCAAATAATTAACAACAATTATCCCGTATAAATGACTGAACTGTTCTATTGGAACCATTGATGGGACCTTACCTGAAGGTCAGAGTGTACCTGAGTGCAATTGCAATGAAAGGGTACTCTACATGCCCAAAAGGTTCAGAACTTGGGCGCTGCTATCAGAAGACGTTCAGTGTCATAGTGAGTATATTCGCTGGGAGGTTTTTACCCCTCTGCAGAAGTGCAGTCGGTATAATCTGCTGTCTCGGCTAACCAAGCGGGATCTTTCAGGAGGAATGTGACGGTTACGATTAGATCTATTATAAATGTGGAAGAATTAAAACTATCTCAGCATACACCATCTTAGAAAAGAGAGAAGACTTGCTGTTCCTTGATACTCAGCAACTGATTCTCCATATTTGTCGCTAAATGACTTTTTTATCGTATTATATTCAGATTGTTAATCGTAGAGCCATAGAATATCGGTCACTGCGACTGTTCTGGAAGAAGTTTTGCTTAATTCAAATTCAGAACCGAGTGGCATTGATGATTATGAAATTGATTGTATCACAATGACTTAGATAAAAACGATATATTTATAGCTGTTCATAACGTTCTTTTTTATGATTCTAATAGCAGTCCGTAGCATTTACATTGAACATTGTAAGGTTCTCTAAAGATTTAAACGTTTTAAAGTAACTTTCTTTGTGTAGAAAGTGGAAGAATGAGAGACCCAAAAAAGATTTGTTAAAATACTGCTCTAGAAGACCGAATAGACTTGCTTTCCCTAAATCCTTTGTGGGAGCTTCTATAAGCCATCTGTCAAACATTCATTTAAAAGATATGCAATAATAACTCAAACCGGGAAAGTCTTGGTAGTGTAATTCTTGTAGGCGTTAAAATGGAATGAGTGAGCCGAGTTCAAATCCAACCGTTCACTTTGGAAAAAAGCATAAATCAACCCACTTCACCAAGTCCCAGCAATGGGCAGATGGGCATTTCTAACTTTTGTAGAGGTAAACAAATCAAGGAGAAAGAAAGCTCTTTATTCAAAATCGTGATGAAAGCAATCTGAGATCATTTCACTAACTTTCTATCCGTAGCTTACTTGTCACCGAGTAGGCAGGAGATTCTCACATGTTCCCCGTTCCAAGTAGTCGTGAATTGATTTTGAAACATGATCGAAAGAAGTAGACATACAACTTTTCGATAATTATTACTCTTCCTTATTTCATTCTTAATGCGAGATCGGATGCTGAAAGTTTTAAACCTGCCTCTTGATATGAGGAACGATCTAATAACTAAAATATTTTTCTTGCAAATAAATAATCTCGTGACCAGTTTCGAACTGCAGAGCTATCCATTTTCCCGCCTTCTGACGTTAACTTTTTTATTACTTGATTTGTACCCGCCAACCACGTAGTTCCGTTGGAGGAGAAGGGTCCGTATATCTCTTATTCTAGCTACTATCGAATGATCTTAACTGATTAACTCTACCTGTGAATCAGGCCCCTTATTGTATTTTCTAGATATCTTCAGGTGTGACTTCTGGATTCGAATTCAGCAACAGTGACATCTGTCATCGTATTACATAAGACTAGGAAATTTATGCAGCCATCCATCAACTTATCACAGAACATTCTTGAATGGCCATTGCAATGTGTAAAAGAAATGAGATCGATTTTATGTTCAGTTGTGATTAGAATTCGCCTATGTACTGTGCTCAGCTTATGTAATTGGCCGGCGGTACTCAGCGTCAGAGCGTATTCGCTGATGACATAAGGCTTCGGTTCCCTGAAGATAGCACTTAACGGACGGATCGACCACACGTCTTCCAACTGCATACTTAGATAAAGAGAACTATATTCGCGCCTTTTTCCTAGTTTCTTTGGCAACTACTTATGTCGATTTCTCGCGATCTTTTACAAACTGCTTGCTGGAGGCAAGGGCAGATAATTCAACCGTACTATTAATCCTATTCCAATTGAAATTGGTTGATGACGAAAAGATAAATCGATATTAGGACCAGGGCAGAAGCTGCAAAAATTAGGGTAATTAAAGTGGAAGTCGAGCCAATAATCACAGTATGACAGAGAATGTTCCAAAGCCCTTTCAAAGATAACGGAAAAGAAAAATAAGGATCTAAAGACAAATTGCAGGCATTCAAATCACATTACTGAAACTAGAGAGGACACGTAAATAGGAATAGAGAATTTGAAGAATCTTGCTTCCTATAGGTGATATTTCAAATATCTAGTGTGACGAAGTAAATGATAGGTGATTACAGTTGAAAATACACAACTTTTCAAAACTAAGGAAGTATGGGAATACGTTTCATTGTTAAGATTTAATTACTTTGTCATCCTGGCTAAGATTAGCAATTTATAAATCAGTAAATAATCAATGTATTGATACTGCAGTATCTACTGTACAGAAAAGAGGAGAGGAGAAAAAGTAAGACCGTAAAGACACCTAGTTTCTGACATTCACCATCTGATACCACACTCTCTTTATGAATATAATCTCTCGCTCTTGATCAATCTGCCAGCCTGCCTCCCTTATACCTATCTTTTTAACGTACCGAGTAGAGCAATTTGTATATATTGAGGAAACGGAACAATATGTTTATAAGAATAAAAAACGAAATATCTAAGAAGGAAACGGTACGTTTGATATCAGACCTTCACTAATATCATTAAGATTTGATTTCCCAAGCTCCTATGTTCTTATCTACCAAGGAGTGTAAAATGTGCATCACGTGGAAAGGAAACAATTCTATTTGCATATTTCATAAGAGATGAAAGCAGAAATGAAAACACGCTTACCTTCTGACTGTCCCCACTCAAGATCTCGAGCCCACTGTATTTTTAAAGTGAAAATTGTGCAAACATTAAAAACGATCAATGAGATTACGGTCAAGTTATTCTGAAATCACCGATTTTTGCTAGACTACCGAAAAACTGTATTAAGCCTGTTCATTACTTATATTTGAATTGCTTGGTGGTAGGGAAGATATTTTAGTCGAGTCTCCACTCACCAAGAAACAAGATTAGCATTAGTATATCCATCATATATTAACGCTTAACTCAACGGAATAAAAGACAAGATAATCTAATTTACATAGCTGTAATACTCTTCGCAAAGGGATGAATCTACTTATTCTTCCTCCAGCTACGGGTAAATAATAGAGCAGACTAGAATCCTTAGCCTTGGTTAGGCAACCAGTCTAGGAGAAGGAAAACTCTAAATTCAAACCTGTTAAACTCTGCTTAGAAATTGACTTGTGTCACATCCTGCCCGTACGGAGGGTGGTTGCAAATACATATAAGTTTATTTATATACGTAATATACACGGAAGTAATGCCAAATGAAAAAATACACTTACGGGTCCAACCATTGACTAAAAAATTCTGATTATTGACGTGCAACGTACCTTGTTGCCGAACCTCAAATCTAAGAGTGAGGTTCCAGTTATGCTGGGACTTTTGGGGATGCGGAGTACCCTTTATTGCTATCGCTGACAGGTTCATTCTGGCCCGGAGTAGTACCTTCTGAAAGGGTCATATTTAGGGTTCAAATAGAACTAAACAGCGTACTTATGCAAAACTGAATTGTTTGAAATTGAACTGTTTTTGACATTGAAACTGTACTTACGCTAGACTGAATTGTTTGAAATTGAACTGTTTTGATATTTAACTATGTGAGGACAAAAACTATACTATACTCAACTGAAATGTTTGAATTAGAACTGGTTGACTGAAATGAATAACTTGAAAAAAAATGTTGACAATTAAACTGTGTACTCATTCTAAACGATTGTTTGAAATAGAATTGATTATTTGAATAAAAATGGATTTGGTGTTTAATAAACTACAAAGATTGATATGCCGTAAGAACCAACCAACCAACCAACAAAACCAAACCAAACCAAACTTAACAAATGTGTCCTAGAGTAGAATTAAACACATTTTTTCATAAGCAAGTCGTATGTACAAGTGTTACAAATGGAAATAAGACTTACTTGACAAATTTGCGTAATATAGCCATGGGATTATACCATTCCAAGGTAGAGTCGGACAGTGTTTCTACTGTTCAAAGAACATAAGCAAAAAAGGTTGTAAATAAGTTTCTATTATGTCATATGACACCTTACGGGGTTCCTAATATAAATTATCCACGAGAGATAACTACTTTTTGTATACCTGTACATATATGAGCAACTACACAGAAACAGCTGGTACCATAGCCTATCTGAGGTATTTGTGTAAGACAGAGCAAACACTAGTAACTTCTGTTTAAAAGAGTACTAGGAAAAGGAATTAGTTTTACGAAAAATATCGAGTCTCATGAAGTTATGAATGTATAAAAGATTCTGCTTTTGTTTTATTTTGTTCTTTGATTTATTTTTCATATCATATATAGAAATAAGGTACATCATATATATATATATATATATATATATATATATATATATATATATATATATATATATATAAATATAAAAGCAGCATTTTCATTTTTAAATACGTGTCGGCCAATTTTATTTTTTGTTCGTTCAAGTCTTCATATGAATCGTTTAACTTTTGGATGGAGTGAACTTAAAAAAAAGTGTGTATGTTTCCGAAGGCATCTATTACCCCACCTCTCTCTTTCTTTCTTTCTCTCTCTCTCTCCTACTCTCTCTCTCTCTCTCTCTCTCTCTCTCTCTCTCTCTCTCTGAACTACTAACCCCAGTACGACCAATGTAGGGCACCAGTTTAAATGTCTACTATAGGATAATGCTTTTCTATCAAAGTAAGTACCTACATAGGCCTTACTACTACAATTCTATACAGACGTTTAATCTTTCAGCTCTTTGACGCTAGTTCTCTCCCTCAGCTCGTACGGCATTTATCTAAATTTATTCTATCCAGAAGTCAAACGACTCATAAGCACTCTTGAACGGATCAAAGTTAGAATAGGTAGACACAAAGTGTCTATTCTTTTTGATAAAATATTATATATATATATATAAAGTGTGTAATAATCAATCATTGACATTATTCTGAAGGCAACACAGATCCCATAGTTGTAGCAACTGTTAATGCTCCATGTCAAAATTATCTGTTCAAAAATCATTCGTATTTGATAGAAGTGTGTGCAAAAAAAACCAAAAAAACAAAAAAAAAAAAAACCAACCCAGAACAAAGAAAGAAAAAGAAAAGAAAAGAAAACTGAAGAAAAATACACACAAAAAAGTAAATATGAACTTGTATATCCTAACCTCTTGTCATAAAAAAAAGCACTACACAGTTTGACATGCCGTTAAAATCAAGTGATCAAACATAAACAAATAACGATGATTGGTTATTGTTAAAGCCAAAGATTTTCACGGTTTCAACAGGTATTACTAAATATACACCAAGAAAGTAAACACATTACATAAATAAGATTAGTAAAAGCATTATCTTTTTCTAGTTTCATTTCTCAACTCAAGAATCAAAATCTTACACAAAACACTATTATTACTGCGACTTAAATTTGACTATTTCAATAAAACTCATTTCCCCATTTGATACAGAACATCCAGGCTTGTATATTTTGTCGATCAAATACAGAACTGCCTCCCCACAGACTTTTCAAATAATTTCCTGGCTTTTAATTACCAGAAAGGAAGTAAAAATGAAATAAACAAAAGGCAAATTTGAAGCAGCTGACAAAGAATACAGGTTGATTAAAAAGAAATGTTAACACCCTTATAGGAATACCTTTCTGATATAATTTCACACAGTCTCCACATGTTAACCATCACTTTCAACATATTCTTAGAATCTCTCACAGGTGATTAAGAATTGTTAATGTTTTTATAGGAGTATCTTTATTCAAAAAATAGAACCGATATTTCGGAGACGACAATAATGTGTTAGAAAGGTAATAAAAACAATGTACTAAAAATTGGTTTAAATCAGATGTAGACTTTGAAATCAGATGTAGACTTTGAAATCATATAAAGGAATTCCAAATGAAATATTAACATTTTATAAAAACACTCTGTAAATAACTATCCAAAGCATTATGTTCCCTTTTATGAAACCTACTCAAGTTTGTATTTAGTGATCAAAGGTTCTTGGGGTCAGCGATTTTTTCTCTCTGATATCTGAAGTAAATTAGTTTCACATATTCTTTACATATCTCAAATTGATCCACTTTAATAAATCTGACTGTATTCCTTGGAGAGATCTATGGTAGGACACTAAACTGTATCTCATGGTGAGGCTCCAGTTCTGGAGACTTGGATAGATAGAAGTGCCCCATTATTAACATTATACCCACTTTCACTCTGACTTGGAGTGGTGGTAATTGTTAAAGTGTAATATGGGTTCAATAAATATTTCTAATATAATCTTGTTCGTGTGCAAAATAAATAAATAAATAAATAACTCAAAAATACTTAAAAATAAAAAAGGATCGAATTAACTACATCAAAATGTAAATAGGAACATATAATGAACGCGGTTCCGTAAACTTTAGATAACCCCAGACCGTTTAACACGCCGTTAAATTTAATCAATCAGTTTTATCTTTCAGCGTAATTTCTGACAAAAATGTAATTAAATATACTTTTGTCGGATAATGGTATGTCTCTCTTTTATTACTTTCTTTTTCACAGGGCCTATGCTATCGTGCCTCATGCCCTACCCGCCGAATATTTGATGGTGGGGGGGGGCTTCCACTCAGCAGCATGTCAATTTTCATAAAGTTATATTAATCGAAAAATATTTGAAACCCACCTCTCCGAGGTCCTCAGGGAGGCTTGAACCTCCTCCTGCCCTGGTCGTTCGGTTCAGGGACAGTTTTCTCCGTCCCTACAACTTCATGTGATTTCTATACTGCATCACTCACCTGTGCATTAGTCGTTTGGATACAAATTAACAGAAATGTATATAGAAATTAACAGTTTGTAATAGTCAACAGTTACAATTTGCAGACATAATCTCAGTAATCGCTTTAAAAACAAAAACAAACAACAGTGAGTATTAATGCTTTAACAAACCTAATTACCGCGTGTAACTGTCACTATTAACATCATTTATCTTATATTTAAGCAGGTAGTGGTGAATCAACGTTGGTTTGATAGCTAGTAAATAAATTGAAAACATAACCACATATTTACTATAACTTAACAATGTTATATTAGATTAATAAATGTTTTCCTTTAAGATAAGCGTGACTTATATTGCAGTTCTAAATCAAGAACCGAACGCATACAACTGTTCTTAAAAACAAAAGGGAACACTATTACCGAATGAGCCACGGCTTGAAATCTCTCTTCCACCTATAAGCAGCAGGAGCAGCAGCGGAAGCCAGCAGACTTCACAGTTGGAGGAAAAGTAAGAGTAGGTTATATTAAAAGAAGTGGGAGTGAGTCAAATTTAACAAGACGGTGACAATGATAGTGGCGGCATTTGTTATAATTTCAGTGGTAATAGTAATATCACTACTCACTTTAGTGATAGTGTTAGATGGAGAAACAAAGGTGGTTGTAAGTGTAGAGGAAGTCTTAAAAAGAAGAAAAAATAAACAAAAACTAACATGTGAAATCAGTAGTTTAACTCAAGTATTTGCTGTAAAGATTCCGGGATTATTGTAATTATAACTTTGTATGAAAATATATTTTGTTTTGTTTTGTCATATTAGAAAACACGGTGTCTAAAAACAAGATACAGACAGGCATAGTGTTTTTTAAATGCACTTTCTTTGTATTCGCTCTAGCTGTCATACATTTTTTGTCAACTTCACCCAGAAATAAAATAAGTAAATTTACCCCAGCAAATCACTTTACTATTGTATGCATTGAGAGAAAGAAAAGAAAATAAGCGAACAAAAAAGAAATACATTAGTAAAAGAAAATTGAATTTAGCTGTCTCCTCAAATCTATTTCCAACTTTTTAAATAGCTATGCACCAATAATGAATTGGTTAATAATTGAATGAATAATCTGAATAAATAGGTAAAATAGATTTTTAAAAATTGTTTCCCAACTTTAGAAGACATGCGATAACAAAATAAACAAAAATTAAGTAGACAAATATAACTGCATTTAAAACAAATAAAAGAAATACGCAAATAAATTGCTAAATAAAACTTATTTGTTCCTTAGCAGATTATTATGTAAGTGAAATAGCTATGCACCGATATTAAAAATATAAAGTAAAATTGATTAGAATGAATACGTAGAATATAATATTAAAAATCAATAAGCACTTTTTTTTACCTCAGTAGATCATTTACGTAACTTAAAAAAAAGATATGTATTAACAATAAAGGTATTTTTTCTGTTAGTAGATAATTAGATAACGAGTAAAATGAAAAAGGCTTATATATATATATATATATATATATATATATATATATATATATATATATATATCGCACTAATAACCACACATTTAATAAAACCAACTTGTTTCACCTTTTAGGTTGAAAAGTGGCCCATAATTTTATAGCCATTGTGATGCATAATCTTATAAAATCATGAAATATTTGTAAATTCTAAAATCCCAAAAAGATAATTAAAACGTTTTAAAATAGGGTTGATGTATATTTATTTATTCATTTATATCGACACTGAACAAATTCTTTCAAATAATTGAAATAAGTAAATCTCAAAATTTAAAACAGAGTGCCTTAACCGCTCCGAACACAATAAAGTTACTAAATATATAAACTTAAAAAAAAACAAAAACAATTACGTTTATTTTGAGATGAATTTCTATCATTTTTTTTTTCAATTGTTTTTTTTTTTAACCCGATTTATTGCGTTTTGCAATGTTCAGAATATTTTTGTACATTTAGAGTAGAGTGTTCACCAATGACCCGGGAGATCAGGGTTCAATCCCCGGACGAGCCATACCAAAGACTCAAAAAATGGTACTTGATGCCGCCTTACTTAACACTCAGCTTCACAAGTTAAGGATCGAGGGTAAAGTGGAGCAATCCAGGAAATGAAGAAGCGTCCTCCCCAATCTCCTCGGTGAGGTCGCTATTGAAAAGGGAGCCCTCAGGTCACCCTCGACTAAGGTCTCCGACTAAAAGCAAAAAAAATTCCACCTAGTCTGAACAAGAAACGAACATTTCTAAAGGATTTAAACTCGTATCATATAAGTTAACGACTCTTTATCAATGCGATTTTTTAAAATAAAAAACTAAATAAAAAAAACAAGGAAACCTAATAAAATACTAATAAGAATGATAATTCTAGATATTTGAATACTTGCAAGTGGTATTTAAGAAAGATAATACCAGAAACAGAAAAACATTAAATCCTAATCGATTTCCCTTGTTATTTCATAATTTGTACTTGATTAAAATCAAGCTTCATTGAATCAATCATTACTAATTCTGGAAAAAAAAAGTTCAGTTTATTTATTTTCCCTTCTGATAACCAGTGTGGAACTGTGAGTTAAAAAAACCGTTAAAAGACAATCTCCTAGACCCCTAGAAACAAAAAAACAAAAACAAAAATAAAACAAAAAAGAAATAACAAAAACAAAAAAACAATTCAAAAGAAAAGAAAGTCTTCTTAAGTTGTGTAAAATTAGCAAGCTGACCATTTCTTTTGAATTCGATTCTCCCGGTATACCATAAGCTTTTTGCATTGTGCCAAATTAAGATAAGCTTAGTTATTAAAAGTGGAGAGTAAAAGCAACCAGGAACAAATGAAATAGAAAACAGAGTGAGAGAGATGTAAATACCAGGCGTCGTCACTCTTAAAGTTCTAATTCTCAGGCAAAAGCTGAAATTGTCATAAACTAAGCTTGGCTTAACACAACTCTTCAAGTATGAGGTACCCTGTAAGAATCTAACTCATATTCAATAGTTTGTAATCTACCACATTAACCACTGGACTAAGCGTTTCAGTGCCGACCGGTAGTATGAAAACAGAACTTGGTAAAAAAAAAATCTAGACCGAGAAATTCAGCAATTTGTTGACAAGCATTAATCATTCGCAAAACCCGTCGTCATCGGTGAGAAATTAGTAGTAATAGTTGTTATAGTAGTTGTAGTACATATGTCACCTCCTGGTCTATGTAAAATGTAATATTTACTGAGGTAGGCGAAGGCCTGGAAATTTTATTTCATTTTTTTTTTTTTTTTTTAGCACAGTTAGTTTGTTACGGCATCTATACCTTTCTTGTAATGCAATAGTTAGCCAGTTGTGTTATCATACAATTACAAGTGAGTTTGAGGCTCATTAATAGTTCAATTTTTCTAACCTTGTTCCTCACTGCTAAACTTTATAGATAAGTAATCTATATCTTTCTTTTTTTTTTCCATTTTTTTGGTTTTTTTTTTTTGTGTTTTGTACACACTAGGCACTGTTCGAAAACACTGGTTCGTATACAGATGTAAACAGTAGACATATATGTATTGAAAACACGAAATAATAATAATAATGATAATTTCCAAGGTACTTGCACTTATCACGACAAAAGACTGTGTAGCAGCATTTACTACTTAAACACACAATCTGTAGTAATACTTAAGGACGTTACTTATTCTTATGTGGCACTTTGACTTTTGACACTTCCAAAATCAAGCTTTTGATTAAAAGGAAATATAATAATAAAAGATACAGAAAGAAATTTTTTTAAATATATTTTACTCTTTTTTGTTCTTTCTTTCCTCTTCTTCCTTTTCTTTTTTTTTTTTTCATCTTTTATATTGAGATATTGACACCCACGTACGCACGTAGTTTTCATTGACATGCGCAAAGTTCGAAATACGGGTTAATATTAAAAATAAATAAATTAAAAAAAGTTATTACATTTAAAAAAAAAAAGCAAACCTTTTATCTCATTTTTAATTATAATCAAATAATTTTTAAAGGTGCCACATTCTCATTTCCTATACGTAAATAAATTTTGTTCTTTTTACGTCGTGTAAAATTCGTAAAAAACAAAAGACAAACTAAAAACTTACGTCTGCTTAAAATTTTGTACTTCAGAGAGGCTTATCATATATTGCTTAAAACTTATCTCATTCTCGGCCTACTAGTTTTCTGTCTCTGTCTCTTTCTTTTTCCGCACTCTTTTCTTTCTTTCTTTCTTCCTTTCTTTTGTCTCGGTAACTCCACACAAACACACACAAGTGCGCGTGAGCGTACACGCACACAAGCACAAATACATTGACGCACACCTCCACACTCTCGCATACATAAACATATACGCGGCTTCTCCCGCCTTCTTCTCCGACTACCACCACCAAAGCAGCCAACCAACGTTGGGAAACAGACAGAGAGTTTTCACTGCGAAGACCCCACACAACACGGAACTCGACGGTCCAGCGCTCGTACAAACACGCACTTTCTCACACACTTACACACACATACACACCTACATACACTTACAGATATACAAACGTCTCTACATGCATTTGAATAGAAACAGATAACTACACCGTGTATGCAGTATAGCAACGCTTAAGAGACGTACGGGTAGCTGGCTGACAAGATTATTACCACTACACCGCTACAGCAACTGTAGTGTAGTTTCCCAACTGCTGTAAACGTCTCTCTGATTTGGACACATCAAGTGACAAGAGGAGTAGGGAAAAGAAAAAAAAAAGTCTTCTTTCATTTTGCTTCATTTTGTTTTAGTTTTATTTCTTCTTTTTCCTACTTCTTTTTCCTTTTACTCCTTTCGTTGCAGTAATTTGTCGTTTTTTTCCTAGTTTCGGATGTAACAAACAAGAGACGAAACATTTGAACGTAGTGAATGAGTGTGTGAGGAAAGGAAAGAAAGAGAGAGAGAGAGAGAGAGAGATAAATAGATAGATAGATAGATAGTTAGAGAGAGAGCGAGAGAGAGAAGAAAATAGAGAAAATGTGTGCGAGCGTGACAAGATAGATTGAGGGATAGAAATTGATTGATTGAGAGAGAGAGAGAGAGAGAGAGAGAGAGAGAGAGAGAGAGAGAGAGAGAGAGAGAGAGAGAGAGAGAGAGAGAGATCAAAACAAAACAAAAATAAAACAAGAAACGTGATTTTAACATTTGGAAAGAAAGAAGACGAATTTACTACTCGGAGGCATACGGATGTTTTACAGTACTTCGAAAGGAACCACAGCAACAACTTACAAGGAAAGTATACGACGTCAGAGTTTCTAACCAAAGAAAACCAATAATTAAAAA
Organism: Sepioteuthis lessoniana; assembly: GCA_963585895.1. Classification (NCBI taxonomy): domain Eukaryota; kingdom Metazoa; phylum Mollusca; class Cephalopoda; order Myopsida; family Loliginidae; genus Sepioteuthis; species Sepioteuthis lessoniana. Next base: position 56,503,639 of record OY757910.1, on the reverse strand, counting down.
CAATCTGCTGAAATACAGTGAAACAAAGCGACAGTTTACATATAAACAGAACGAAAAGAAAGAAAGATAATAAACAAACAAACAAACAAACAAACAAACAAACAAAAAAGAAGCAAAACAAAAAACAACAAAAAACAACAGCAAAGCAAACAAAAACAAACTCGGAACACGTTCGTTCTTTCTGTCTTTCTTTCTTTCTTTCTTTCAAGTGATTAATCAGGTGACTGTAAATATACCGTCTAAAACAAAAACGAAGGATAAAATTTACCAAAAAGGAATTGATTCCAATATTTGAACATATATTAAAAAAAAAAAAAGAAAACGCTCATGAAAAGCGTTTAAAGAAAGGCCAACTTCCACCACTTTTTAAACAATGAGAGGAAATCTCTGCGACTAAACTGAGTGAGAGAGAAAGACATAGGAGGAGGAGGATTACAAAATCATTTGACAGTGTGTAAATTAAACACACGGATTGTCTTTTAACAAAGCTAAAACCAACTACGTATACATTCCCAGGCACATGCATACACCCCCCATACACACATACACAAACACGAACATATTTGCATAAGAAAGAATACATAATCACGTATAAAAAAGAAAAAAATAAACAAACAAACCAACAACAAAAAAAAAAAAAAACACAACACAACACAAAAACAAAAACCAAACAAAGAACATCAAATAAACCGGAAATAAATAAAATAGACATTTCAGAAGAGGAAAAATAATTATTAAAACAAGGTAAGATTTAAAAAAAAAAAAAAAACTTCTGTAGAAAATTGAAGACATGAGCTTCGAAATTCCTGAAGGTCTCGGTGATATGCTAAGGGACTTCACAGTGGCCGTTTTGCGAGAACGCCCGGCTGATATCTACGACTACGCTATAGATTATTTCACGCGAGTTCGCGAGAATCGTAAACCTAAGACGGTACCTATGTATATTATGGTCGACGAAGGTGAGGCCGGAGAACCCGAGCCATCCACCTTAAAGCCCAAAACGAACTTCTCGAATAGGGCAGCCCGGCGCCACTCGGTATCGGCCGAGAGGTACGACCCTGAGGCCGATGATGACGACGAAAAAGTGGTACACCCGAAGACGGACGAGCAGCGTCGTAGGCTGACCGAGGCAGTTTGTGGCATCCTTATTTTTAGATGCCTTGACTCAGACCAAATGCAAGAAGTGCTGGACGCCATGTTCGAGAAAAAAGTGAGCCCCGGTGAAGAAGTGATCACACAAGGTGACGATGGCGATAATTTTTATGTGATTGACAGTGGCGTCTACGATGTGACTGTTGAAACAAACGGCCAAAGCCGAAAGGTTCACCAGTTCGTTAACACAGGAAGTTTCGGTGAATTAGCCCTTCTCTACAATATGCCCCGTTCAGCCACAGTGACAGCCGTCTCAGAAGGGGGGACCTTATGGGCGATGGACCGAAACTCGTTCCGGCGAATCGTGTTGAAAAGTGCCTTCAAGAAACGGAAGATGTACGAAGACTTTTTGGAGAACGTTCCGATTCTGAAGTCCCTTGACCAGTACGAACGAATGAGTCTAGCTGATGCTCTCGTCTCGCAAACCCACGCCGACACAACCCAGATAATCAAACAGGGTGACGCAGCGCACGGTATGTATTTTGTGGAGCGGGGTGAAATCAAGGTAACCATTTCCAACCCTGACGATCCTGAAGCCGAAGAGGAAGAAGTCGGCCGGTTGTCGAAAGGTACTTATTTCGGTGAGCTGGCACTTATCGAAAACAAACCCCGCTCGGCGAACGTATATGCCCTGGGCGACGTTCAGGTCGCCTTTTTGCAGAGAGACTCCTTCGAACGTTTGTTAGGCTCCTGTTTAGACATAATGAAAAGAAATAGTGAATTATATAAACAATATACGGAACAAACGAAATGATAAAATAAATTTATTTAAGTAAAAAAAAAAGAAAAAGAAGACTTGAAAGGTTAAAGAGGAAAGCAAAAACGTGTGAGGTAAAACATTTGCTGAATGAAACTGTTCGGTTGAAGAAAAGAAGACAAAAACGTGACAGACACAAATACACACACGTGAAACGAGTCGATGCCAAAAACTCTTAAAAAGTGGTGGAGCCAAGTGTCAAATGTTGTAATATCGGAGAAGTTTTATTGAACGGAGTGAATATTATTTAAATAAAAAAAAAAAAAGCGTTAAAATGATGCAGTAGAAAAAATAAACACTGCACAAAGATATTAAGAAAAATTGATAACGCTACCACCTATATATATATATATATATATATATATATATATATATATATATATATATATATATATATATATATAAAACACTTTAACTCACAAACACACGCACGCACACACACACACACACATATACACACACAAACACATGCACACACACACATACAAACATCAAATTTTCTAGTGCACAAATAAAAAAGAGAATATATGAAATATATGAACTTGGTAAGAATAAAAAAAGGAAATGTGTTTAAAGACACAAAATTGTGATTCCAAAACATTAATTTTATGATGTGAAAAAAGTTACAGCCATTGTTTGTTTGTTTCGTTGCTTTTGGATATTATTGTGTTTCTATAAAAAAGAAAAAAGTTGAAATTTTAAAAAATCGTTGCATTTTGTTGGTTGGGAATTATCGCCCAATTTTGCTGTGAAAAGATAAAATAAAGAAAAATATTAACAAATGTTTAATATTGCTATCTGTTAATATCTATGTCGATCGATCTACCTTCATTTTCATCCCTATAAATCAATCAATCAATCCAGTATTAGTTTATGATATCTATCTATCTATCTATCTATCTATGCTCCTTATCTATCTATCTATCAATCTATCTATCTATCTATGCTCCTTATCTATCTATCTATCTATCTATCTATCTATCTATCTATCTATCTATCTATGCTCCTTATCTATCAATCTATCTATCTATCTATCTTACATCCACTTCCTCGTGCTTTATATTCAAATATCAGTCACTGAAAATGACGATCGACCGATCGATCGATCAGTTTTTCATATCGATCTCTTCGTAAGTTGACGGAAAATAGTTCAAGTGGAAAAAAAGCATACTTTCGTGGATTAATGAGATTAATCAACACTAAGAAAAAGGAAAAAAAGAGGCTGGGTCCCCCCACCATTCAACGGAAGAAATGTTCCTGTTTTTAATTTTAAACAAAATGAATAATAAATAAAAAAAATCAACGGATAAAGTCTACGGACGTGGAAGCCTAAAGCTTTATGTTCAAGCAAAATTTAATCTGAAAAAAGGGGAAAAACAAAGAAGCAAAAAAAAAAAAAATGACAAAAACGAAACGAAAGCAAATGGAATAGAAATGAAAAATGAATAAAAAGAAAAGTGAATTCCAGGACTTAAAAAAAAAAGAAAAAAAAAAAAAGGAAAAGTGCCTGTTTTTGGCTGAAGAAGTAATATTTTCTTATTCGATATTGGCTGATCAGTGGTATTTTGTATCCAAGTGGAAATAAAGAGAGATAGGTAGGCAATGAAATGTAATTATCATTTTTCTAAAACAAATACTTTTTACATTTTTTTTCGATTAGCCTTACATACAAATACATGGGCATCGTTTTACATCTAAATATGCACATTTACATCGTCTTCAAACACAGACACACACACACACACACACACACACACACACACACACACACACACATACATACATACATACATACATATGCAAAAAAGAAACTACACTACACCTGAACACGTTGGATAACTATTGTAACGTCTGTCAATGATCCTATCCGAAAAAAAATGAATAGTTTTAATGAACATTCCATATTTACCTCCGTTTTACTGAGTATGTGTATGATCAAAAATTACCTGTGGGAGTCTGGGTCGAGTAATAGCTAAAGCGTTAGATTGCTGCCACGAAATAAGCGAGTTCGAACTCCAATCGCGCTATAACGTTCACTTTCGAACTAATACCCTTAGGGACGATAGGAGACTTCTTATCCCCCTTGCTTTGGATTGAATAATATCAAAGCTGCCCTTCTACAAAAGTGGCTTTGACACCAAATATTCCACAAAGGTTGATATGCCATTAAACAAAGAAACCAAACCAAAATTTGACATTCAGCTCAAAGGCTGATCAAAAAACATTATGACTCAGTTGGAAATTTTGATCGAGATAGCTGTATTTTTTCATTTAGAGCATTTGAAATGTATTGTTTGAAGAAAAAATCTTGCTTTGATCCCTTTTTTTTATATTAGTTCGTTGGTTGGTTTCACGTTATATCAATATTTATTATGTTATTCTCTGACGAATTCCACTTAACAACTATTGACTCAAGTTATACAAAAATTATAATCATCTTAAAAAGTTAAACACTTCATACAAAGTTGCAGCATTGTTTTAATAACCAATTTATTCATAAACTCCTCAGTTATTTTAAACCAGTAAAAACTTCATATAATATTAAAACATAAAAGTTTATAATAGCCAATATATCAATAAAGTTCCCGCTTATTTTAAATATATAACTCTACATACATAGTTGCAAAATTAATCTTTTAATAGCCTATATACTAACAAAGTTACCAGTTATTTGGAACTAGTAAACACTTCATATTTAGCGGCGATAAAATCATTTTAACAGCTATGACATCAATAAAGTTCCCAGTCATTTTAACAAGGTAAATGCTAGATACACTATTGTAATACAATCGTTGTAATAGCCAATATTGTTATAAAATTCACAATCATTTTAAAGATGTGAACACTTCATATATACTTGCTATATAAATGTTTTAATAACCAATGCATTAGAAAGTTTTGAGAAATTTTAAACATTTTAAGCATCTCATACGTAGTTGCAATATTAATTTTTTGACAGCCAATACATAAAAAAAGTTCCTAGTCATCTTAAACAGGTAAACATTTCGTATTTAGTTTCGGTATCAACGTATTAATGTTATTCAAAATTATTTAAAATATTATCTCAGATGAATCTATTTCACCCATCTATATGACCCTGACCCCGGGTCAGATTGAGCCTTTGAGTAAAGTTAATAAAGCATGATTCGACACTTTCTAGATCTGTGAAACTGAACCTTACGAGTTGATGTAGTTTAGTTTTACATCCTATCTAGGGAACCTGTTTGCATATATGTTTTGATAACAACATATATGCTAACATTATGAGAATTATATATATATATATATATATATATATATATATATATATATATATTTCAATTACACACACACACACACACACACACACATACACACACACACACACACACACACACACACACACACACACACACACACACACACACACATGTCTCACCTGAGAATTGGAAACGTGAAACTCACAGTCACGAGTTTTAATTTTCTTTTTTTTTTTATTGTTCTGCTATTTTATGGCTGAAAATATAGATCAGCAGTGACCTGCTTACTGCACTGTTCACAATCATTTTAAACATGTAAACACTTCATACATATTTGCTATATAAATGTTTTAATAACCAATGTATTAGAAAATGCTTTCGCGTTAAATTTTTATCATTGTGTTTATGCGTAAGAGTATATATATATATATATATATATATATATATATATATATATATATATATATATAAGCAAGCAACTGGGCTGGTGGTAAGAAAGCTATCATTGCTAGCCTATTGCTACTCCAATAATTTCGATTCTTACTCAGTAAGGCCGACTTGTGCCAGACATGAAATGTTTAGTGAATAACTCCTATACTACCATAGGCAAATACCTAATAAAATATTCATTAAATCACCTTAGTTTAGTTTGGCTCAAGCACAGACGTATCTTTCTTTGAATAAAATGAAATAGTTAGAAATATTGCTCGTTAACCGTAGCAAAAGTGCACTAAAAATAATAATAATGATAAAAATCTCATCATTGATTAGATTTCTCTCATGGCAACTAGTATGGGGCACCCAATACATTTCAAAATGCACATGTCTACAAAGGTTTGTCAATAACTCCGTGATCAAAGGGTAAAAGGCAGTTGTTTTACATCTGACCTATAACAAGTGTTTTATTCTGTGTATCAAATATATAGTAAAAAAGAAAAAGAAGATTACAGTTATAGGGTGAGATTAGATAAATTAAGATTAAGTACTTTATTAGACAGAAGAATGAGTGGTGATTAGCAGAAGATTTTAAAATAATTAGTGGAATTTCTAATTATGGTAGACATTTTTCTGTATTTCTCGTCGAACTTGAAATGTACTGTAAAGCCAGATTTCAAAAACTAAGTCTATTAAGCAATTGTATTTTTTGCAAATAGAATAAAATACTTTTGAAACAAATTGCCAAATGAAGTCAAAAACATCAATGGCTAAAAAAAAAAAAAATTATATTGGATGTTTGAGAACTATGGGATAAATTGCTAAACAGAATTTGATATTTTTACAGATATCATTTTAATGGTGTATATGATCTGTGCAAAGATTTCTTTTTTAAAAATTGATGTGAGTAGAGAGTAAAAAGCCTAGATGCACAAGGAGATATAACAAACAAATGATGAATATAATGTCACTGCGATTTTATCAATGCATTTAAGCTCAATTTAAAAAAAAAACCTCACATGCATGGAACATTATGCAGTGATAATTTTAGATCAAAAGATCAACTAATAACATGTTTCACTCCAGTTTTGAAGGATACATTGAATAATCACGCACACATTAATCGATTAATGCAAACTAGTGTTTTTTACGAAAAAGATGAATCTATAGTACATGAAATTAAATCTGTAAAAAAAAAAATAAATTAAATACATATTTAACAGATGAATAAAATGCTAGGATGCATTCTAACAAACAATACTCTTTAACCTTACAAATCACAACATTCATACAGTTTGAAAAAATAAGCAATACACTTTCAAACAAAAAAAAAAAAAGAAGAGAAACAAAAACAAAAACAGTGAGGTTACGTATAAACACGTATGGGACCGTACATAAATTCGTTCAAAAACATATATCTCTATATGCCCTTCTATCAATATATCGTTTGTACTCATTCTTTCATATCTATCTCTTTTTTGTAATCTATTATTTGTTTACAATTTTTTGATAAATATGCACCTAGCGGTGTGTTCATATTACAAGGGGTATGTTTCAAATAACTATGTTCTATTAATTTTCAAATGAAAAGGCAGCTATCTGAGAACATCTACACGAATTTATTTGAACACATGTGTATGAAAGTAACACACCTGCTAAAAAGGCGTTTAACTACACGACACTCAATGCATATAATTACTGGTATCCTTTCATTTTTCTTTTTAGAACCATGGTTGATACTAAAAATGTTTTTAATCTTCAATAGAAATGAACAAATTTCTCTACTAAGCAATGCTGTAAGCAACAATCGAATTATTGACATTTTTATCATAGCCAAATTCAATAAACCGGTGATCACACTAGAAAATCTCTTTTAAATATCAAACCGACAAAAGCGTTAGCACTAAGTACAATCAGTCATTATTATATGATGAAATTAAAAGATTCTGTAAATAAAATGTATACTTTGGTTTGTTTGATAAACAATAAAATTAAATGATTTAGATTTGGCATATTTTTGTAAACATTGCCGTTTAAAACAATGTGTATTACTGATTATTCACCTGTGTGTTGATTTTATTGTAATAGTAACTGTTTTTAAACAAAGGCGATTTTTGAAAACGAAACTTGGGAAAAAAAACAAACAAACAAAATAACCTTGGACATTTTTTCTTAATTCTTCACCTAAAGTACATCACTTTTCATATACCAGATTAATTAACATTTTCAAAACTTTCTGAGAATTTGGCTGTTCATTCAGATTAACACACACACACACACACACACACACACACACACACACACATATATATATATATATATATATATACGTACTTTTAAGTAGAGAAACAGGTGTAGCAGGACATCTCTAGCAAACCTGTTTCATCGATCATTACCTTGCAATGCTCAGTTCCTTACAAAATGCACCATACTGGTGTCCTTGTGCCATAACTAGAATAAGCTTCACACGCACACACACACCTATATATATATATATATATATATATATATATATATATATATATATATATATATATATCTTTGTATCAGTCTTTTTATATATGCATTTAAAACATTTTCATTGGGAGCTTATTGTAATTGGATACAGATGAACACTAGCATCTCACTCTCTTTCTTTCTCTCTCTCTCTCTCACTCTCTCTCTCTCACTCTCTCTCTTTGCTTAATTAGGTAGACAGTAAAGACATGCGTACACACAGAAACAGCCACACCGATATACACACACACACATTTTAGCAACCTAATATGTTGGAATTATTAGCAAATTTGTTTCATTGAGTTGCCCCTTACTTAAGGCTTCGCTCAAAAGCCGAGCTCATTTTAACTAATATCTCTGTCTCAACTTATATATATATATATATATATATATATATATATATATATATATATATATATATATATATATATATAACTGACATTCAATTAATAAGATGAGCTTTGCCAGAGAAGTTGGAATTAGCAAAGACTGTTTACAGTTGCAACTTTTTCAAGGAAGGCACAATAGCGATGGGTCTTTTCATGTCAGCATGACTCTTTTTACAGACCGCTACTTCCGGAACTTTTTCATTACCTGAGAGTGGATGTGTTTTCACTCTGAGGACGGTCCGTTTTGCATATTTAGCCATTTTGAAGACATTTTTGACCAAAATATTCTTCCCTGTACACATCACAGATTCTTTTCTAAATTTCCTATGATTTGCACTACTCAGTCGCCCAAAATTTGAGAAAAGACATCGCTTTAAAATTGGAGCACTCTAATTTGCAGCCATTTTGAGTAGCTTTAAAAGAAATATTTTTTCGTGTATAAGATAATGTTGGCAAGCAACTAATCCCAAAAACTTTTGAGTTTATATTAAAAGAAAAAGAATTCAGTAAAAAAAATGCTTAAAAAACCCTATTTATTTGACCTCGAATACACACACACACACACACACACATACACTCACACATATCTGTGTGTGTGTGTGTGTGCGTGTGTGTTCGCGCGTGTGTGTGAGTATGTGTGTAAGTGCATGTGCATATGTGAGTTCGTGTGTGTGCTCTTGTGTGTATGTGTGTGTGTGTGTGCTTTCTTAAGAGGCATAAGATTTTCTTGTAAACGAAAACACATAAAACAGACATGCACTTCTCTTTCTAATGACCATAGTAAGTACTTTTTTTTTTAAAAAAGAAAACACGTATACAAATAGGTAGAAAATGCATATTTGTATACAGTTTGGAAACCAAACATTGTGACGATATATACAGGTGTAAAAAGATTGTTTAAGGTTGAATTTAAAGCATAATTGAAAAAGCTAGATACAACTCATTTCATCAAGGCTTAATTCTATAAATTAATGATTTCATGATCAAAAATCAAAACTCCAACAATACTCGAATTCTACTTCTACATATATGACATTCATAAGTTTACTAAAACGATGAAGAGTTAACTTTATTCCTTGGTAGAACGAATGCATTGATTTCGCAAAATGCATTTACGTAAATGCATTCTTAACGAATCGAGATGATAATGTTTGTCGTAGTCTGTTCTTCGGAAGAGAAAGGTTGATCTTTCTTTGAAAAGACAGATATTATTCTAAACTATTTCAAACTCAACTGTTCTAAATCCGGAAACATTATAACTTTTGTTAAACTACCTTACACATGTATTTTGCTTTGTTTTCAAGTGAATACATTTTTATATTCGTATACTGTTAATGTAAATTTATCGCATTATATTTAAATCCGTAAATATAATCCTCATAGCACAGTGAGTTGTTTAAAGTTGGATTGGCATATCACTGACTTTGTTTTGTATCTTCTGAAATAACAAGCTAAGTGCTACGTTTCTCACTATATTTCAAACTAAGTTTAAGAAGGAATTGGTGTGGGCACTGTAATTTGTAAAATTTCTAGGGAACTTAAACCTTTTACTTCATTCTATATCTCACATACATACATACATACATACATACATACATACATACATATGACAGTTGTTCAAAAAGCTTTAAGTCTCACCCATAAAGAAAAGCCATAGCAGAACATTTTTGTTGTGGCAGCACACTACCACATTTTATAAAACTAGAACAAATCTAATTCAGATTTCTGTCTTAATTTCTGTGCAGGTGAGGCCCATATAAAAGTGAGAGGTATGCGACAAATCTAAAACCTGAGAGAGGCTTAGAACTTATATGAGTGTCTTATAAAATATAAGACACTCATACATTCATGAAAATGGGGATACCCCAGATTAGGGTAAAAAAAAAAATTGATACTACGAGCACATCGTTTCAATCACCACATTCGAACAATTCACCTCGAGGATTCTGCACAGCAAGCTCCCATAGGGTGTTTTTATCCTACCCACCACTCATTCATAAATAAAGATAACAGCTAAAGTCCATAACATATTCGGTCTCCGCAAGGTGATCAGGTTTCTTGAATTTTGAGGTTGCTTGTATAATATTCAATAGTAAAGTGTCTATCCCTCTCTGTATGTCTCTCACTTTCTCTCAGGCTCTCTATTCACACACATACGTACACAAACACTCGTCCACAAATATATATATATATATATATATATATATATATATATATATATATATATATCAGATAAAATGTAAAATGTAAGGAAAATAGGTGTAAAACCCAAAATGTCAAAATTGTGTATTTTTCAAATTCTCTTGCTTAAAGATTCATGAAGGATATATATATATATATATATATATATATATATATATATATATATATATATATATATATATATATATCCTTCATGAAACTTTAAGTTACAGAATTTAAAAAATACATAATTTTTTAATATATATATATATATATTAAAAAACTATGTATTTTTAAAATTATATATACATATATATATATATATATATATATATATATATATATATTTATATATATGTGGTTACTGTGAGTCTATATGCACACACAAACACACACACACACGAACATATATGTGTGTGTATGTGCGTGAGTGAAATCAAGATTACTATATTGTAAGTATTTCATTCGCTATCTGGTGGGGGGGGGGACATACAAATGTGGCTAACCAAAAATCTATCTATCTATCTATCTACTTGTCATAAGGTAATAGTAATCTTGCTTTTCTACTATTAGACAACTGTGAAATTGTAGCCAAGTAAATTAAGATCTATCTATCTATCTATCTATCTATCTATCTCCACCATGAATTGAAAAAAAACCGTCAGTTTTTGATGCCCTGAATGCACACATGCATTCAATCGTACGAAAGGACTCTAAGTGACGTCGATACACACTTGCTTCCCAACCTATCACACACACACACACACACACACACACACACACACACACACACACACACACACACACAGAGTCCGTCCACCACCATTTCTTTTTTTTCTTTCCCCTTCTTTCTATTTCTGTGTGGTTTACATACAAACATGCAAATACATGCATACACACATATATGCTGACCTACTTTTTCATTATATACATTTCAAAATTATTCAGTGTAGTTTTATTGAAATAATGGAAAACATATGAATCTGTTTTAAAAGACTTAAGTCATTTTTGCTTTTTTTTGTTGTTGTTGCTTTTATTATTATTATTATTATTATTATTATTATTATTATTATTATTATTATTATTGTTGTTGTTGTTGCTTTTGTTGATATTGTTTTTCTGTCTCATTTGCATACTTTACAAATTTCTTGTCCGCATTATTAATACGATTAAGGCACACTTTACTTCATACTTTTTTTCAAAACACAATACCGAAGACAACTGGATTTGGTTGCTACTTTTTTATTATAAAAGAATATCAAATAACATGAATTTCAAGTTGCGTTCTAAACATCTATACAATCAAGATACACTTAAAAAAAAAAGGAAAAGATTTTCGAAACATCCGGCGTTATACTTGAAGCCTAAACTTGTTTAAGGGGGTGTCCACGTGGTGTAATGGTTAAAGCGTTGGACTGCGGAATCGTAGTACGCGAGTTCGTACTCCAGTCGCGCTATTACGTTCACTTTCGGGCAAAGTTCTTATGAACCCCCTTATCCTCCCAGCTATGGTACCACTAAATAGTACCATTACTGTTCTTCTAGGAGAATAGCTTTGGCATTAAATAACCTAAAAAGAGTTGATATGCCATTAAACAAAGAAACCAAACCAAACCAAACCAAACCAAACTTGTTTAAAGATAAAGTCACTCAGAAACTGTTCCATTAAAAATCTCTATATGTATATGTTTAAACCGGATTTGACATTAAATAACCATAAAGAGTTGAAGAGTTGATAACCGTGGTGATATTCCGTTAAACCGTAGGAAATGGACACGGCGACACGAGTTCAAATCAAGGATGACACTGATTTCATTTCACATAGCACTAATACCCTTGTGAAAGGTATGAATCTAATTATCCTCCCCCCAGCTATAGGTAAATAGTAGGGCAGACTGTGTTCTTCAGCCTTGGTGAAGCAACTAGTCTAGGAGAAGGAAAACTCTCAATTCAAACCTATTAAACTTCGCTTAAAAATTGACCTTGTGTCATATCCTGCCCGAGCGGAGGGGCTGGGTAAATATGGATATGCCATTAAACCAAATAACCTAACGTAACCCAACTTGTAGCTCGGAGAAGCACATCATCATCGTCGTCAGCGTCATCAACATCGTTAACATCATCCTGTCCAATTCTACGCGTGTATAAGTTGATCTCATTTAAAACTGTCGATCTATACTTAATTCATTGTCACGAATTCATTATTCTTTTTAAACAATGTTTTTTTAACTACCCTTCCCATTATTTTAAACTCACAGGCTTATAAAATTATTTCTCATGCATATACCGACACCATTTTTGGGGTGGGGGCCGGAAATTAAGTCTTCAAATTTTGACCTATACACTAGTTTTCTTTACACGAAGTCTTTAACTGGTATGTTTTTTATCCCTGGAGCCTGAGTGACGTCAAGTCTACTCATATGTGCAGAAAAAAAAATACTTTAGATGGTCTTGATTATTCTTGATTATTCTTCCGTTATCCAAGTCTCCTCACCAGGCCTTGGAGACTATTCCAGGCGCACCAACTACGATTGGTATGACTGTCACTTTCATGCTCGGCAGCATTTGCAACTGTTGGCACGATCCACTTGTATGTCTATGATTTCGTTTTCTTCTATTTGTAACGACAAAATCCACTAGATGAAAAATTATCGTTTGATAATCAACAAATAGGATTTGTTTGTTTGTTTTTCAACAAGTTCAAGTGTTAGCTCTAACTGTTATTTTTCTCTCTAGTCTAAGTGACAGCAAGTATGCTCCGACCGCCAGCTCTTTTCTAAGAACCCTAGCTGATTTTGTCAGTGCCGTGGTCTTGATAGTCTTATCTTTCTCTAATCTCCAGTTCACCTACTCCCTTTCTCCTGTTCTTGGGATTTGATGCGAGGGCTCCTGCTATGATTAGTATCACCATCCTTTATTATTCCACAACTTGTTCGCTCTAGGGCAAGGTCCACGTATTTGTTCAGTTTTTCACTTTCTTTTATATTTTACTCTGAGGGCTACTGGAACAGTAAGTCCACTATATGATAAGTTCTTTTCGTCTTATTAATTAAAACTCGTTCAGGTCTTCTGGCCCGGAAATGGGTTATCCATCTGAACAATAATGTGGCCTCGATGGCCTTAATTCTTTCTCTAATTTCTTATTCCTTGAGTCTATCTTCCAAGTCTTTAACGACTAGTTCAGGTCTTCAGGCCGGGAACGGGTTATCCATCTGAAGAATATTGTGGTCTTGATGGCCTTAATTCTTCCTTTAATTTCCAATTCCTTGAGTCTATCTTCCAAGTTTTTAAAGACTAGTTTAGGTTTTCTGGCCTGGGATGGATTATCCATCTTAAAACTATTGTGGTCTTGATGGTCCTAGTTTTTCCTCTTATTACCAATTCCACGAGTCTTCTTTCCAAGCCTTTAAAGACTATTCCAAGCGCATCAAGTATAAAGAATATCACCATAATGTTCAACATTTTTGTAGTCCTTTACCAAGGTCCAAGTATTTGTTGTCTTAGTAGATTTTTATTTTTTCTCTGTGGTCTGCCGGAAAGACAACATCCTAGTGATACGGAGTTTCTTTCTTGTTAATTAACACAAGAGCTGGTTTTTAGGATGGGTTTAGGAGATTTATTTTTATCCGAAAATGTTATGCGTCTCTTTCTCTAGGAAAGATTCATGTTTATCTTTTGTGATTTCCATTTCACAGCCATGTCTTGATCATCTTGTGCAACATCTTGTCAATTGGTTGCTTTAAGTATGAATACAGTTGTTTCTTTTCCCATTTCTATTTTCTTGTTTTTTGTTGTTGTTTTTTCAATTTAAACTTATTTTGTCATGGCTTGAGCAGGCTGCTGTCATTCTTTTGGCATTGGAACGTAATTTTTGAAACCTTGCATTGATGTATCAACACAATCCTTAATGCTGGCTTGTTATCTTCGTCCTTCTTTTCTAGACATGTAGAGTCCGTCTATGTCATCTCTCTTGTCCATTTTATGAATTTTCCAGAGTATCTTACAAGGGAGATTGCCCAGACGATTATTCATTTGATGAGATTATTTTTACTACTACTACCATTATTATTACTATTATTATTATTATTATTACCAATTTAAGGTTCTAACTTACGGAGAAGAATCCTGACAGCTACTATCTTTAGCTTGATCCCTGTTAGCGTTCATTACCCGAGCGCATGCAACCCCCAAATAACCCAAGCGCAGAGTATGTCCACTTATATACCCGGAAGAGATGGTTCCAAATATTTTCAAAGAATAATACTTTATGAAAAGTTACATGCACCAGAGTTAAGATTCAGTATCATATATTTGTCGGGTGCATATATATATATATATATATATAAGTTGTTAGTGGTGGGTTGAGACACTAACACCGGTCGTGTCTATTACAATATGGAGTAATATATATATATATATATATATATATATATATATGTAAAGTATATGTATGTGTGTTGCATTCATTGCGTAAATATATATAATACTCATGTCAGTAAATGACGCTAAGCAAGGAAACAAATTTTATGAAAAATACTCGTCTGTACGTAGGCGTTTGAATGTAGATCTCGCAACTGTAAATTGATATATATATATATATATATATATATATATATATATATATATATATATATATGCGTACGTTTTATAGATACCGTTTCAATAGTTCAGTTTTCTGATAAACTTTTTATATTTACATATTCATCTATATAGAACTAAAATAAGTGTTATAATAGGAACATGTTTCCAACCATTGATTGGCTAATTTAATATATTTTTTAAGCAAATATATATATATACCACCCTACTCTTGGGTATTACTTCCAGTTGGAATTCTTTTGATTTTTCATGCAATCAGTCTCGCTTGCTTATGCGGAAATTCTTCCTTAAACTACAGAAAACTGTAGGCGTATGTAGTCTATAGGTGCAAATGAAAATGTTCTACATTAGAGCTTAAGTCCAGTGATAACAAATTAGCTTGGAAAATATAAGGCTCTACATTAAGATATTGGCTGTAGTTATAAAAGCTTTGCTTAGTTTGGTACAAGGCTAAGAATTGATGCACTCAGAGAGAATTTCAGTCCTTGACTGGTAAGATACTATAAAGAGTCCTGTTTTCGAAGTAAAGGCACATTAAATAATCTTTCTACATTTATTTTCTTTATTGTTTAAGACGTTCTCTAATTGCAATGGCTTTCTTTGTATTCCTTTCATTGAAATGATTACAGTATCGCCCATAAATAAATACATTTTTAATCTTTTTTACGAAATGTTTATTTTCTTCAAAACCAAAGATACGTCATTTTTATTTCTAGAGAAAAGTTATCCAGCCAGAATTCATATCATTAGCTAGTATTTATTTCCAATATCTTCGCGACAGTGTTGGCCGTCCTGCAAAAAGTTACATTCATCAGCCCAGTGCAGACACTGGATAACTTCTAGAGGACTTGTTAGTGTGATGGTTGATTGGGATGAATGGCGCGCGAGAGAGAGAGGGAGGGAGTAAAAGTAAGCCATGTTGTAGGTACGCCTTGATGATGTTGATGATAATATATATTAGAGTCTAGCTATTATCTTATCCATCCCATGTACATACCAATGAAAAAAAATTACTAGGCCTGCGCATAGCGTCGGACAGCTGCACATCTATAATTTGTTACAGATTTCCGATATTTTAGAGTTTGGTAATAGATAATTCCTAATACTATCTTTTTCGACAGTTCAATGAAGAACCATAACATACTGTTATATTTTGTTTTGAAGAAAATAATCATTTAATATTAGAAAAAAAAAAAGAAGGGCGCGTACTAATGTGTTGGTTATTCTGCATTTCTGAAATGGTGAGTGAAGCAAGTGTTCGATCTCAGGTAAAAAAAAAGCAGGGTTTCAATATCGATTATCTTGAAAGACAAAGCGTCATCATTTGAAAAATCTTCCGTTCCACTGTTTATCATAGATTCGACCTTTCTAAACTTAATGGTTTGGGTTCTTTGTTTAATGGCGTATCAAACTTCTTATTTTTTTAATGCCAAAGCCATTCCCATAGAAGAATTGTAGAACTATTTAACCAAATGTTGGGGGAATAAGGGAGTTTATACCTTTCCCTAGGGTATCAGTCTAAAAAGGATTTTAATAGTGCGACTTGAGTTCAAACTGCATTATAACGATCTTGCAGTCCCGTACGTTCGCCACTGCACCACGAGGACACACCCTTAAGCTGACTGAATAAGCTAAATAGTTTTTGTTAATATATGATCAAACCAATTCTATGATTATTTGCGTGTTTTCGAAATAAGAAGTCAAGTATATCAGTTGAATTAGAAAACTGCAAAGAAACGAGTCGCGATTGTTGTGCATTAGGAGATTCCAACAAGATAGCATTGTCGGAATGATATTTGATGAAGGATATCATTTGCTAAAGTATATTATTTATTGAAGGATATCAGATTGAAACAAGGCCAAAAGACATCAGGATGTATGGAAATTATTTTCGATATTCAATCTGCAGAGAGTTCGTCGGGGACTTCTCGAGAGATCCTGTATGTCATTAAACTAATTAGACAACCGATGAAATGGCTGTGGTCTCGTTGCTACAGAGATAAATGATGATAGTGATATTTCTGGGTAGGAAGATATAATTTTAATTAATATATTCATTCCTATTTAATCAGGAATTTGGATGTTCAAAATGATGTTTGTACCTCCAAAATAATCATTTATTTACATTTTGAACTGATAATTCAGAGCATTATAGGTGAATTGATCTAAAGAAAAACTTCGTAAAGATTTGACACTTACATATATATATATATATATATATATATTGTAAGAAATTTAGTAACTAGCAATACTTATCTTATTGTATACGAGTTTTCAGATGGTTATTGATATTGTTAAAATACTTTAAACCAAATAATGTTTTTGATCTATACCTAATATGGATGCCACTTTAAAATCTGATATGACTAACATATTCATTATGAAACACCTTCTGAAAAAACAATTTTACCAACGCAGTATCTGTTCCTTTTTACCGTTTGATGAGGACTTTGCAGAATCTCAGGGGTTCCAACAACTCTGCTCATGATTACAAAGAGCAAGCCACATTATAAGCCACTTTTTAGACGTCCATCTTGAAAAGGATTTATCGACGCAATTTGTCTTTTAGACTTTAACTGGAAACACTCCCCGTTCCATGCCAAAAAAAGAAAATATTTTGTCCCAGAAAACAGGAGGAATACGCGAAACTCTTTGACTGCAAGAGTGGCAATAAGACATTTTGAGATGGTGAGAGCCAGATCTTACTTAAAGATAACTTCAGTTGAAATCTTCAAATACATTATAACATTTTTCCAAACAATAATCCTAAGATCTCGAGGAAATCGAACCAAAAATGGCAGAACCATAATTGAACTGATGGGTGGGTATTCGGTGATTATATTAGAAGATATACATATGTAATGCTTTCAATATGGCATCTTTTCGTGGGTCTATCGATTCTGAATATATTTAGTTAATGAGCGGGTTCTTGACTTCTTTGTGTTTTGAAGCATCATAATTAACATATGATGATTAATTCATGGCTGTCAACTTCAGGGATTTGTTCATTCGTTTCAAGAGACACAAACAGCACTCAACGTAGTTTTAAGCCGTTGGTCGAGATATTGTTTCGTTTTCTTCACTTGCCGGGTTCTGTGAGCAGATTCATCAAATTTAAGGCTTTTTTTTAATATAATGGCTTAAAGTTTCTAGAATCTCAGTTGTTGTGGCCGTTGTAATAAAGTCTGAAAGCAAAGTGATACTGTGAATCATGTTATTATTATTATTATTATTATTATTATTATTATTAGCTATATAAATTCATAGATCTGGCCAGATAGCCGAAAACGTTGAGGAACATAAAGGTGACTAATATACCAATTGCAGTTGGTTGACTTGGGAAAGTATCAAAAGCTAGAAAAAGTGGGAAACCGGAGATTATAGGAATAATTTAGATCATCCAGGCCACATCACTGTTAAAATCAGTCAGAATACTTAGAAGAGTCCTGGAGACCTGATTAGGCTTTATTATTATTATTATTATTATTATTATTATTATTATTATTATCTTAGACTTTACAAAAACCATCAGTTAAAACTCGATTTTTGAACATCCGATTTTAAGGTAAAAGTGTAGCACCCCGTTAGGATTTTACACAATATTTGATAATGTCTGATGTAGGATAATAGCTTGGCTGGAAAATTTAGGAGATCCTGTTTTTTATCGTAACCTTTTTGTAAAGCAGATATATAATTACTTTATAAATGACTTTAAATTATTCATTAATTACTTAGATACTACACAGGTCTTTGTTGGAAGAAAGATGATCATTTTCAGACTCTTCTTTTATTGTTTCTTATTTACAAGGCTCAGTTTAATACAACTGTCAGACGATAAGGGGACTTGATGTTAATTAAACTCATCATGGTAGTAAGGATCAACAATTGGGAGCTGAAGTATTATTTCATTAATCTTTTTTCGGTGAATAGCCAGTCTTATATCAAGTATCGTCAAACTGCTTCTAGAATTAAGGAGTTGTCATAGCAAATGTCTATCATCGAAGAAAATGCACTTCAAATCATACTGGTGGAAGCTGTTTATATTTCTCTTCGGGTAAAGGTCCTTAAAAAAGGCATGGATCTATCACTTCCCTTCCAGCTTTTGAAAATTAAAAGGACAGCCTAATTTTTTCTAGTCATGGTATAGCAGCCATCAAAAAGAAAATGAATTCAAACGCGCTGTATCCTGCTAGACCTTGTGTAGTATCATCCCCACAGCAGATTAGTTGGGTTAACAATACTTAAACAAAACGATTATTAACGCCTTTCACCTGGAAAGTTCATTGATTAGACGCCAAGAATCAACATCTCAGAAAAATATAAGCAATTGATATTCGGACAATAAAAATAATCATGATTGCATTTTAGAACAAATTGAATTAACCCCCTTATACACAAACAATTTTCCGGCTTTTAAGGGTGCACATAAACGTTACCTCTACTTCATAAAACCTCAAATTAAGTTTCGTAATTGGTTGTACGAAAGAATTTAATATTTTTTGTAATAAGAAAACTTTAGTTTATTGAGGTCAGAATTTCTCCCCTTTTAAAATTGACTTTTGTTTTGTTTTGGCATTCAATACGCAATGATTATCAAAAAATATTATCAGTTGTGATGGATTAAGTCAAATGGTACAAACTGAATAACGATATATATATATATATATGGCGGGGATAGATTTGGAGTGAAATAAGAAAAGCAAAAGCAAAAAAAATCAAATTAACAGTTGATTTTCGAATGAACCTCTCCTGATATGTCGTTTTGATTTTTTCGTATTGTCCCTCTCTCTCTCTCTCTCTCTCTCTCTCTCTCTCTCTCTCTCTCGCTCACACACACACACACACACACACACACACACACACACACACACACACACATATATATATATATATATATATATATATATATATATATCTTTTAGTAGAGATGAAGATCAAGATAAAAATTAATGAGTCTCGTTGGACCTCGAGACCTTGGAAATGGTTAGGTCATTGTTCAAAATAACTGCCAATTAGACTAAACAGTGAAATAGGCATATTTCCGATTTTCTCATATTTTCCCCGTTCCGAACAAACAAATACGCTGTTTTGGAAAGATTGTGGGGGCTACTTGGATTTCAAAGTCACAGACTATCTTTCTAGCGTCAGCATTATTATTATTATTATTAATATTATTATTATTATTGATGTTGTTGTTATTTTACTCCTGGAGAGTTTTTCACATCAGCGTTAGCTGAGAGTCTTTTAATGGTCTTTGAGTGATAGCAACTCTCCTCAAGTGTCAAGGACTCTTCTCAGTATTGTAGTTAGGATGATCTCAAAACATCCTCTTATTTCCAATTCCTCCTGTCCTTGTATCAATCTTTGGGTCACTGTACCTAGAGCAACAATTACAATTGCTATCGCCGTCACTTTCCTGTTCGACAGTGTTTCCAATTCTCTAGCAAGGTCCAAGTACTTATCTCTCTTTTCATTTTCTTTCAATACTCTGAGATCAGCCGGGACAGCAAAGTCCACAAATTTGGCACGTTCTCTTTTTCTTATTGATTATTTCTAGATCTGATCGTCTTGGCGAGATTGGGTGATCCATTTATATCAAAAAATCCCAGAAGAGTTTGTACGTCATTCTCCAGGACAGACTCTGGGTTGTTACTATTCAATATTCTGGACGATTTAATAATGATGTCATCTGGATGATCTCTATTCGTCGGCTTATTTCCAATGATTTCAGGCCCTTTCCTGATCTTTTGGGAATGGTACCAAGTGCACTAAATACACTTGGTATCACAGTCGTCTTCATGTTTTTTTTAGTTCTCTTGCAGGTATTTATCTCTCTTTTCGCTTTCTTTATTTTCTCTTTGTGATCTGCCGGGACGGTCACGTTCACTATTGGGCAGGTCTCCTTTTTTTTGTTGACTATCACTAGGTCTTGTCATCTCGCCGAGATTAAGTGATCCGTTTATATCTCAAAATCCCAGAAAACTTTGTTTGTCTCTTTCTCCAGGAAGGATTCTGGATTATGCATATGCCACTTATTCATGTGGTCGAATTGCTTTATTTTGCACAACTACACGTTGATTACCTTTCCTACCCAGTCGTATCTAGTCATACTCTTTTGAGCTAACTTACTGCATTCGATATATATGTGATTGATTGGTTCGTCTTTATCACCGCATAAACTATATCTTCTATTTTGTTGTGTCTTTTCAATTTTTGCTTTAACGTAGTTTTTCTTTGTGGCGTTTTTTTGTCCTGCTATTAGAAGAGTTTCAGTTTCTATCTTAAAGTTTCCCCTATTTTAGTATTGTCCTAGTCTTCTGTCGTGAGATTTCACTTGTTTGTTGCTTGAAATTTCCACACATTTGTTTTTCTCCCAGTTTTCGTTTTCTAGTTATTACTGTTTTGTTGATCCGTGTGTTGTTAGCGCTGTTTCTGGTCGCTGTAATCAGTATTTCTTTACTCTTTTTAAGTTTTGCAAGCATTAAACGGTGGGTTTTCGTTTGAGTCTAAGTAAAATGTACTTAGGTATCCTGGACTTTTCTGAGTATTCTAGCCGATTTTCCCAATGCTTTAATGTGATATAGACTGAATATTTTTTCTGATCTCTAATCTTTCCATTTTTAAGCATTTGGGAACTATTTCATTGTCACCTTCGTGTTTACCAGTTCTTTCAGATTTATGGCTGAATCAAATATTTGTTTATGCTTTATATTGTTTTCACTCGGTGCTCTGCTAGAACAGCAAAATTCGTTAGATGATAAATTCTTTTCTTCTAGTTTATTAACACTAGGTTTGGTCTTCTGATCGGGACTTGTTAATCCAGTTGTATCACAAAGTCCCAGATAATTTTATGTTTCATTTTCTCGGACGGATTCTGGTTTGCACTTATACCAAATTTCAATCTCTTTCATCTTTCCCACCCAGTCGTGCCTAGTTTTGTACTCATCTTATCATCGTTTTCTGTATTCACTTATTATGTGATTAAGTGTTTCATGACTGTCTTCACGTAACCTATATTTACTATTCTGTTATGTATTATCAATTTTTACTGTGATAAAAGCAGTACTTATATTATTGCTTTGTGCTGTGTTTAAAAGTGATTTGATTTTTCTCTTGCCGTTTCCATTTCTTTGACATGTCTCGACTAAATTGTATGCAATCACGTCAATTTGTCGTTTAAAATTACCCATGAAAATTGTTTTTATCCCATTTCTGTTTTCTTGTTTTTCAGCTTCTTCGTTCGTTTGTCGGCGTAAACCTTACTGATCACAGTAGTAAGTCATTTAGTGTATTCCTTAAGTAGTTTCTACGCAATCCTCAATACTGGCGAGTCCTCTTCCTCTTTCTTTTCTTGACATTTACAGTCTGTCCATGTCATCTCTCTGGTGTCGGGTCTTGTGCATAGATATCAATTTTTTTGTCCTTTAGTCTATTTGTCTGTGTTCCTCCTTTGTCGACTATAAGAACGATCCTGAATATCTTACAAGGCTGGATGCTCAGTAGCTTTATTATTATTATTATTATTATTATTATTATTATTATTATTATTATTATTATACGCCTTGCGAGTTATTCACACCAGCTCTACCAGACCGTTTTCAAATGAAATCTGAGTGGTAAGCATTAAATCACCCAGGAATGTTGATATGCCTTTAAATAAAGCAACCGTAATCAAAAACGAAAATTAGATCTGGTCACCTGTTCAAGATTAGGTGATTAGAATCTCTATAAATTTTGAATATCACTCTCAAGGAAAATTCTTGTCTTTGCATCCCCTAATTTCTCTGAATATACCATCTGGTTTCTGGATATGCCACTTGCCTGTACATTGTTATTGCCGCTTGCACAATCCCAGTGGATAACCTTCACTACTCAGTGATGCCTTTTTTTTCTACTCCTTTTGTATTGGTTTAAAACACCTACTAATTATGTGATTTATTGCTTCATATTTCTTTCCGCATAGCCTTGACTTAATATCTATATATAGGGTGTCTCAAAATAGATGCAACCTATTAATGTGATAATGATTTTTTACGGGGACAAGCGTAATGGTGGTCATCTGGAATACGTCCTGTAAAAAATACATCCTTTGAGGTAGAGACATCAAATCAATGTTTTTTTTTAATTGTTATCGTATCAGTTTCCAGGAAATGCTGACTTTTTTAGTTTCCTGTCTCAGTTATAAATCCGTATCATATTAACGGATTGCATCTATTTTGAGACAGTTTTGAATGATTTTGTATCCAAATAAGTAGCAACGCAAAATATTTTCCCTCTCATGCCCAAGGCATTGGGATCAAGGATTAATAGTTGGTATTGTATACTATTTTCAAATCTGAAACAAAAATAACAAAGCATTGTTATTATTAGTAATAAGCAGTCAGATGGGCCCCATGTACATTGAGACACCCTGTATGAGGCACATGCCCCGTCTCTGTCTCTGTCCCTGTCCCTTTCTTGCTCTCAATCTTTCCCTCACTCTTTTATAAGTAAAACTAACAGCATAGTGAACAAAATGCAGGTACTTACACTACTACTTACTTACTTTCTACCCATTCCTTGTATTCTTTGTTCTTTTGGTATTTATTATTATTAATATTATTATTTTAATTTTTGTAAGTTTTTCGCCCCATCGTTAGCTGGTGGTCTTTCTCTGTAGTCTGAATGACCACCTGTCTACTCGGGTCTACAGAACTCTTCTCGATATTCTTGCCAATTTTGCCCATACTGTGGTCTGGATAGTCTTTGTTTTTCCTCCATTTCCAATTCCTCCAGTCTCGTTTCCTAACTTTGAGGGACCATTTCATGCGCACTAACTACTTTTGATATCAACGTTACCTTCAGGTTAAGCAGTTTTATTTTTCAGCTATATAGATAAATCTAAGTATTTCTCCACCTTTTTGTCATTTTTTATTTTCACTGTGGTCCGCCGTATCGGCAAAATCCATTACATGACATGTTCTTTTTTCTTTTTAATCAATACAAAGTTTTCTGATTGGGACTAATTTTATGCATCTCATTCTCTAGGATATATTCTTGCCGTATAGGTCAAATTTTAATCTCTTGAACGATTTTCAGTACATCACCATTCCCACTCAGTCATGCCTAGTCATGTATTCTTTTTGTGCTAGTTTGCGGCATTTGTTTATTATGTAAATAACCCTTTTATTTCTGTCTCTACTGAGTTTACACTTGCAACTCTGTTGCGTATAATCAATTTTCACTCTTATATAGTTGGTCTTTGTGGCGCTGTTTTGTGCAGCTCTTAAAAGAGTTCATTTTCTCTTTTAAAGTTTCTCTTCTTTATCCATGACCATGCTATCTAGAATGCAATTATGATTATCATTTCTATGCTCGCTAGTTTTTTACACCAGCGTTCGCTGATGGTCTTTCAATGGAGTCTGATTGACAGCAAGTCTCCTCAGTTCTCCAGGAATCTTCTTGTATCCTGGCCTATTGCCGCAACGCTGTAGTTTAGTTTGGTTTGGTTTCTTTGTTTAATGGCATATCAATTTTTGTAAGTTATTTAATGCTAAAGGTATCCCTGTAGAAGAACAGTAGTAGTGCTATTTAACTCATAACTGGGAGGATAAGGGGGTTCATACCTTTCCCAAAAGTATTTGTCCGAAAGTGAATGTAATAGCGCGACTGGAGTTTGAACTCGCTTACTACGATTCCGCAGTTCATTTCTTTAACCATTACCCCACAAGAACACCTGCCGTTATTTTGAATGGTCTTAATTCGTCCTTCGATTTCCAATGTTTCCTGTCCTGTTCACAAGCTTTTGGCGATCGTTGAAAAGTACAACTGTTATCACCGTTATCTCCATATTATTAGTTCCCTGGCAAGGTTCAAGTACTTGTCACTGTTTTTTTTATTTGATTTTCACTCTGTGATTCGCTGGGTCGGCAAAGTTCACTGTAAGATAACTTCTCTTTTCTTTCTTGTTAAATATCACTCAGTCTGTTCTTCAAGCCAGGATTAAGTGATCTGTTTGTATCTCAAAATCTCATGGAATTTCATGAATCTTATTCTTCGGGACGGATTATGTCTTGTGCTTGTACCATTTGATTGTATGATCAAATTTCAGTCTCTTGCGTAATTCCCACAGGAACACTTTTCCCATCCAGTCATGTTTAGTCTTATACTCCTTTTGTGTTCGTTTGCAACATTCGCTCATAATGTTTCGTTTCTTTTACCACACAATCTGCACTGGCTATTCTGCTGTGTATGATGAATTTCACTTGAAAATAATGCAGGACCATTGGCCTAATGATTAGATTGTTTGCCATAGGTCTGGGAGTCTGGGGTTCAAATCCAGATCTAGTCATATCAAAGATTCAAAATGGTTCTTAATGCTGCCTTGCTTAACACTCAGCATTATAAGGAAAGGATCAAGGGTAAAGTGAAGAAATCCAGGTAAGGGAGATGTGCCCTCCCGTACTCCTGGGTATAGTAGCTATTTAAAAAAGAGCCTTCGGGTCATCCTTGACTAAGGTCGCCAACTTTACATTATTTACTTATTGTTGCTATTAGAAGAAATTCAGTTTCTCACTTTAGGGCTCCCTTTCATAACCACGTCCTGGTGTTCTTACGTGACATTTCGTCTATTTGTCTGTTTACATGCACACACAGTCGTTTTTCTTCCCATTTCATTTGCTGAGTTATTGTTTTTCTGCTTTCCTTATGTTTTTACTACTGTTATTAGCCGCTATAATTAGTCTTTCTTTGTCCTTTTTATGTCCTCTTTGAGTTGTAATAGTGACGCATTTCGGCAACCTTCAATACTCGCGAGTTCTCTTCCGTCTTCTTTTCTTGATACATATAGTCTGTCAGAGTATGTCATGACATCGTGCATTGTAATCAGCTTTCTTGTCCTTTGGTTCATTCGTCTGAGTTCTTTTCTTGTTCCTTTCAAGAATGGTCCCTGGTAGCTTATAAGTAAGACTGCTCAGGAGTTTATTCATTTGATGAGATATCTGATACACAGCTTAGTTTCTAAAAGTTTTCTTCTTCTTCGTCTGAAGTATTATTTTCTTTTTTTTTTCTTCATAGCTTGTTTGATGGTGTCCGCTTCTAATATTCCTGAGTACTTGTAATTATTATTGTTATTATAATTATTATTATTTGAAGATTTATCTGTTAATTAATCTTCAAGATTTAGTCGAATGTAAGTATCCTCAAATCTACAGCATTTTCTGGACAATAATTTATAAGTTTTAAATTAAGATATAATGAGAAATAAAGAAACAACCCTAATTGTCCTCAAAAAGAAATCTATGTTTTAATGTATGAAGCCCCTTATCTCCTAAGGTTTAAGAGATAAATAGTACCATTTTTGTTCTTTTTCAACGATTGCTTTGGCATTGAATAACTGAGGAAGGTTGATATGTCATTAAGAAAACCATGAAATGATAATTCTGTAATTATAAATAAGAGGTATTGATGGAACAAGGTGAAAGGAAACAAACAAATCAATACCAAGATATTGTTTAGGAGCTGCAGTAAGATTTGAAAATTAGGTTTGTGGCTATTTAGATTGAATACTGAGTACACTCACAGAACAATTGGAAGAAGTAAAAGACCAGAGCGATGACCAAACTCTACATCAATCTTGAAACCAGTAAGGATTCTGAAGAGAAAGAGATTAGACGGAACTTTTTGTTATCCCTATGATTGGCATCATATATACTTTTCAAGGAGGGAATAATAAAAATGTAAAAAAAGGATAATAATACCAGGTTACATAAAAACGAACCATGGAACCTGAATGTTAAAAATGTGCTCTATAGAAGTTGTCCACTTATATAGTACTAAAAATAATGCAGTCAAGTTGAAAAATTTAAAAATTGGAGAAATAATTTGGACTGTCATAAATTCGACTTTTCTGCAGACTTATAGATAAATAAAACATATACTGTAGATTTGACAAAATCACATCATGAAGCAAAACATATAATCATAGAAGTGCATATAATAAAAATGATAATAATAATAAAGAAGCGAATGCAGCAAATTAGCACTGAAAGAGTATAAGACTAGGCACTGGGTGGCCAAGGTGATCCACTGCAAGAAATTGAAATTTGACCATACGAACAACCCAGAATCAATCCTGAAGAAATACTAGCTCTGATGGGATTTTGAGATACAAACGGATCACCAGACGACCAGAACTTTTAATAATAAACATAAAAGAGTGAACTTACAGGATTGTGAAATTTGCTGTCCCGGCGAACCACAGAGTAACATTGAAAGAATACGAAAAGATGAATAAGTACCTCGACCTTGCTCGGTAATTGAAAAAACGGTCGAACTTAAGAGTGACGATTGTAATTGGTTTTCTTTGTACATTCACCTGATGATTGGTACAAGGCTTGGAGGACTTGGAAATAACGGCACGTGTGGAGACTGTCCAAACTACAGCATTTTTTTTAAATCGGCTAGAATACAGAGAAGAGTCCTGGAGACTTGAGGAGATTTGCTCTCACTCAAATGCCAGTAGAAAACGATCAGCTTTCGCTGATGGGAAAAAACTCTCAAGGAGAAAAATAATAGCTATAATTCTGATAATAAGATCGGCTAGAATACTGAGAAGAATCTTGAAGACTTGAGTTGATTTCTGTCACTCAAACTCCATCTTCTAAGGCTGGTGTGAAAAACTCTCACGGAGGAAAACAATAATGATAAAATTATTTTTTTTACTTGTCTTACCAAATCACGAGACTGGAAATATTTTGACAAAAAGCGACCACTTGTAATGTAAAAATTAGTTATGAATATTAGCGAAACGATGGGAATAGACTCGAAACAAATGGATAAATGCCTCTACTTCTTAAATTTATTTTAACTGAAATGCTGAAATTTTTGCTTTTTTCTCCATATTTAAAAAAAAATGTCTGCCATACTATTGAACAAAAACTTTACTGTTTTCGTTCATATATATATATATATATATATATATTGGAAAATCGGAAAATGTGATTAGAATATGAAGAGCATGAATTTTAGGATTAGGACGTTCATTTATTCCTCCCCCTGGGAACGTAACTAGAACATTTTTGACAAAAGCCGTTAAATAAAAGTGGCAGATAGGGATCTTTAACGTCGTTTGAAACATTTGTGAAACGGTGAGCCAAGATGAGGTATTGTAGAATATCATAAAATTGTTCCGATATAAACAACTAAACAGCAATTTCTGTAAAAAGCCAATGCATGCACAAAGTAACAGCTTAAGCAAGTAATGTATGAAGATATAAACCCAACAGAGAAAAAAAGGGACTGTTGGATTTACGTTATTACTATGTTTAAAACCAGAGTGTTTTAAATTTTGTTTTAATTTTTATTTTATTGTGGGCTGCTCAAATGTGGCAAGAGCACGGATAATAATCAACCCCTGCGTCTGGTATTGAAACGATATATGACTCATGAAAATGACAAATCCATATTTAAATTGACATGGGACTCAGATAACAGGTCTGGAGTCATGATCGGCAGGTACTTAGGCGATAACAAACATGGGTGACCTGAACAGCATTCTGAGAATGTCACCTGTTTTCATTTCAGGAACACAAACAACGACCAAAGTAACAACTCAACTCAGAGATACTAACAAAAAAATGGACAAGAGAAGATAAAAAACATATACGTTACTATTTTAAGGGCAATCCAACTCAATTCTAATAGAAAAAGAATGACAGAAATTTGGGTAGCGTTCGTTAAATTTAGTATATGCCAAAGACTTGCTGACCAAGCAAGAATGATATTAAAGAAAGATTGGTTTTCTGACCTTGAGATACTAGAAATATGTGGACAAATAAATTGGGGAGAATATGAATTTGATCAACGTACCCGAATCGAAACACAAAATACTAAAAAACAAGAACCCACTAACCGAAAAACCAAAACAGTACTGAGTCCAATACCACAATTCAAATGTTAACTTAATAGGGATGTTGAGTTAATAAAGAAAATCATAACTGAAAAGAAGACTACAGAAGTGAACATCCCTTGAGTGATCTTTCAGGAAGATGCAATTTCGCTTTTCCTATTTGTAATAGAAATTATGTCACTCAATACAAAAGCGCAAGAAAAGTTAATTCACCTAATGTACACAGACATCATACAGCTATTTGCCAAAATGAAAAAGAAATAATGAGACAATAAGAATACAGAGTCAGGATATAAGAATGAAAATTGACAGAGAAAAATGTGCAATACTCATAATGAAATAAAAAGAAAAAGAGAAACGACAGAAAGAATATAACTTTCAGATCAAGAAAGAATCAGAATGCTTGGAGAAAAGAAAACATTACAAGAAATTGAAAATATTGGGGTCATCAAACAAGCAGAAATCAAAGAAAAAATAACTCTATGTGTCAATTAAAGATGGAAGAAGAGGACTCTCCAGCATTAAAGCGTGGATGCATCAATGCGACGACTCAAAGACTATTTTAAAAAAGGCAGCGACCAGTAGTAACAGTGACAATATGAAACAGATAGAACAACAATATCTAGGAAACAGAAATGGGATGAAAAACGAGTGTATGTGTATTTCAAGCAACAATTTTTCGAAATCTCACATGAGAAGACATGGACATGCTTACGAACGGGAAACTTTGAGAGCAAAATTGAATCTCTTCTTAAGTTATCACAAATCAACGCCATCAGGTCCAATAAGATAAAAGCAAAAATTGATTATACACTACAAAATAGCATGTAAAGATTATCAGATGATCGGAACAAGAGGATTAATCGCATAATAGGCAAATGTAATAAATTTGCAAAAAAAAAAAAAAAAAAAAAAAAAGAAATTAAGACTTTACACGACTAAGTTGAAAATATGATCTAATGGAAATCGAGACCGTCCAAACTAGGGATGTCCTCGTGGTGTAATGGTTAAAGCGACGGAGAGCAGAATCGAAGTAAGCGAGTTTGTACTCCAGTCGCGCTATTACGTTCACTTTTGGGCAAATACAATTGGGAAAGGTATGAACCCCCTCATCCTCCAAGCTATGGGTTAAATAGTACCTATGCTGTTCTTCTAGGAGAATGGCTTTGGCATTAAATAACCTCCAAAGGTTGATATGCCATTGAACAAATAAACCAAACCAAGCTATCCAAACTACATCATTGTTGAAATCAAACAAAATACTGAGACTAGTCCTGAGGATTTGAAGAGACTTGGTGGAACTCAGACTCCAGAGAAAAATTATCAGCAAAAGCTGGTGTGTAAACTCGCCAGGAGTATAGTAATAATATAAACCTTAAAAGCGAAACAGAATCTCTTATAATAACAACTCAAAATAATATAATAACTACTTAAGAAAAAGAAAAGAAAGCGTAGCTTACGGGGTAACAGAGATGAAAGGGTTAATCCCCTAATAAACGTGGAAAACTGCCATAAAAGGAAAAACTAGGCATTTTTGGCTGGAAAGATGATCTACTGGGAATTGTGCTAGAGGTTAAAATTTACAAGCTGACAAAGGATATATTCTTAAACCGAAATCTATTAAAGAAAATAAGACGCATAACACTCTCTGCAATTTTTAATAAACAAACGGATCGTCCAATCTCTGCATGAAGATCATAACTTGAGTTGATTAGCAAGAAGAAAAGAACGTGTAATCAAGTGGATTTTGCCATTTCAGTCGACGATTTAGTAAAAATAAAAGAAAGCGAAAAGATTGTCAAATACCTGAATTTTAAAAATCAGTAGAGCATACTGAAGGCGTTAGAAATATGAATTGTAATTGGTGCCCTTGGAACTGTTCCAAAAGGTCTTTAAAAGAATCTGGTCGAATTAGAAATTCGAGAAATCAAAGCCATCTTAAAAGTATTATTGTTAAATTCAGAATACTTAAAATCGTGCTAATGACCTGAGGAAAATTCCTGTCACTCCTGTGAAAACGACCCGGTAAGAATTGTGTGAAAACTCGCGAAGAGTAAAATAATAATAACATAAAAAGGAACCCCAACAGCGGGAGAATTAAGAAAAGAAACTGCGGAGTATAAGGGTGACAGTGCTACCAATTGTAATTAATGCGCTTGGAACGACCCCCAACATCTTTATAAGGGGGCTGGAAAAGTTGGAAATTGGAGGATGAACTGTGACAATCCAAACTACCGGATTACTAAGATCAGCCAGAATACTGAGACGAGTCGCAGAGACTTCATGAGACTTACGGTCACTCGAACTCCTGGGAAAAATAATCAGCTAAATTTGGTTTGAAAAACTCGCATAGAATAATACTAATACTACTACTAATAATAATAATAATATCAAAGGAATAAATACTTGGGCTGTATCCCACATTAGATATTCGCGACTCTTTCTGAAGTGGACCAGAGATGAACTTAAATAAATGGACCAAAGAACAAGAAAACTAATCACCAAGCACAGGGCATTACACCTAAGAGACGACGTTGACAGACTATATATTTAAAAAAAAGAGGGAAGAAAAGGACTTGCCAGCATCGAAGACAGCTTTGACGCATCGATACAACGACTCGAAGACTACACGGAGGAAGATTGATTATATCCATCAGAAACAATACTGACAACACGATAGACAACAGAATGACAGTTACTAGGAAACAAAAATGGGATGAAAAACAATTCTCTAGGCGTTTTAGACGTCTAATAAACAACATCTCACACCAGAAAACCTGGACCTAGCTAAGAAAAGGAAACTTTAAGAGAGAAATAGAACCTCTCCTAATAGCAGCACAAAACAACACCATAAGAACTAAAGCAAGAATAGATAAGACTCAACAAAATAGCAAATGTCGGTCATGTGGTGACAGAGACGAAACGATCAATCACATAAAAAGCGAATGTAACAAATTAGCACAGGAGTATAAGACTAGACACAACTGGGTGGGCAAGGTGATCCACTGGGAGATGTGCAAGAAATTGAAATCTGACCATACGAACAAATGGTATATGCACAACCAAGCACCTGTCCTAGAAAATAACACACATAAACTCCTATGGGACTTTGACATACACACAGATCATCTAATCTCAGCCAGAAGACCTGGCCTTATGGTAATCAATAATAAAAAAGAGAATTTGCAAATTTGTCGACTTTGCTGTCCCGGCTGACCACAGAATAAAACTAAAAGAATGTGAAACGAAGGATAAGTACGTTGACCTTGCAAGAGAATTGAATAAAACTATGGAACATGAAGGTGACAATTATTTTTGGCTCAGTAACTAAAGGATTATTAAAGGGCCTGGAGGACATGGAAGTTGGCGGACGAGTGGAGACTATCCAAACGACAGCATTTTTGAGAACGGACCGAATACTGAGAAGAGTCCTGGAGACTTGAGGGGACTTGCTGTCACTCAGACTCCAGTGAAAAACCATCAGCTAACGATGATGTGAAAAACTCTAAAAGAGTAAATAATTATCATAATAATAATAATAATAATAATAATTTAACCCTACAGGAAAATGATGTGATTAAAAATCCCCACCAGCACTCGAAGGTGAATATTCAACTTGGCTCTGGGACCTTACCACGCTAAAAGACCCCCAATATATAAAACAGAAAACCAGATATAGTAGCAAAATGTCAATGAACATAAATGCTATCTGATAGACATGATAATTCCGTCTGATTAAAACGTTGGCTTAAGTAAGATTAATAATTCCATGACTTTGGAAGCCAAACATAATAAATAGGACAGAAGAATACTAATTCCATACATTCATTATGTCGTACTCATAAATCATGAATCGAGCTATACACGAAATAAACTATATAGGTACAGTAGTAGTTGCATCAGTAGTGTCAATCTCGCGAAATCATGGATCTCTCGCTTGATCTAGGTACGGGCCAAGGCTAGTTTGTTAGGAAGATGAACAATTACCCCTGCAGCAGTACACCCCTATGTGAGCCACCGATGCTGTCCAAATGAAAGGCAACAGACTAAAGGGTTTGATACCATTTGCCTGTACGAGACTGAATATAAGATTTAATTGCCTAAAGAACTCCATTTTCTGATTTTAAATTCAACCCTTTTTCTCAGACTGGTTGCCTGTCACAACAAGAGAATCTAATATTCGTTAATATTCCACCCATATTCGGAGAGGAGAAGAGGTGGATTTTCCAAGGGTATTTTTGTGACGTGAATGCACAGACCCTCGATTTGAATTTGAACTCGGCTCGGTTATTGTGATTTCCACGTCGAATCGACTCAATTCAAAATATACGGTAATTTCTGCAGTTGAAGTAGTGAGCAATTTCATACTCTTATTTATGAAAAGTTTACTGTTAAACATGAATGACAGCTCAATGGGGTTTCATTTTAAAATGACATTTAAAATTGAAATGACGAGTTAAAAAAACAGAACACCAGCTCAAAGAGATAATGATGATGTCTATGTATTTATTCACTTTCATCCAGCACATGCAGGATGCGACCCAAGGTCAATTCTTAAGCGGATTACAGTTGGTTTAAATTCAGAGTTTTCTTTTTCTTAGACTAGTCACCGAACTAAAATGATGGAATGTAAGAATATCTATTCTATCTTTTTTGTAATGAATAGGAATAAATACGAATGGTATCGATCTATTGGTTGGTTTATTAGTTGGTTGACTGTCTGGTTAGTTGATTGGTTGTTTGGTTGACTGGATTTTTAGTTAAATGGTTGTTTTTTTGATTGGTTGTTTGGTTGTCTAACAAATACTACCACTCCATATCAGAGTAGGCCTTGGAGTAATAGCAGTGGGGTGTTCATTGCACCAAATCCCAAGAAGAGAAACCTAACCTTGGGATGTAATTAATGTCATTCTCAAGAGAAAATCTTCATCAGTTAAAGTTTCAAATAGTGAATTTTGTTATTTTCTAATCAGTAAAAAATAACTGAAGTTGTGGATTGTCGTTGTATTTTTTTTTAGTATAATCATAGGGTCCTGACCATAGCAAGAAATGTTTCTTCAATTAATATCTTTTGATATGATTTATAGGTTACCTAATTTTTGGTAGAACAAATTTTCTTATATATGATAGTATTTTTCATAACATTTCCATCATGTATCATTCGACCTTTTTCAGGTGTA
The DNA here is from genome assembly GCA_963585895.1 of Sepioteuthis lessoniana. Taxonomy (NCBI): domain Eukaryota; kingdom Metazoa; phylum Mollusca; class Cephalopoda; order Myopsida; family Loliginidae; genus Sepioteuthis; species Sepioteuthis lessoniana. The sequence continues at coordinate 56,469,323 of OY757910.1, read as the reverse complement.
TTTACAGTTGAATACTGGTACTGATTGTGTCAATCGTCAGCTATAAAATTCCATACAGATGCAAAGATTTCGATTATTCATTAGTCATTTCCTGTAATGTCATATGTTGATATGGACTAATCATATTCTTTTCACAACGGATTATTCATATCTATTTTTCACTCTATCTGTCTTTTTGTGTTATGTCTTTTTCATTCTTAAGTTTGTTTTCGTTGTTGGTTCCCAGACAGTGTTTGATTTAATTTAAATACTTGGGTAGCTGATATGTTCAGCTGAGTACTTCAAGCGTCTAGTTGTATTCCAGCTTTTTTGTGTTCTTCAAGTTTTAAATTTAGTGGCGAATTATTACCCCTTTCTCGTGTCTGAACTCAATTTTGGTTGTCTGGCTGATTTGCTTACCGGCATATCGACTCCTTATGGGTTATTTAAAGTCTAAATTCGATTTATTTGTAAATGATTGTAGTCATAATTACATATTCAATAATAATTGCATTTTTCTAACTGACATTTTTCATTAGCCTATATTCATTTTTCCCCACTGTCGTATAAATTATTCTTATTTATTATAGCTACTGGATTGCTTGGAACTTGGGAAGATGTTTTTGTTAAATACTCTATTACCAAAAACAAATATTTGCTTTTGTATATCCATTATGTCCCAACATAAATAAACGAAATGAAAAGTCAAATAATCTAATTTAAATATACAATAGCATTTAGTACATACTTAATATATTTCAAAGTAGTGCTGAGAAAGATTGACAAACGTGTTCCAATAGAGAAAAACTTGCACATATTGTTCTACAAACAAACAGTATGAGTAAGGAGTATAAAAATGAAAAATGGGCTTATTTCATCCTAAAACAAAGTACATTCACTAAAGCCATGTGACTTTACTGCTCCATAGCAGATGCAGTTTGCTTGGTTATTGTTTTGTTGTTTTTATGCCATACCAAACCGTATGGGCCATTTAGTGCATATATATATATATATATATATATATATATATATATATATATATATATATATATATATATATAATGGATGCAGTTGAAGTGTTCAAGCCCCACCGACAGAGTTCTGTCTTGTTGGTACTGTTCATTCTACTGATGGTTTTTTCCTGATGAGATATTTTTGTAAATTGGGGTCACTTATGAATTTAGTTTTGATAATAACAAGTCTTGAAAGCAAATGCGTTTTATTTTTTTATTTTAGATATGTTATTGTGTAACCTTTACAAAGAAGCATGGGCTCTGTTGATATATGATAAGTGAATTCCGTGGTTATTCAAATGAACCCATTATCTCCTTAAAACTACTAAAGACCTTGAACTTTCTAGAGCTTAGATCTATAAAAGAAAGTAAGAAACTATTGTGAGTCTTTATCAGTATATTCTGAAATTTTTAACAAGTCTTATTTATGCTCAGTGGCTAGGAGTAAAAAATCATGTCTGAGCTCGCCCTTTTGGATAGACATATAATATATATATATATATATATATATATATATATATATATATATATATATATATATATATATATATATTAAAAATGTCCCCACTAATATTTTTTATCACACACACGAACTCACATACACACACACGCACACATACACACGCATATATATATATATATATATATATATGAAGTGGAAAAGTGAATCAATAAATGAATAAAACACATTTCTATAAATTAAAAAAAAGTATTATTTTAACTTGAGTGACACACACTGTGTGTGTGTGTGTGTGTGTGTGTGTGTGTGTGTGTGTGTGTGTGTGTGATTATTCAAGACGCTGAAGAGCCAAAGAAAATATTTAACATGATCTATTTACGCAAGGGTCTTCAAATTATTCCCAAAATAGAAGTGTTCAAATAGTACTAAAATTGAAGCTTTTTGATATATATATATATATATATATATATATATATATTCATTACGTTGAAACTTTACATAGGAAAACATCTATAGAATACTGAATGATACGTTAAATTTCTTCAAAATCACCGCCTCAGTATTTAATGATCATATTTAAAGGAGTTTTCAATTCTATTCAAGACGTGGTCGACGGTAATTAGGATATGTTTTCTATGTATGACACTAAATGGCATCTTATCACGAGGTTTCATTTCTGGAGATCTGGTGAGTGTGGAATAAGCCTTCATTACTTCTTCATTACTTCCAGGCCCCCTCTTACTGATAATAGTTTTACCTGCTAAAGTTATATCTAAAAGCCAACTAAATCTGCTTGCAAATTAGTTATATTGGACATAACTGTGAGCAAAGAAAGAAATGAAACAACTGCATAAGTATGTCAATAGAAAATTACTATCAATATTATTCCCAAAACCTTAAGCATCAAACAAACCTTCACAGATTAACGTTAGTTAAAACCAATCAATCAATGATGTTTGTGCTCTCCGTGAATCATGATTGAATCGTCGAATGTTTTTTATTCTAAACTTTAAAGAAAGATCTTTTCATGACTGAATAATTTATAAAACAACATGATGTTACTTAGACGTCTAGAATGCTGTCTAGACACCCAAATATATTTGGGTGAATCAGTGCCAATTTTTGATATTTTTGATCAGTCTTCTCTATTATTTTCAATAAGCACTTTTTTGCAAAACAAAAGATTGTGTTAAGGCAGCAACAATACTCACCACACTATATTCTTGTGATTTTTATGTTTTGCTAAATATAAAATTCACTTCAAAGGTTAGATCAGAAGTTGCCGAGTTTATTATAAAAATCTCACGACCCATCTTCCAACCAATTAAAAGAGGATTTTTAAGAGTTTTGACCAATGAAAAACTTTCTGGAATGAGGGTATTTAACGAGTAGACGACTTTTGCGAAAAGAAAGCCTTTCATTCATTGTTCATTTCTGTCTTGATAAATAAACCTTTACTTTCGATATTTTTGAACACGCACCAAACAAATTATTGTATCACAATTTATGTTAGCAGCTCAACATGTTCGTTAAACGCAACGCCCCTGAAAATAAATAAGTTCCGGAGATTATTCAATATTTTTCCTGATCTTATTAGTCTGTGTTCGAGTCCATGTATTTGTAATTTTGATTTGTAAGTCACACATGACATCTTATCTGGAAGTTTAGAGTTCCCATTCAAAATCAACTGTTAGATCTTGTGATGTACTAAATATAAAATACAATATAAAATAATCTTCATTACAAACACCTTAGGAATAATAGGTACATTGACCCATTTATAAGCTGGCCCTATCAGCTGGGACTGTAAAATATATCGAATGTATCTCTGCAGAGATATAGGACTCCCTCAATGAGTGTCCTGGATATGGCACTAAACACTCTGATGGTGAGGTTCCAGTAATGCTGGAGCTTTGGGGAATGTGAATACCCTGTTATTGCCATCGCTTCCAGTTCCACTCAGGCCAGGAGTAGTAACATGTGATAGGGTCCTATCTATGGGTCAAATAGAAATAAAATGTGCTTATCCATAACTGAATTGTTAAAAATAGAACTGTTTTAACATTGAAACTACATACTTATACTAAACTGAATTGTTTGAAATAGAACTTTTTTGAACTGTTCGCCCTAAACCCACCAACCTACCAACCATTGATAAGCAATTTTATTCATTCACCGGCAAGGCCTGAAACAAACAACTAGCATTCTGGAATTTAAAATATCGGTGGTCCGGAGTTTTTAATGGAGCACTAACTAGAAGTTGTGAGTTCACTTCCAGGGTTTGGCTCCTTTAAAAAAAAAAAAAAAAGGAAAGGAAAGGAAATGCGATTACATTGGCGAAACACGTAATTGAATTAATTGATACGAGATATCCTAAGACATCAACAGTGTACCCACGTGAACTGAATACAGGATATTGTTCGGATTTCTTTGAATGTTACATATTTTGAAAAATAGATCTAAAAAAGACGTAGAATAGTCACTGAAATGTTGGAAATATAACTACCAAGATAAGTATAGTAGTTAAAGAAAAGGTAAGATCCCTTGTTGTGTACTGGCAAATATACTGGACTGCATATAGTAGTAAGCGAGTTTGAACTCCAGTCGGGCTATTATATGACCTTTTGAACTAATAACTTTAGTAAATGGAGGATACCTCTTACTCACAAGCTATGGGTTAAATAATACCACCATAGTTAATAGCAATACTTGTAAGCAATTCACATTACGCAAACAAATAATTCAGAATGAATAGATTTATTCGTGTTAGATAGAATTGCTTGAAACAATTTGATTGTGAAAAAAATGCTCAGGCTCATTTAAAAATGTTATTAAGATAATGTGTTAACAAATCATATATTCGATGAATATGTATAAAAAGGATTTGGCATACTCACAATGATTGATATATCGTAAAACAAAACAAGCAACCAATCTAACCCTGGAGCGTAGTAACTTTTAGGGTCACATCTACCGCTCAAATAGATATGTCCAAAAATTATTCGTATTAGAAAGGAATCCATTAATTTATATAACTATATTCAATTAAATTATTATTTTTTTAAATAAGCTGGAATCGTTACTTGAAACAATTAATTTTTCTCTGAATCTGTAGTATTGGATAGAATACGTTAAACCATATCGGGATGTGCAATTTTTTTTATATTATGTTTTGGCATTAAATAATGATGGCTTAACATGCAATTAAACAAATAAATGAAACCATCAGGTTGGTCAAACCAATTTTTTTGATGTTTGATTTAATTCATAACACATCATTTTGAGATTTTTCAAGCTAGAAGCCTTTGTAATAACCTTTTTCAATGACTTGATCACAGGAAAAAATATAAATTCTACCCTAACCACCTCCCCAGAAAGAAAAAACACAAAATAGACGCCATTTACATTTGGTTATAAATGCAATTGAGGACCATTAACGCTAACCTCTCAATGATATTTATTGATTTGTACTCGTTAAAAACAATTCAGCTTTATATTTGTTTTCTATTGTCAATTATGTCAAAGACCTCATCATTTCAACTGAAATCCCTAAAAAGCCCTTCATTACGTTGTGTTATACTTGGGAATTTTTTTCGGAAATACTTGGACAATACTTGGAAATACTGCTTGGACCACGGGGAATTGGTAAAGCTTTCAAAAATAAAGATGGCAAATTTACTTTCACCTGATAAAATTTAGGAAAAGGATTATTAAGGTCCGGGCAATCGAAAGATAATACGCAGCTGATTCAAAACAGTGAATTTGCAACAAGAATGAAACAAAGTGTATTTTGTAAGCTATAACTAACGTTTATTAAAAATATTGAGTGGAGCAAGTTCAGTTGACTGTTGAACTTGAATACTTAATGGGGCGATATGGAAAGAAGCATTTTATCAGTACTAAGGGATTTAATTGTTGGTTTGAAAAGTTAAACTAGTTTGTTTGATGAGATGGAGACGAACTTCATCAAACTCTATCTGGAGAAGAAGCATTTTTCTCAGTATTAGCTGATTTAATTGTAAGTTTGAAAAGTTAAATGGCACAATTTTCTCTTTAGAATATTATTAGAATTCTACAAACTTAGAACTGATTTACAACACACATAGCAGCGAACTTATTCAGGAAAAACAGCTGGCATGACGAGAATCTGTATCATCGTATCATTATAGTTTGAGTAGGAAACGAGAATTTGATCATCGGATGGAAATTATATTGTTTAAATCAGGAGTTTGTGTTTCGAGCTCAAAACAAGCACGTAGTTCTTAGAAACCGTTTTTCTACTCCCAATGTTTAATTTGACCACAAGCACTGTCTATATTTGCAGAATAATAAAGAAAGGAAACGCTAATTTATAACTGCGATAACTTCTATGGCTAAAATTCAATTTTTACAAAGACTATCCAAAGAATCTCAAGTTGTGTAACAAACATCGTCGTTGTAAGTTGACCGACAATCCGAGGTCAAATCTTGGACTAAGCTATACGAGTTCCATTTTACTCTAATGCCCTTAGCAACATTATGAATCTATTTCTTCTCCCTACAAACATGTGAAATTGTAGAATAGATTGGCTTCTTTTGCCTTGTTATTACAAACAGTATAATAGAAGGAAAATTATAAATTTAAACCAGGTATATTCTGCTTAAAAATTGATCTTGTATAGCATCCTGCTCGTGGTGGTGGTGGTGGGGGGGGTTGGATAAATATATTCGTTTGTTTTTTCTCCTCTTCCTAGTACTACACCTAATTCCACTCTTCTTACAACTAACACAGCAACTAACAATATATATTTGGGGCTCTTGAGCCGTAATGTTCATTGTCGTTAGAAATGGATACGATGTCTCGACTTCAAACCCTTAACAAAGTTGTTTTCATTTCACATGGCATTAATTCCTCTGGGAAAGAGAAGTATCAAAGTATTTTCCCTCTCTGTTGTAGGGAAGACTAGGATGTTTAACCTTGGTATAGTGGCTGGTCTAGGGGAAGTAAACTCAGAATTCAAACCTCTTAAACTCAGGTGTCAGATCCTGAGTTGGTAAATAGGTGTATATTACAATCGATCAAATATTGAATGTGCATGACTGCCGATTTACTGTCAAGTCACTTAGAAAACACAGCTTCCCGCCTAATCATAAAAGTTAAGCAGCAATGAGCGAGTTCAATTTTGAAATAGGTGACTATTAAGGAACATCAGGTACTGTGACCAGTTTGAGGCAGACACCGCAAGGTTTAGTAAGAAACAATTAATGCATCAAAGCAAAAAGTTTTCAGAATTAGTTGAGGAAATAAAGCAAGATACTTGACAAAAGGAGGTAAGTATTAAATGCTAATTACAGACTACACAGCAATTATGGTGCAAGGAGTGACAGAGAAACAGAATAAGTTATAAGTTTATAGATTTTCTTTAAACTCTTGGTATCAACTGGTACTCACGGTTGAGATGGTTGAGAAACTCCTGTCGTTAATCAGCTTTTTCCAAGTTATAATGGACGTGGGTTTGAGTGTCACAGATATATAGAAACAAGTAAAAAAATGAAGCAAATTTTAGTTACTACTACTACTACTACTACTACTACTACTACTACGTTCACGTAACTGTAAAAATCAGATAGAATACTTTGTCCTGGAAATTTAAAGAAACTTCCTGTCACTCAGACAGCCGTCAAAATCCAGCTGTTAAAACGAGTGCAAAAAACCACAAGTGGAATAATAATAACAATAATAAAATAGACATTGATAATACAGATCGAAATACCAAGAGTTGATTATATGGTGAAAGAGATTAAACGTTTAATCATATAAGTAAATGCAGCAAAAAAAGCACAAAAGAAATGAAATGATTGGCACGAATGTGTGTGAAAGGTTATCCATTTAGAATTATGCAAGATATTAAAATTTGTCCATGCTGACAAACGGTATATTCCCTCACCAGAATCTTCCCTCGTAAATTAGAAATATAAAATTCTTCGACTTTGAAATGCAAGGAGATCGCCTAATCGCATGCCAGAAGATCAGACCTAGTGATTATTAACAAGAAGAAAAAAATATAATTCAGTGGATTTTGCTGTTTCAACGGACAATGGAGCGGAAATAAAAGAAAGGGAAATACTTGGATCTTGTCAGATATGTGGAACATGAATGTGATTGTGATAAAACTTTTTTTGGAGTCCAGGGAAGAGTCCCCAAGAACCTAGTAGAAAGGCAAGGTGAATAGGAGATTAGAGGAAGAACTGAAACCATCCAGACTACAGCACTATAAAGATCAGTTTAGACTCTTATACGGGCCATGGAGATCTGAGAAAACTTGTGTCATTCAGACTTCAATTAAAAACCAATAGGAAGAGCTGGTATGAAAAACTCGAAAATAATAATAATCGTAATTACAACGACAGTATATGCAAAAACAAACATCTGTCCTAGAGAATGACACGCGGACACTTTTATGTGACTTTGACATACATTATTACAGGGACTGGAAGACTTGGAGGTAGGAGGGCGAATAGAGACCATCCAAAATACAACATTACTGAGAACGGTCAGAATACTGAAAAGAGTCCTGGAGATTTTAGGAGACTTTCTGTCACTCAAACTCCAGTGAAGAACTATCAGCTAAAGCTGAAGTGAAAAACTCTCAAGAAATAATTATAATAATAACAATAATAATAATAATAAGCAGGAATCGACCCCACCTTAGAAAACTACTAAAAATCTTGACTGATGCTCGAAGAAAATCAGGTTAGTAAAATGTCTCTACTTAAAAAAAAAAAACTTGATTTTTCCGTTATTAGTAAAATCATTTGGTGAACTATTGTAATTTTAAATAAAGATTCTTACTAATCGGCTAAATTATTAATTGCTAAACAATTCCTATATCACGAAGGATTTGTTTAAACTAACAGTACTAATCTCTATTTGACTCATAACTTTACTTAAACGATGGACAGTTTCCTCCCTCAATTCAACCAGAAAATCATCAGAAGCTTTTAATCAGATAAAATATGAACAGCTTCTCTACAAATAGTCTAAAAATAGGACAGTAGATATAAACCATACAGGTGATACAGGAAAACCAGAAACTAGTTCAGGTTTATTTGGTGATTAAGTAAAATATAGAATAACAGTACAACGGACTTTAACCATGTTAAAACTTAGGGTAATATATATATATATATATATATATATATATATATATATATATAAAGATCACCCTAATTTTTTTATGACCCGCTATTCATTAACAGCCAACATGATTGTTCTTGGTCTTATCTGTGACAGGCGCGCAGATCATAAACGACCCCTGGGTCTGGTATAGCCACAATATACCACCTATGATTAAAATGTCTAATCACAATATTACACAACATGGGACCCAGGCAACAGGCTTGGGTGTCATGATCGGCAGGTTCTCTCCCGATAGCCACATGGGAGATCCGAACGTCATCCTGCGAATTTTCGCAGCTCTTTTTTCAGATACACGAATGACTACGTAAGGAACCACAACGACCGGGGATCTAAACGCAAAACATGGACTAGGGAAGACAATCAACTTGCACTACTCTGCTATCTTAGGAGCAAAGGTTTGCTGACACAGAACAATAATAAAGAAATATTGGTTTTCAGAACTTGAAATACAAGAAATACATCAGAAAACAAATACACAAGATAATAGTACAGTACCAGACACATCAAGTGTAGTCAAACAAAAACAACTAAACAGAAATGAACTACCAACTGCGGAAAATGAAAACGCCACACTACCAAACAACGCACAACCAAGCAACCCTAAAGAAACATTATCACAAGAACAAAGGATAATCTAGAAAATATAAAGAGATTTATGAACAGTGAAAAGACTACTTTACCATCATTAAGAAACATAGAATGGAGGACACTTCTGATAGAAACGAATAAAATAAATCAAGTACTACCTTGCATATCAACGAATAATATAACCGAGTTAAATGAACTAATCTATGCAGGAGCAAAATTAGTTTGAGAGAAAATTGGGATCCCCTCAAAAAAACAAGAAGAAAAAGTCAAAACCAGGATTGGAAATTCGACGGGTAACGCAAATAAAAGAATCTAGGAAAACAGGCCAAAATGATAAAACAAAAGAAAGACGCTGGAATATGTTGGAATAAAAAGGAAAAAGCAACACGAGAAAAAAAAACAGTACAACCTGAGGAAAAAACTGAAAGTACTGGCGAAAAAAGGAACATTAAAAAGATATCGAAGGATAAGTACCCCGACCTTGCTAGAGAATTGAAAAAACTATGGAACATGAAGATGACAATTATACCAATGGTGAAAGGTGCTTTTTGTTTAGTAGCGAAAGGATTATGAAAGGGACCGGAGGACTTGAAAGTTGGCAGCCGAGTGGAGACCATTCAAACGACAGCATTATTGAGAACGGCTAGAATACCGAGTAACAAAATAACAAAAATGGGAAGAAAAACAACTCTCTAGGGGTTTTAGACGACTAATAAACAACATCTCATACCAGAAAACCTAGACCTAGCTAAGAAAATGAAACTTTAAGAGGGAAACAGAACCTCTCCTAATAGCAGCACAAAACAACACCATAAGAACTAAAGCAAGATTAGATAAGACTCAACAAAATAGCAATTGTCGGCTATGTGGTAACAGAAACGAAATGATCAATCACATAAAAAGCGAATGTAGCAAATTAGCACAGAAGTATAAGACTAGACACGACTGGGTGGGCAAGGTGATCCACTGGGAGATGTGCAAGAAATTGAAATCTGACCATACGAACAAATGGTATATGCACAACCCAGCACCTGTCCTAGAAATAACACACATAAACTCCTATGGGACTTTGACATACACACGGATCATCTAATCTCCGCCAGAAGACCTTATAGTAATCAACAAAAAAGAGAATTTGCAAAATTGTCGACTTTGCTGTCCCGGCTGACCACAGAATAAAACTGAAAGAATGTGAAACGAAGGATAAGTACGTTGACCTTGCAAGAGAATTGAAAAAAACTATGGAACATGAAGGTGAAAATTATACCAATTGTGACTGGTGTTTTTGACTCAGTAACTAAAGGATTATTAAAGGGCCTGGAGGACTTGGAAGTTGGCGGACAAATGGAGACTATCCAAACGACAGCATTTTTGAGAACGGACCGAATACTGAGAAGAGTCCTGGAGACTTGAGGAGACTTGCTGTCACTCAGACTCCAGTGAAAGATCATCAGCTAACGCTGATGTGAAAAACTTTTAAGGAGTAAATAATAATAATAATAATAATAATGTTAGTAATCTGCGAATGTTGGCTGTTTCTTCCAGGTACTCAAACAAAACCTAAGGAACTTCTCAAATCAGAGATTTTAACGAAAAAAAAGTAGTAGAAATGAATGATAAAAATTTGGGAAGAATTCGCTAGATTTAAGACAATAAGCTGACTAAATTAGAATGATAATAAAGAAAGTTTGTTTTTTTGACCTAGAAATATTAGAAATAAGTAAGTAAATTTGGCGATCGTAGTCGAGGGCGAGCGGAGGGTTCCTTTTTTCCATTGCTACTACACCGTGGTTTGGGGAGGGTGCTACTCCATCCCCTGGATTACTCCACTTTACACTTGATCCGTATCCTGTACTGCTGAGTGTTAAGCAAGATAGCATCGAGTACCATTTTTGGATCTTTGGTATGGCTCGACCTTGGATTGAACCCCGGTCTCCGGATCATTGGCGAATACTCAAATCATTAGGCAAATTAAAAATACACCATCATTAAATTAGGCAACATGACAACAAGACCCAAATATTAAAACCGAAACAATAAATACCAAAAAATAAGAACTTTTTAAGCAAACTTAAACAGAAAGTAATTGTAATCGAAACACCACACACCCAAACACAAAATAAACATTCACCCAAGAAGAAAAAATAAATGTAGAGACTATAAAGATAATTATATCTAAAAAGAAATCCATATTACCGTCACTCAGGAACCAAGACTGGAAAATAATCAAGATAGAAACTGAAAAAATGAATGAATTATTAAACCTGGATGGGAAATCAGACTGGAAACACAAATAAGAAAACCTTGACAACAAACTTTTGCAAAGACAGAAGAAAAACGAGAATATTTAGGGACGAAAAGAGCAAAGCAACACAATTAGAAAAAATGATACAAGAGATAAATCAGAAGGCAGTGGCAGAAAAAAGAAAGACAAAAAGATACCGAGATAGGGTCAAAGAATACAGACAAAACAGAACATTCCAAACAACGAAAGAAAATTCTACCAGCAAGTAGGAGGAAAAGTGTACGAAGACATAACTGAGCACAAGGGAAGCAAAACAGTTTTGGAGCAAAATATGGGAACGTAGAGATAACAAAAAAGCTGAATGGATGAACAGCTGGGTAAAAAGACTTGTAAGGACTGGAAGAACGCATGAAAACAAAAATACACGTCGATTCACTCAGAGTATCATTAAAAAGATACCAACTTGGAAAATTCCATGCCATAATACGGATTCTGGTTTTAAAAATTCATCACTGTCCATAATAGACTGGCTATCGAATTGAATAGATACTTACAAGAAGCAGACATATCCGAATCAATGACCAAGGAAAAGACCACACTGATTCAGAAAAACCCGCAAAAAGTAACCATCCTAAACAGTTGTAGATCTATAACGTGCCCACCTATAATGTGGAAAAGGGTATCGGCACAAATTAAGGAGGTGATTTATAACTCATTAATAAGCAACATACTGTTCTTTGAGCAACACAAACGATTCCTTTAGGGGACCAGAGGAACAATGGAGAAATTATATATCGATCAACACATTCTCAAGAAGGGCAAAATTTGATAAAAATGTAGCTATGGCGTAGATCGATTACTAAAAAGCATACGATATCGTCCCGCAAAGCTGGATAATAGACTGTCTCAGAATGTACAAGATATCCGGTGAAGACATAAAGTTTATCAAGAAAACCATGAAAAACTGGTGAGTGGAATTGACAGCAGAAGAAAAAGACTTAGCTGAAATGAAGATCCACTGAGCTATCTTCAAGGAAGATGTGCTATCACCATTACTATTGGTGATAGCGATGATGACACTCAATCACATTCTTAGGCAATGTACCGGTGAATACAAATTTAGTAAACTGCCGGAAAAAGATCAATCACAGAATGTACATGGATGACATCAAAATGTTTGCCAAACTGAAACAGAATTGGAAACTTTAATACAGGCAGTGAGGATATACAATCAGAACATCAGATAGAATTCGGCATAGAAAAATACACCATGCTAATAACGAGAAGCGAAAAACTACGCATGACGGAAGGAATAGAACTACCAAAACAAGAATAAAATCAAAATCTTCCGAGAAAAGGAAACTTACAAATACTTGAGAATATTGGAGGTGGACACTATCAAACAAGTGGAGGTGAAAGAAAAAAATTAAAATAGTATCTCAGGAGGACGAGGAAACAACTCGAAACTAAACATCATTGCAGAAATCTCATCAAAATTATAATAATATGATAAACGCTTGGATAATCCTCCTTGTAAGATACTCAGGATCATTTTTGAAGAGAACCAGGGAAGAACTTCGACAAATGGACCAGAGAATAAGAAAACTCATGACGATGCATTTGGTCGTAAATCCCTGAGATGACGTTGACTGACTTGTATGTGTCAAGAAAAGAAAGAATAAGAAGACTCGCAACATTCAAGATAGCTTCAATGGATCAATACAAAGACTGAAAGACTATATTTGAAAGCGCAGAGGTAGACTAATTACAGCGAAGAGAAACAATACAGATAACACTAAGATCAGTAGAACAAAAACTGGAAAGAAAAATAACTGTATGGACATTTCAAACGACAAACAAGTGAAAACTCATACGAACAACTTGGACATGGTTAAGAAAGGGAAACCTCAAGAGAGAAACTGAATCCTTTCTGATAGCAGAACAAAATACCACCATAAAAACTAACAATGTCAAAGTAATAATAGATAAAACACAACAAAATAGCAGATGCAGGTTATGTGGATATAGAGACGAAACGATAAATCACATAAACAAATGCAGTAAATCAGCGCAAAAAAGACAAGAAATGACTGGAAGGGGAAGGTGATCCACTAGAATTGTGCAAGAAATTAAGATTTGACCGTACTAAAAAATGGTATGTGCACAATCTAAAATCCATCTTGGAGAGTGAGACGCACTAAGTTCTCAAGGATTTTGAAATACCAACGGATAATCTAATCTTGGTTAGACGATCAGACCTTGTGATAGTAAAACGCGAAAACAAAAAACAGAACCTGCCGAATAGTGGAATTTTCCGACTCGACAGACCACAAGTTAAAACTGAAAGAAAAGTAAAAAAGATAAATACCTAGACCTTACTAGAGAACTGAAAAAAAAACTATGGAAAATGAAGGTGACAGTGATATCAATTGTAATTAACGCGTTCAGTACAGTCATCAAAAATTAGCACAGGGACTGGAGGAGTTGGAAATAAGAGGACCAGTCAAGACCATCCAAGCAAGAGTCCTGGAGACTTAAGGAGACTTCCTGTTATCATGAATCCAGTGGAAAACTATCGGCTAACGCTGGTGTAAATAACTCTCAAAAAGGTAAAATTATTATAATAACAATAATGATTAATGTTAGTTTCCAAAAAAAGAGAACTTAGCTTGAAGAGGATTTTGTCGTTCAAGCTGACCAAAGAATGAAAATAAAACAAAAGCAAAAGATGAGCAAATATTTAGACTTGGCTTGAGAACTGAAAAATCTGGGGAACATGAGGGTGACTTATACACCGATTCTTGTTGGGGCATATAAAACACTCCAAAGCCATGGGAATAGTATTGGAAAAGGTAGAAATCGGTGAACCATCCAAAATTCAGCTTTGTTGAGATCGGCCAAAATATTCAGAAAAAGTTATGTGTATCTGAGGAGACTTGCTGTCACTCAGACTCTTGTTAAAGACTACCAGCTTACGCTGGCGTAAAAAAAGAACTCACAGGGAGCTAAATAATAGAAAGCAAAAACATTCTGTTTTTAACATTTCTTTTTCAAAAAATATTTTTATCAAAGGAAGAAATCATGTTTAAGTTAGAATTCCCAAGATAATATGATACAATTCAGTTGCAATGGAAGGAATGGAACCAAAGTTAGCAGATAAATTCTCCATGATAAATAGATCAACGCTAACGAAAATGCCATACAAATACAACAGTATGAACAATGACAAGCTACAGACGATTGTTTAGCTAAAAAACAAAACAAAAAATTAAAACCAATAAAACCAAAAAATTAAAACCAAAAAAGACAGCAAGTTAATGTGCTTAACGAGAACAGCATATTATTCATTGTTTTATTCTATCTTTACTTGTTAGATTGTGATAACGAGTCCACATTCAGGCAGTCGCTAACATATGAGCAACCTACACATATTGAAAGCACAGCGTGATGACGTAACTAGGAAATCATGCATTGTCATTCAACAAGGGCGAAATACTCAAACACAGACACAGTGAGTTGGCTTTAGTTAAAACTACTAAAAAAGACTTATCTGAAGTTGAGCGAGTACATTATCAATAAAACTTATTCCGATATTATCTATGTAGGAATTTCTGCTTTGTAGATAAAACAAGAGTTCAAAGTCGTAAGGTTCAAGATTCAAGTTTAATATCATGTTAACGGATAAGTAAATCAAAATCTACTTAGCTTGGTAGCTACAAGCATTAAAGGTGTGTTATAGCATGTATCTGTAAATCTATGTATAAATCTATCTATCTGACTAGAAAGGTAGATTTACAGATAAAGATTTGCTTAATATCAGTTATAGAGCATACATATCTAAGTATAGCGTAGACCGAGACAATGGCGCTTAGTAACTGTCAACTTCCCGCCTATCAGATCATCAGACGCATATATATATATATATATATATATATATATATATATATATATATATATTTAGCAAGTCTGCGACTCAACGTCACCTCGGGAATTAACGAATATATATATATATATATATATATAAATTACATGTGCGTAAATTCCCGTACTAACTTTGAGTCGAAGGCTTGTCCTCGGAGTGTGTCCTCAGCTTGACCCAAAGTCAAGCAGGTTTCGATCCCGGATGGGAGCGTCTCGCGTGTCTAAGTGCACTCAAGATTTGTGATAAAATGAATTGGATGATATATAATTGGATGGACATATATATATATATATATATATATATTTCATTTTTTATATGTATTTATTTAATAGTATGGAATTTTATCTGCGACCCAGGGTTTCATGCTTCCTTATTACAACAATCATCGGGTACACGATTGTCTTAATAAGGCGGCATGAAACCCTCGGTCGCTAATAAACATCCATGGCATTAAATAAATATACATAAAACCTGCTATATATATATAATATATATATATATAATTATTATTATTATTATTATTATCTTATAATTGCACTATCAAAGATATTGAGGTCTCTCCAAATTATACCGTTTCTGGTCTAGCAGAAGCCCACCAAATGAGATAGTAACAGCGATACAGTGTTAATACACACACACACACACACACACACACACACACACACACACACATATATATATATATATATAGGCCCTATGATATAATTTTTACTTCACAAACAAGCGGCTGCTTACGGTCAGGCATGTATTGGTGTATCATTAAGATATAAGTATGCAATTGATATCGCTATACACCAGAGACATATATGTATGTATGCATATACGTATGTATACGTATGAATTTCATGTGTATTTGAGTCACCAAAGGACACTATTTTATGAGTCTCTCTCCCCCCCTCTCTCTGTGTGCGCGTGAGTATATATATATATATATCATCAATGTACGTTGACTCTGATGATTCCCCCTCTCTCTCTCTTTCACCAACTGTCCTTATCAGCCAACGTTGCACTTATGTTCTCTAAATGGTATCCAGTGTCCGCACTGAGATGATGAATGTAGATTTTTGCTCGTCAGCCAACACTGATGGGGTCATGCATTGCTTATGATTCCGCTCTATGCCTTTTTTAATTTTCTTAGATGTTTTGCTCGATGTGAGTTTAGCGGCCGTACGACGGCAGTTTTCTAAGGTGCAGCTAGCTGGATTTATTTTGAATAGCAAGCAGCATCTTTGAGTAATTCCCATCTAGCTATTTCTTCAAGCATATTCTTAAAGTTCAAGTGAGGTGACCATAAAGTAGCAGCTACAATTTGGAAGAATTCTCTTTCGATTTGATTATAGAAATCAATTTAATATTTAGCCTATAAAGTTTTGATAGAAATTTATCTAAACATATTCTGACATCAATTTCAGTTGATGAGATATTTCTACTGAAGTACATAAACTGGTCTACTTATTTCGTAGGTTTACATTTTAAAGAGGAAATGGTAGCATAATTCATATATATATATATATATATATATATATATATATATATATATATATATATATATATATATAAGTGTTCGATACTTGGATCAGCGCATAAATATATACAGGCTCTCGTGGGGTAAAGGACATGGTGACAAAAATTTAAATCCTGGACGATACTGCTCATATTTCAAATAGCCCTAATGCCGCTGGAAAAACTATGCAATATTCTCTCTCCAGCTATGGTTGAATAGTAGGACAGACTATTCCCTTCAACCTTGGTTAGGCAATTGCTCTATGAGAAGAAAAACACGGAATTCAAACCTTTAAATTGCACTGACAAACTGACTTTCTGTCAAATATTATTCGTGCATAGGGGCTCCTATTTATATATAAATATTATCCAGTGGTGGTTCTTGGGAGGACTCTGTTCTCTTTAAATCGACGTAACTTACATTAATTTTTCCTATTTAAATAAACGAAAGTTCAATATATTTTTAGATTTTCTCTCGAAATACATAAATAACAAAGCGAGATTTAGCATTTTTTAAATAGTTTAATGTGGTATATTAATTAGATAGGGTGATGGTATGATACATAACTCTTACATCTTTTCATATTAATGACACTCCGGTTGTTAACCAAGTATTTTTACGACGTAACGGCATTTCAAAAAACTGTTTAAATTGAGTGTCTTTCTATTTTAAAATATTTCCAATGAAGTAACTCTTATTATAATAGAAATGATAATGAATAAATCAAAAGAATTAGACTACGGGCACTACTCATTTAAATGACGCAATATAATGCCCGGCAAACAATAAATGACAATGTCACGATGTAAAGTGATTTGCCTGTCACGTGGCTACAAAGCTCAAGAGGATTTTCCTCGTTCACAACAGCGATTTAAGTGACAAATATATATATATATATATATATATATATATATACGCACATGCGTGTATAAAATGTTTGCGTGTATAATATGTGGCAAGGTTTAACGCCAATTGAGCTGTTCAAATCATCAACGTTTACCTTCTTCATATTCTCAACTCTTGGAATGTTCACCCTAACCTTGTTACATGTCCCTTCAACTGGGCTAGTTCCCTTTCTTCCTTGAAGGCTTTTGCTTTTTTTCTTTTCATGTCCTCGTTAGAATTTGATCTCTTTGAAACGATATATATATATATATATATATATATATAATATATATATATATATATACTGGATACGCTAACTTTGAATATTGATTTTGTGCATACATTTTGTTTCATACTTCGTCACTTTAGTAATTTCAGTGCGGAAAGTAGCAACATGACTCAATTCCAGACTCCAGAAAGTTACAAAAAGCAGGGTGTACCGCTTGGCACTCACGACGGAACTTGCCCAATCGCCTGGGGCTGTAGAATACACTGACTGCACCTCTGCAGAGGGGTAAGCCCCCGCCCTAACGAGTGTCCTGGATATGACACTAAACAATCTGATGGTGATGTTCCAGCAGTGCTGGAGCTTTGGGGAATTCGGAGTACCCCTTCGTTGCCATTGCTCCCAGGTCCACTCTGGGCCGGAGTGGTAGCTCCTGATAGGGCCCTATCTATGGGTTAAATAGAACTAACAGCATACTTATGCTAAAATGAATTGAGAAAACTGAATGGCTTGAAATAGAAACGTTTTTGACAATTAAACCGTTCTTACACTTAAACTGCGTGCTTATGCTTAACTGAATTATTTGAAATAGAACAGTTTTTCGACATTAAAACTGTATTTACACTTAACTGAATTATTACATATGCTTGAATAGTTTGAAATGGAAATGTTTTTGACAATTAAACTGTGTACTTATGCTAAACGGAACTGTTTTCAATAGAACAGATTATTTACATAAAAATGGATTTGGCGTTAAATAACCTACAAAGGTTGATATGCCATGAAACCAAACCAACCAAACCATCACGACGGAACATCTAGTTCTATGATTTCACAGGGTCTGGATGTAAATCTGAGAAAAGTGGAGAGGATTCAAAAAGAATTGGATGACTAATATAGGGATTACGAACACACAGTAGCTCAGAAGCCTCAACCTAATCTTTCTGATCATAAGTGACTTTTCGAATTTATCGATGAGATGCAGGCTATGATTCACAACAATCCCACGTAGTTAATCATGCCCATGGCCAAAGACAAAAGAGTGTGTGAATTTCTTATTAGTCATGTAGTGCATGAAGACATTAGGTATTTCTTATACAAGATAAGAAAAGGCCAATTTTTATCACTGCTGCGGAAGGACAGGAAGAAAGACCGTGCTGCCACGCTTTTCAACAGGGTTAAGCATATCTTGAAACCGAGCATAATAACCGTTAATTTGCTCTGTACCCACTAGAGAATATCGATATTGATGAAAAGCAAACACTCAATCTACATCATTATGTTTGGAGTGGTAGATAGTGATAGTGACAATAGCGATCCATTCATCTTCCCACATGGCCGAAAAATCAGTTATTAAATTAAGTTCAGGGAAAAAGTAGCGGTTACGCGGAACGATAGATTGGCTGTTGGAACACCTTGATAGGCTGACAACGAGACCCTGCATCTTGACTCACAAGAGGGAGAAGCTAGTCTTGGCTGTGAGAAAATCTCTGACCACGTTTTCCCTAACATTTGGCTGCCTAATTGTTCAGATTGCAACCCCCTTAATTTTTATGTGTAGCAGGCGTTTGAACAAGGGAACAACAAAACTTCATGCAACACCAAATGTGAACTGATGGCAAAGGTTACAGCACTATTTACAAATTGTAAGAGACCACCGAAAAATCATGCAAGAAATTGGGAGGCTGTGGCTGAAGCTAAAGGAATTTATTTGAATAATTTTAATCATTATAGTATTCAAAGATATTTTCATACAATTTTGGTTAATACATCAAAGTTAAATGCAAGTCGTACTTGGTATACATTAAGTTTTGAAACCCTTAACTCAAAAAGGGTAAAAAATAGTGGCAAATGTTCAAAACTACAAAATCAGAGTTACCAAGTTCGAAGTGCAGTCGATCTATAAAGTTCGTTTTCTTTCTAATACCCTTGGGAACTGCAGGAACCTTTCTTATCCCTCAAGCTATGTTTGAATAGAAAACTGATGTTATTTTCCCAGGATGACATTGGCATTATATAACACACGAAAGATGATGAAGCCATTAAAGAAAAGAAATCAAACCAAAGCCAGCCATTAGTTCAAAATGGCTTAATGATCCTCCTGCAAAAATAAATAAACTTTTTAATCGACAAACAATGTAATGACTGATTTTCCTATTTAACGACAGCCTCTTAAAAATTCTAAATTTGAAAATATCTTTTAAACAATAGGTAATCAAATGAAACGCTTTTATGATAATATTTGGCTTTCATACAAGTGTGTACGCTAATATTAGTCCGACATTAGTCTATCAGTCTTTAAATGCAATCTTGAGAAATACGTGGTGCATTCAATAAATTTCTAGACTTTTTTTGTACAGGTATTCAAAATTGTCTTAGGCACTTGAAAATTCAGTATGTTATTGCTATACATCTAATGAGATGACTGACCAATTTTTATGATTTCAGGTTCAAATCAACAGCTACAGCAGGAATTGGAATACACCCTACTAAAGCCTGATTGTCACAGCTGGTGAATTTAAAAAATGCAATCTGGACGTGAATATACTTTAGAAGAACGATATGCAATAAAATTCAGTTTTAAACTTGGAAAAATGCCACAGAAACGTATGGAAGGATTCAGACTGCTTTTCGACTATCTTGCATGAATCGAGCATTAGTTTTTATGTAATATAATAAATTCAAGGAAGGCAGGGAGTCTGTGAGAGATTATGAGAGGTGTGGGAGGAGTAAGCGAGTCAATACACCAGAGTTGATTGGTCAAAGGGATAGGGTTAGGGTTACCATGTTGACGTTTATAGGGAGTTCAGGAGGGAATTCCTTGGGAAGAGGCCAGCACTCTTTAAATTGGGTCAGTGGCGTTTCCACCAGGACAATGCACCAGTCCACAACTCCATCCTTGTCACAGACTATTTGACCAAGATGGACATCAAGTCAGTTCCTCACCCTGCCTATCGTCCAGACCTTGCTCCCTGTGACTTTTGGTTATTCTCTAAGCTCAGGGGATGTTGTTATGAGACAATTGAGGAGATGAAAGGGGCTGTGACGAAGGTCATTGACACGCTCACACAAGAGGACTTCCATGGGGACTTCCAGAAGTTGTTAAAACGGTCCAACAAGTGCATTGCAGCTGGAAGAGATTACTTCGAAGGGGACTAGAGTTTAATGCGTGTACTCTCAATAAAAGGTCCCCTTACGAAAAAGTCTGGAAACTTATTCAATCATATTTACCAATCCCTCCGCTCAGGAAGGATATGGCACAAGGTCAATTTTTAAGCGGAATTAAACAGCTTTCGATTCAGAGTTTTCCTTCTCCTAGACTATTTGCCTCACCAAGGCTGAAGAACCTAGTCTGCCCTACTAGTCTGCCCATAGCGGGAGGGAGAATAATTGGATTCATACCTTTCCCAAGTGTATTAGTGCTATGTGAAATGCAATCAGTCTCGTCCAGGATTTGAACTCGTGTCGCTGTGTCCATTTCCTACGACGATAACCATTACACCATGGGGCACCTCCAAAACTTATTTAATGATCCTCATACATCTTCTGATGGTGGTCTAAGTCTGAAAGCAATAAAAAAAAATTAATTGCCAACGCGTATATGATTATTCTATCATACATACTATATATATATATATATATATATATATATACAAACACAGATATCTATATGTGGGGAGAGAGAGAGAGAGAGAGAGAGAATTATACAATAAGAAAGAAAGGAGACACAGAGATAGAAAAAGACAGAGGAAGAGTGGTAGAGAGAGACAGCGAGAGTGAGAGCGAGAGAGAGAGAGTGAGAGAGAAAGCGATATATGAAACGGGAGAAACATTTTATATACAAGAGATAGCGTTAAGGTAATATGATGGAGCTGTGCATTATATCTGTGCTCCTATTCTAGTTCGTTACATTTCCCGCACTTTTCCATCGAAAATTTGTTTTCAACACTTAAAGTGTCAGACAAATACAGTTTTATTTTTCTTTATCCGTAAGAAATAAAATGAATCAAGAAAAAGCTGTTACAAAAATGATGAAAAAAACTGCATCTTTAACTCAATAAAATCCACCCTATCTGTCTCCTCTCACGCACTCAGTTCACCTTAATTTTTTTTTTTTGTTCCCTCACTTCACTTGAGTAAGAACATTTAGCAATGACCTACCTACCTGCTTAGCAACCAACCTACCACCGCCATTTCTCATTGTTAAACTGACGAACATATCTGCCACCATCTTGAAAGGGGACACGCATAAACATACACATGTACACGGATACAGGGTGTACTCAAATGGGATCAAAATAGAGGCTGCATTTACCAAAACAGAAATAAACAATGAAAAATGCATTTTCTTTGAATATTTGTTTTTGCAGACACAAGAGAAATTTTCGTCTGTTGAAGCACATCTGAACCCCTTCTTTTGATTTGTTGTGAACTGGAGTCATAGCATTTCTTTTAATGTCTTTAAGTTTTTCGAAATTTATCTTAGCATAAGTTGCACAGATGGCTGGGGCTGAAGAATACACCGACGGTTTCTCTGCAGAAGGACAAGACCCCCAACGAGCGTCCTGGATATGACACTAAGCAATCTGATAGTGAGGTTCAAGTAAGGCTGGAGCTTTGGGGAATGTAGTGTACCTCTTATTTGCCATCGCTTCCAGGTCCACTCTGGCCCGGAGTGATAGCACCTGATAGGGTCCTATCAATTGGTCCAATAGAACTACACCGTGTACTTATGCTAAACTGAATTCTTGGAAATAGAACAGTCTTCTTTTAACTGTGTAAACAAAAAGCTGTACTTATCATAGAATTCATTGCTTGAAATAGAACTGCTTTTGACATGTAAACTGTGGACTTATTTTAAACTGAATAGCTCTAAATAGGACTGTTTTGACATTTAACCTGTGTCATCATCATCATCATCATGTCGTGCCGCCCGCACAGATAACCCTCTCTCGCCACTTCTCCCTATCGTTCATTGCCTCCGGCAGGTCTTCTGGACTACATCCCGTATCTTCACATAGCTGCTGTATGTATGTTCGAGCTGGTCGTCCTGCTTTTGCTCGGACATAAGTGGGGGTCCATAAGAGTACATCACTTATGAGCTCGTCTCTGCTCCTCCAGCAGTGTCCTGCGTGCCTGGTTTGTCTAACTTGGATATTTTTCGTGATGGGAGGAAGGTGGCCGTATAGTTAAGGCTTTGTGGGGTGTTGTCGCCAGGACTTCTTTAATATTGCTCGCAACATCCTTGTGTAGTTGCCGTCTAGCTTCTTTTCAAGCCGTTTTGTTAGCGTCCAGTTGGGCATCCATACAGCAGTATCGACACGACCGCTACCTGGAAGAAAGTTGTCAACCAGTTTTAGAGAGGTTCCGTCTAGTGTGGAAATGTCGCCTAACTTTGTACTTATGATAAACTGAATTGTTTGAAATAGAACAGTTTTGACATTAACTGGGCGTAAACAAAACACTATGCTTGTAGTAAGCAGAATCATTTAAATTAGAACAGTTTATATGTTTAAAAATTGATTTGGTTTTAATAACCTACGATGCCATAGAACCAAACTAAACCATAAGGTTTCAGTTTAGGCAACAACAAAAAAGTCCTGCAGAGATATTTGCCCTCCATAAAACCTATCCATAGTAAGCTAACGTACCTGACTGAGACATCTTTTTAAGCAAGTTCACAATCTAGTCGTGATATGACTTTCAATATCGGACTAATAAGATTGCGAAAAATATGAACCCCTTTATTCCTCTATCCATTCCTGGCTGTTCTCCTATTTATCCATAGTTAAGAGAATATTCTTGATTTTCTACACTGAAAACCATTGTACTATATACGATTACTAATCATCTGAATGGCTGAAATTTTCCATTGTTACCCTAAGGTCAGCTTTGATTATAATATATATATATATATATATATATATATATATATATATATATATATCAAAATTCCTTTTTTTATCCCAAGTTAGATCTCAAACACACTTTTAAATCATCCAAAGCCACTCTAATAAAACCCATGTATTGCAAAAAATTAGAATCTGCAGTAATATATATATATATATATATATATATATATATATATATATTCAACAGTCCCTTAGCAATAATGGTTTGAGCGTTCGTCAATGGCCCAGGAGACTGGGGTTCAATCCAAAGTCGAATCATTCCAAGGACTTAAAATGGTACTTGATTTCTCCTTGCTTAACACTCTGCATTATAAGGTATGACTAAAGGATAAAGTGGAGCAACCAAGGAAAAGAAGTAGTTCTTTTCCCTATATTTCGGTGTAGTAGCTATTCGAAAGGGAGCCTTCGTGTCGACCTCGACTACCGTCGCCCTTACTTATATATATGTATAGAAGGAGCACACAATAAGTTTCCAGGCTTTTTCGTATGGGTCCGTTTATTGATAGTACACACAAGAAAATCTAGTCCTCTTCGAAGTAATCTCCTCCGGCTGCAATGTACTTGTGCCGTTCCAACAACTTCTGGTAAGCCTCATGGAAGTATTCTTATATGAGCGTGTCAATGACCTTCTTCACAGCCTCTTTCATCTCATCAATTGTCTCATAACAACAGCCTCTGAGCTTAGGGAATAAGCAAAAGTCACAGGGAGCAAGGTCTGGTCTATTGGGAGGCTGAGGAACTGTCTTGATGCCCATGTTGGTCAAATAGTCTGTGACAAGGATAAAGTTGTGGACTGGTGTATTGTCCTGGTGGAAACGCCACTGACCCGATTTGAAGAGTGCTGGCCTCTTCACAAGGAATCTCTTCCTGAACTCCCTATAAACGTCAACACGGTAACCCAAACCCTATCCCTTTGGCCAATCAACCAATTGAACCCCGGTCTCCCAGCCCATTACCGAACACATTAACCATTATGCCAATGGGACGGAATTTAGCATTAAGTTGCACCTAACGGTTTATGTGCCATAAAACACGGCCAAACTAACCATGAATATGTTCACCCCTAACGTTTTTTCATAATAATTGTTCTTCCTTCGAAATTGAAGTTACTAGTATTTTATTATTATGAGCAGAATTCTGTATAATCAAAACAGATGTTACAAGGTACTATTCATTACCAAATTTTATGGAATCGTAATTCTGTAAACAAAATATGGACACCTCATTTATATTTATAAAATTTTATTTTTTGTTATGGAGATGGTACGATTCTATGTTGCCCAGTCGGCTGGGGCTTTGAGATACACCGACTGCTTCTCTGCAAAGGGGTAACCCCCACAACGAGTGTCCTATATATGACAATAAACAATCTGCTGGTGAAGTTTCAGTAATGCTGGAGCTTCGGGGGAATCCAAAATACCCCTTCATTGCCATCGCTTCAAGATCTACCCTGACCCGGTGAGGTAGCACCTGATAGAGTCCTATCTATGGGTCAAATAAAACTAATATGTTTATTCATGCTAAACTGAATTGCTTCAAATAGAACTGTTTTTACACAAAAAACTGCATACTTATGGCAAACGGAATTGTTTGAAATTAAACTGTTTTTACATTTAACTGTGTAAAACAAAACTATATTTATACTAAACTGAATTGTTTTAACTAGAACTGTTTGACTAAACTAAATTGTTTGAAATAGAAATGTTTTGGACAATTAAACAGTGTACACATGCTAAACTGAATTGTTTGAAATAAAACATTATTTGTATGAAAATGGATTTGGCGTTAAATAACCTAGAAAGGTCGATATGCCATAAAACCCAAACAAACAAAATCTTATGTTTGGTAAGAGATAATCATCATATTCATCATCATCATCAAGTACCACTGGCATTTCAGAATTCTACTGCAATCCATCCCCATAACCGATCGATCTTGGCTGGATTTCTCTGCTGCATCTTATGTCCACGCAAATCAGACGTGAATAAGTCTTTGCATGTCATGTATAGGAGTCCATAATAGAGAATGTCGTTTATGAGTTCATACTTGCTTCTCCAGCAATGCACCGCATGTCTTGTTCGTCTTGAATGGTTTTTGAGATAAGTGGTAATTTGCCGTACATTTGTTGGTTTGTGGGGTGTTGCTCCCAGGATTTGTTCGAGACAGTACGCTGTATTCTTGTGTAGTTCCCATCTATATTTTTCTCCAGTATATTTTGTTAACGTCCATATGACGTGTATGAAAATAATAGTGTGGATACAACTACAGCTGGGAAGAAATTCAGTTTTTTATCGGATAGACCAGACTTCCTTATGATCGATAGCATTTCAATGGCATTCCTCACCGTCGCAAGGTGTATATTGACATCAGCTTCCGTAGATGAGATGTTGCTACCGAGGCATATGAACTGTTCACAAAGAGGCTTGCCACTACGAGAGATGACTTGTTTTTTCAATACATATATACTCTGTTTTATTTGTATTCACGTAGAGGCCTATGTCTCCTTCTGATTACTCCAAGTGTTGTATAGTCACATACATATACAAATATATGCAGAACATAATGAAACATAATGACAAACATCAATGAACGAACGAACACACTTCTTTATTAAAGTATAATCTATCACACTTTATTCTTGAAAGGGTGATGTTGGTTGTGTGCGAGAGATGAGCTGGAGGCGGGGATAGACTGCTATATTCACTCCGTGTTCTCCTGACTATAGCAGCACTTCTTTCTTATCCTGGCTGGGCTGCTCAACCGTTGGTCACTGAGGGCCCAAAGCCTTCTGTCTGCCGCAGGCTCTCATTTCGGTATCTTATCTCCAACTGACCAAGCCGTCTGTGCCCTGGTTATATTATAGTTTAACGTTCACCTGCTTCCGCTGTTCTTCCGTTTATTTACCCAGGTGCATCTTTTGATTGACGGCTCGGTCAAGGTTCAATATACAACACAAGCTATGCAGAAGGAAATCGGCTTGGGTGGTTGTATTTGCGAGAAGCGCTTGGTTGTCTCCATAATCAGCAACTTTTATAGATTTTTTTTCGGGATATTGTCTGCTTGATGTTTTTTTCTTTAATGTGGAACCATTTTCTTTAATTAGATCTATTGACGTTAGTAGTCGGCAGTGTATGCTGAGTATAAACAAATTGTATGGTGCTAATGTATGTCGTTGCAAGACTACTGTGTCTAGGTCAAAGAAGTCGATGTCTCCATCAGGTGAGTGAATCACTGTTTTGGGGATTTTGTAAAACATCATTATCGCTGCATCAGTTTCGTTGAGAAGACCATATGCAATGAATATTTACTTCATCTTTCTTCTGTGTTGGAATCGAAAGTTTTTGAGAAATCGCCGAACAGTATTGTTGCTCCGAGATTCTTAACTCGTACTTTGTCGATGATTCGATGAATTGTTACAATCTGTGTAGTGGTTAAGCGATTCCTTCTAAAGCCGTTAAAATTTTTTTCCTAAGAATTTTCTCGATTTCAGGTTGGACATGATTAAGAGACAGCAGTAGCTGTTAGAGTTATGTCTATAGCTTTTAGTGATTCCTAAGTCACCTTTCTTGCGGAAGGGAAATATGTAATCTTTTGTACATTTCTCTATTGTGTTTTGTCTATAGACTGAGTTGCATAGAGGGAGAAGTATGTCGTCAAATTTTCTTGTCTCCTAAACTTCGGGTGATGTTTCGTTAAGGTAAGTAGCATTTCAGATTTTAATTTGTTCAATAATGTGTCAAGTTCTTCCTCCGT
Organism: Sepioteuthis lessoniana; assembly: GCA_963585895.1. Lineage (NCBI taxonomy): Eukaryota > Metazoa > Mollusca > Cephalopoda > Myopsida > Loliginidae > Sepioteuthis > Sepioteuthis lessoniana. Next base: position 56,441,656 of record OY757910.1, on the reverse strand, counting down.
AAACTGTCTTAGGATTACCTTTACCTTGCCATTAATGATTTTTTGGTTGGTTGTTGGTTGTTTGGGTTTTATGGCATATCAACCTTTGTAGGTCATTCAACACCAAATTCTGTCTATATATACATACATATTCAACCAAAGATTTCAAGGTAGAATTTTCTATTAGCAGGATTTCATTTGTTTGCACAAGATTAACCAGTTTTAAGTTGTCATATTTTTTGGTACAACTCTGTCTCTCTCAAGAAGGACAGAATGTCATCTATTTTGATGTTCTCGAACAGATCGGTTAAGTTATTTACTTTGAAAAATCGCTTTCTGATAACAGCGAAAGTTCTGCATTCTATAAGAATGTTTTTAACCGTGCAAGTTGTCTGGCAGGTTAAACACTGTGGTTATGGTTCCTGTTTCAAAATAAAAGAGTGAGTAAGCCTTGTATGACCAATTCGCAATCGGGATATAATAAATTGTTCTCTTTTTGATTTTCTCGATGCTGGTCTCCACTCTCCTAAGGTGGGCTGAATTTGGAAGAGTTTATTGTGGATGTCATTGCTCCATTGTTGCTGTCATTTTGTGTGAAGGAATTTATTAATTGTTGGTTTCTTGTCAGTATATGGGATCCTGGATTTATCGGGTGTCAGATCTAAGGCTGATTTGGCTGCTGTGTCTGCTCTTTCATTACCTCTCACTCCAATGTTGCTTGGGGTCCAGCATATAATTATTTCTTTTCTTTTTGACATTGAGTCTAATCTACTCAACAATTTGATGATAACAGCGTTTTGAAAGTTTTTATTTCTCAATGATAGCAAGATAGAGAGTGAGTCTGAAAATATTATAAATTGCTTACTCTTTTAGATGATGTTGAGAGCTAGGTCTATTGCATGGGCTTCTGCTGTGAAGATAGAGCTTTCCCTTGGAAGACATTTCTTCAGAACTATTTTGTTCAAAACTGCCGCGCACGCTATCCTACCATTGTCCTTGGATCCATCCGTAAAGACATAGAGGTGATCGGGGTGGTGTTGGAGAATATTGTAAAATTTCTCTTGATAAGTGCTGGGGTGGGTCTTAGTTTTGGAATGTTCATTCAGTTCGAGAATCACTTTGGGAGTTTTAATGATCCATGGTGGTGTTTGTGGGAAAATGCCTTCATGTATATTATTTAGTGGTATTTTTGATTCTTGTAGGGTCGACATCGTCCGAAGGCCAAAAGGTTTTTTTTTCTTTTCTTTCAAAGGGTTTTTTGTATTTCGGGTTGAAGGTGCAGTCATAAGCTGGGTTGGATGGGCAAGATTTCAGCTTTGTAGAGTTTTGGAGAGCCAGTTTTTCACTTCTTAGAGTAAAAGGTTGTTCATCTGCTTCTGTGTATAGGCTTTCAATAGGAGAAGTGCTATATGCTCCAAGGGCTAGTCTAAGTCCTTGGTGGTGTACAGTGTTCAATTCTTTCAAGTATGTCTTTCTGGTTGCCCCATATATAAAACAGCCATAATCGAGTCTTGATCTGATTAATGAGCGATATAATTTTAATGTTTCTTTGCTTCCTCCCCAGTTAGTGAGTGCTATAGTTCTAAATAACTGTATGGTTTTGTTGCATTTTTGTTGATTTTTTGGAGAGGCTTGTCAGTTATTTCAGGTGGTTCTTTCCACTTCGGATGTCTTTTGTCTTGGCAGGTTTGCTATTATTTCTGCCTTCGATGTGCTTTCCATTCCACTTACTTCTTTTATTTCCTCTAATGCTGTTCATGATTATCTTATTTCAGCGGAATATTTAATTTCATCAATTTGAACTTGAATATCTATTTGTGCCTCCCATGGAACTCTTTATTAGGCTCTTGGTTTGGTTGGAATACACTCTACAGCTGCTTTCATGTTGACAATGTCAAAGTTTTTATATTCTTCTGTTGGCGAAGGTCTTTCAGATATCCCCTAAAGAGCATCCAATTTATTTCTTATAATTACTGTATATTTATTGCTAATGTCACTATTGGTAAATGCAAACCAGTCGTAATGTGAGATTTTCACTGTTAACTAATTTTTGTGTAGACTCTGGAATATCTTTGCTATGACAATTCTGCTATCGGAAGATACTCCTTCAAAAGGCGAGTATGCCTCATTGATTAGATTACTATTTATTCACTACTGGCTTTTTAGTTGTGCTTTAGCGTTATTTCGGTAGGTGTTGGTGCATAGTTTCCCCCCTCCCCATTTTTTAAAATTTGTGTTTAGACATGAAAGACAGTACTCGAGTGGAAATTCTCTTAGAATTTCGTGTTTTTAGCCTAATATATTATTTTCGTCTTTGCCTGTTTGAACATTAATGTCATCCTCGATGATTAGTACGTTATATTTGTGAATGAGTCAAGCAAGGGAAAATAGTCCGTCATAGAAAGAGGCGATAATCGTTTTATCCCTGTCACTAGTGGGACTTGCAAACAACTAGCGTTGTGCAGTGGTAGCCATTAAATGTAGCACAAAACGTTTTCAGTTGGATTTACTCTATGCTACGAAGTAGTTTTAAGGTATGAGGACTGAGAAGCATTCCTATATCTTCTATGGCGGCATTGACTGAATTTTTCGCTGCTTAAGCAGAGATAAATGTCCACTCATTTCCGGTATCATGGTGTTTATAGTCTATTTCCCTATGGTAATATCTTTGTTCTTACACAGATATGCATATATTGTGCTCGGCGGTAAATACTCAAAGATCGGGTTGCTGATTCATAGTGTTTAAAGTCCTAACGTTAAATGATGCTATGCTAACAAAATTTTATGCATCTAAGAAAGTTGGGTTTTTGTTCAATAGCTGATTGTTCGAACGCTAGGGTCAAAGCTCTTGCCTTTGCAGAATGTGTTCTCTCTTTACCCTCGTAATGGGTGATGAGCTTTGAATGTACGGTTTTGATTAGAGCTATGGCAGTCTTTCGTTGGCTGTTTTTATTTTCTCATCATTTTACACTACCCTTAAAGATGTGTTGAAGCAGATTCTAAAGGAATTTTTTGATCCTGACAGTTGACCTGTGATGGTCTTTCCTCTTGTATCGGGTGAAGCCCACCGTTGACTCAGCTTCAGATTCATCAGCCTTACTCCTTACCCAATATGCTGCATCATATGGTTTCCTTTGTTATATGTCTCTCCAAATACGCTCTTCCTGCAAAGACAAACCAGGGCAAAATATCAAAGTGGCTATGGAAGTTAAAGAATATAGTTTCTTAAGTTTAAAATCCAAATATTTAATTGTTGCTTGATTTTTTACGTATGGTATTATCTTATTCAACCATTACGTATAGACAACATTATCCTGAGAAAATGCTTTGGGTTTTTCTGTTCGGAATAGAATATTTTTAAAACAGAAGTTTCACAAAATAGTTAAAAATTTTACAGTTCTCACTTATTAATTTTCCAAATTTTTAAATATAAAATTTTACAGCTATAATATGAAAAACATTTGTTTGCAAATATATGCAGATAAAAATCGGAAATACCAACTAACGTAAATTTAGAATTTTTTCACTCTTTTTAAAGACTAATTTTACTTCGATAATAAGGTAAAGTTTCGTAAGTTTTGTTAAATGGCATGACACACCTTGAGGGTTATTGAATGCCAAATCCTATATATATATATATATATATATATATATATATATGATTTGTTAGCTAATATTTTGTCAGTACCTTTATTTTTAAATAAGTTATAGATAATTTGTACTCAATTAAGAGGTTTAAAGTATTACTATCTAAAACTAATACTATTATAATCATTTTGACAATAATTTTCCACAGGAAATAGAAACATCTTGGTAAATATCAATTACATATTAGACATTTCTGTAACCTTATGATTCTGTAAGGACATTTAGGCGGGTAAATTAAGTACTTTATATATATATATATTAATATATATATATATATATATATATATATATATATATATATATATATATATATATATATATATATATATAACTCGTGTATTTGGGGAGATTTTTTTACTAATGTTAACTTCTATAAGCAATGATCAACAGAAATCCAATGGAAGGCATTGGGTTTTTATATACTTATTACCTTCGAAAAAAATATGTCACTTGCTTTGCTATGATGACTTTAAAGACATATGATTATATGATCTATAGATCTTTCAGATATTTCCTTTTTCTTTTCACGATATCAGTTAATCATGATCAGATTGATGGGACTTATAAGATAAGTATGGAAGATATCATTTTAAGACTGCATGTTCTTAGAGTTCAAAAATGATTATTCAACGTTAGAAGCTGTGAGAAATTTTCCAATGTCTATAGAAGAAAAAAGAAGTCTTAAACGTAAGTAAATGCCAACGAGAAATTACACTATTTCACGTGAGGCGTTGTACCTTTGAATATTTCTTTTTTTTTCAACAAGTGACTTTAATCTATTCTCAATTTTTTCAATCTAATTGCAGAAAATCGTAAGCTTACTCCCCAAGAAGTGGCATTCTTGTTCATTACAACATATTCAACAATCAGTAACCTCTTCTGTGAACTAGCTAAAGTGTCACTGTCATGTGGTCTGTGGTATCAAGCTGTTACCTAATCTTGATTTTGAGCCAAAAGTCATTGATTGTTGTTTTCTATACGAATGATAAAAGAGCTGTTAAACGTGTATTTTAATTCTAATCTCCCATTTTTATTCCTTTTTTTTTCTATTTTGTTCTTATTGACTCTAAATCGTGGTATGTGATCAAGCTGTCATTTCAGAAAGGAGGACACATTCTTGTTTAAAATCCAACTACTATGTTTGTAACATTTTGCCTTCGGGCCAATTGCATTTGACTGGCTTGGTAGAAGTCGAAGTCCTAATCGTCCTAAGTTATAAACTCTAATTCACTTGGTAACTGAAAGCCAACCCATTTGAGATTTTAATTTAGTACTTCCGTCTCTTCTATCTTCTGCCAAGTGGCATTTTCATCACATTGGTGCATTGGAAAAAAGCAAAAACAAACTTATTCAGCTGACGATTGACCCGATTACGTCAATCTCAGGGTCAACTGTCCTCTTGTTTCTCGTATGTGCTGACTTCAAGGGTCATAACTAGGGCTAAACCCACACTGATCAACTTTACTTATCACATGACATCAAACTTTGGCAACTGAATTCAAAGATCGTGGCGTCGGGTGGGCAATCTAAACATTGAGACTAAATATGAAAATAGTCTTTCTAATAAAGCAAGGATGATAGTGCAATAAAACGTTACTATAAATCTCGAGATTGAAGCTGTATTTATGAAGACATAATTGACTTGACCGTTGAATTTCATTATATTCTAATGTCCACATCGTCATCAAATTTTGAAGTTGAGACAATTTTTTAGTTTGATTAATAAAAACATCTCAGATAACTTGGTCAGGGGAGTATAGTATTTACGCACAGAGCGTTACGGTTATCATCTTTTGAAATAGAGTCAGTGACCGGATTTCAAATTCTGGATGAGGCGTTTCCGCTCGCTCTAATGCACACGAGAAAAAAAAAACACTCACTGACCCATTCTTCCCACACCTATGGGAAAATAGTATGGAAAATTATTTTCTTTAGCCTTTGTGAAGCAACCTGTCTAGGAGAAGAAAAACTCGGTATTCAAACCAGCTTTACTCCACTAGTCTCACATCCTAGATGAACTCTTAATGTCTAGGTGGTTCTCTAGACATCTATACATCATGCCTTTATTATATAAGAAACTCAACTGTACACACGTCTTCATTTCAAATTCAAATTTCAAATTTCAAATTTTGAAATAAAAAAAAGGTTAAATATTCAGTCTCAGTTATTTTTTTATCAAACCTAGTCATATCAAGAGAAGACTACCCGAATTAAATAACTTTATGTTTTCACCTGAAGTATGATAATTTGTTTATTATTTGGATCCTGAAATATCCAAGGTTTTTATGTTCATTGTTTGTGATAATCTAATTAGAACTTTCTGTAGCCCTTGAAGATATGTTTCTTGCACGAGTTTCATTTCAATGTTTATATTTCTACTCCTGGACCACCTGTTACTATTGGCATTCAATAAAAAATGCTTAATCAAATCATCTTGAATAGTTCTGTGGTTTTGAATGCTGTAAATATCCCCTCAAATCTCTAACAATCACATACGTTTTGGTACAAGGTTTTTGGACTATTTTTACATATGTGAAGCCGTAGAATTGCAAGTATTTAATCGGTATATAAACATAATAATTTACAGTATTTAGTTATGAAAGCACATTGGCAAACTAATGTTTGCTCTTTATTTCTTTGGAACACAACAGCCAGAGAAACCGGTCGGCGTGGTGTTCAATGTGCTGACTATCCGCTATAAAAATAAAGCCCTCTCCCGCAAAAATGAGGTGTTCCGAGTATGATACAGTAGTTGCAGATCTGGGGAGTATAGAAACCCTTCATTGGCATTACTCACAGGTCCACTCTGACCCGGTGTGCCTGTACTTGTTAAGGTCCTATCTATGGATCAAATAGATCTATTCAAAACTTTTTCGTATTTAATAGAAAAAAAAACACAAAGAAATTTAAAAACAAAATAAAAATCTCTCAAGAAATATCAATACAAAAACATATAGATATTAACGTAAAATGGATATGATTCCCAATCCTCTTAGCATAGAATAACCATGGACGAGTGGACATGCTTCAGAGGCACAATAATACCGTTGAATAGAATAGGTTTTCAGCTACAAAACACTATCATTTCGACATAGTTTTCACCGTTTTTTATGTATTTTCGCCAGCAATTAAGAAGAGCAAGCCAGCAATCAAGAAGAGCAAACAAAAATCATCGGCACCAGTAGAAGAAATTGTCATGTTTTGACCTTTTGACCCGGCCAAAAATGCCATTCAAGGTAATGCACCGGAAGGAGGTGAGGCATTCTAGTGGCAGTTATGAGAGGAAATCGCGTGGGCGGAAATTGGCTGATGAAATGGGACGAGATAAAAAAGATCCCATTATACTCTCATAGACTGACGCACCGGAAGAGAGTGACCCCTGAACTGGACGACAGTTATTTCCGCTCGATGACGATCACACAGGCCATTCCAAAGAAAGCGGAAGTGACACATCCCGGTCCCCAGATATCGGAAGTAGTCGTGGAGGCGTGTCCATATCAGCGCGTGGGAGTTTGAAGGTAATATAAGGCCGACGAGTTGAGTTCCGGTCAGTTGAGTTCAACGAGCCAGTGGAGACAGGCGAGTAGAGTTGAGGTGGTAGACGAGATGTAGTAAGGAAAGCCAGTGCTCCGGTTGAGCAACCATGGAGAACGAGAAAGACACAACGCTGACGGCCATAACTTCGGGGTCAAAATATTTCAGTAATGTTCGGTCTCCAGCTCTCTCTCACACGCAAACTTGGAACAACCCTTTCGAAACTTACAAATAAATATGTGAGATAAAATATATTATAAAAAAGGCTTCCTGCGTCTTCCTTGCGTGCGTCCTTCATTCCTGCGTCCTTTCTTCTTACGTCTTTGTCCTTGCGTCTGTTTAATTATTGTGTCGTTGTGATGCTGTAGATGACTATATAACATATCGCGATTTGGTGCCTGTGCCAGTAGAGTTTTTCAAGGACTCAGAATGAACCTGGTTACCGTAAACGACAGTTTTAAGCATCACAACACGACATAAACGAAAGGGACAAAGAAAAATGCTGGAATTGAAAGAAGTAAAAAGAAAAAAAAACAAGAACAAACGAGCAACAAACAGATGAACAGACTGACGCGAAAAGAAAGAAAGAAAAGAAAAAAAGAAAAGAAGAAGAAGAAAAAAAAAGAAAACAAGAAACAAGAATAGACCAGCTACAAAAACAGTAAAGTGAAAAAGAGAATAAAAAAAAAGAAAAAGAAAATTAGTAAGTAAATCCCTCATTCATATAATTCTACCTCTCTGTCGATTAATTTTATTATAATAGTGAAAAATTAGTTTTAATGACAAGGGCCTTTCTAGAAGCTTATAATTGGAAGTAATTTAAAAAAAAAATGTCTGATCCCTAGATAAAAATTGAGATTACTGCTATGTGTAATATTGTATCGAAGTGAGGGAGGAAAAAGGAAGGAAAAAAAGAGGACTGGGACAGTAGCTGTCCATTTTTGATAGACATCAATAAAAAACAAGATTGTCATCAATGAAAGTTACCATAGACGGGGTCTTTGTGAGTAAAAGCTGATAGTAAATATGATAAATTTTTATGAATGGAATTTTTTTCATAGTAAATAGGTCTTGGTGTGTGAAAATTTGTAGTAACTTATCAGTGGTCCGGACAAGTGATGATTGAAAATTAGAATTTCTGTCCAAGATTTGGAATCCCGCATATCTGTAGTTAAGACTTTTAGAGCAGGTTTTCATTTTTGGAACTTGAGGATTGAAAATGAGAATCTTGGGAGCATTAATGGGATTGTTCAAGAATTTTGCACGTGGTTTTTCTGAATAATGCGCATATACTTTTTAGATATTTATGAAGTTGGGGAAATCGATATTTTCGGCGCTGGTAGAATCAGGCCGATTTTTTGTTGTAGAAGTTGTTAATACGAATTAATGGACTTGTCATGGTCTGTGTTAATTGAAAATGGTCTCGCCGAGGAGGCAGAGTAACTAAGAGACAGATGTTTTTTGTGTCTGGCGTGGCAGACAGGTATTTTGTGAGTTCCCCCCGGAGTGGAGTTTTGAGATTGTTATTGGGGAAGATATTTTGAAACAGGGTTTTGGATATGATTAAGAGATGCGCAGAATTTTGCCGGAACCAGGTGAGGCGAAGATTCGCAGATTTGGATTAGGAAATATTTTGAATTGGGAAATATTGTTGGCTGAAATTGATAAAAGTTCGGGTTGCTTAGAAAAAAAAAAAAAAACACCCGGGATATTTTGCGCAAAGAAAAAAAACAAAAAAAAAAGAATAATGCTCGTAAGCTATTGAAAAAGTTCTATTATAAATCAGACTTAATTTATGGTACTATAGATCGAAATTGAATAAACTGGGAAGCGAACCTATAGTTATAGTATTAAGGTAAGGACAGAGAGGGGTAGAGATAAGATTAGAAAAAAAAAAAGAGACATTGAATGAGCAATTTATTATGAATAAAAAAAAAAAAGAAAAAATATGGAAACAGAAAAAAAGAAAAAGAAAAAAAAAAAGAAAAAAAAAGCTAAAGGACAATGAAGATGGAAAAAAAAAGAAAAAAAGAAAGAAAAGACACTTGAATATTGTTGAACGCAGCATATGAAAAAAAAAAGAGAAAGAAAGAACGAATATTTTTTTTTAAATAGACAGTACATAGATTGAAAAAAAAGAAGAAAAGAAAACTGAACATTTTTGAACTGTGATTGTAATATTGTTTTGACTTGTTGTAAAGTGAAACTTTTTGATTTTGTTTGAGTTTAAAGGCGACTTTAGATTTTTTTTTCCTGTTCATATTATGAAATTTGACGAAAACCATTAACAGGTTTACTAATAATTGTAATTATATCGATTCTAAATTTTTTTTAGAATTTGGGGTTTTCGTGGAATAGGAAATTATTGTTGGGGGTTTCTGTTTTTGAGAGAATCGGTGGCTGACGCGAGAATAGGACAGACATTCATCCAATTGGTTAAAGATTGTTGTTGGGTAGACGGCAAAGGAAGCAATTCTATCAAAGAATTCGCCGGCCCATGAAACTGTTGAGGGCCTATTTGCTTCTATTTTTTTAGATTGGAGTTCTGAGGATGGAATAAAAGTAAAAAAGGCGTGGACTACTCCAATATTTTGTGGATGATGTCCAAGTCTTTCAGTCACGATGATGTTTTGGATTCGTATGTGATTTTGCGAAACGAAACGAACCAGGGAAAGGCGAGGTGCCTATATATTGGTAGCCACGAGGGTTCCTGATTAAATTGAAAAGAAAGCCGGCGTGGGTTTGATCAGGTAAAGCATGTTTCCTCAAGGGCTTGCAAACCAATGGGCATGGAAACAGAAACTTAATGAAAAAAAATAGGTAACACATTGCTAATTAGTATTTTGCGTGGACTATTTTAGGTGGTTTACAGCATGTGTGCCAGATTGTGATACATTCGGATGTATTGTAATTCTTTGTTTTGGGCCATGATTTTTGTAGTTTATGGGGAATGCTTTGGGCATTGAAGATATTGTGTTTTAGTTTATGAAATTCTTCGGTTACTCCAGGTAGGAACCTGTTGAGCAAAGAACTGGAGTGTGGTCATGAGGAATCCAGGCGAAATGTATTGCTGGAATGACCAGGGTCACTAAGTTTGTGACCAAGATATGGGACCAGAGTATGGTCCTTTTAGGGTTTTGAAATTATGGAGGGCCCGTTGTGTTGAGAGGATAAAGCATGCATCCGTACTGTTCCTTGATGCACACATGCTAAGATGGCCAACCACGCAAATATAGTAAGACAAATTTAGATAATAATTAGCCGGGCAAGTGTTATATAGAGAGAAGGTCACCTTCTAAGTAATATATTATTTGCTGTATTTCAAGTGATTCTTTTTGTGTCTTTAGCCATCTATTGTCCTTGTAAATTATTCTGCAAAATATGTGTGAGGGTGATGGAGACGAACGTGAAGAAAATTCCACATATGGAATTTTGAAAAATGATTAATGAAGGATTGTTATGTTTTGACCTTTTGACCCGGCCAAAAATGCCATTCAAGGTGGTACACCGGAAGGAAGTGACACATCCCGGTCGCTGGAAATCGGAAGAGGTTGCGTAGGCGTTGAGGCGCGTCTATATTACTGCGTGGGAGTTTGAAGGTAATATAAGGCCGACGAATTGAGGACAGTGGGAGATAGGCGAGAAGGAGGGCAAGCAGTACAGTGGAAGACGGAAGTAGACGCGTGGTAGTAGGGAAAGCCAGCACACAGAAGAGTTTACTCCAGGGTGCGGTTGAGCAACCATGGAGAACGACAAAGACACAACGCTGATGGCCATAACTTCGGGGTCAAAATATTTCAGTAATGTTCGGTCCCCAGCTACCTCTCACACGCAAACTTTGAGTAACCCTTTTCGAAACCTTACAAATAAAGTGAGAGGTAAAATATCTTATAAAGAAGTCTTCCTACGTCTTCTTTCCTGCGTGCGTCGTTTATTCCTGTGTCTTTATCATCGGGCGTCTTAATTATTATTGCATCGGTATGTATCCAGCATATATATGTATATTTCTGCATGAATCAGCAGATGACTATATAACAAAATCACTTTCTCAAAAATGTGAAGACGGCATTAATGTCAGGAAAATTTTTTTTGCGTAGTTCATCTTTCATTGGCCAGATTCATGAACTGATAGAGGTCCTCTTCATTACGGGTAATACCTGTTAAGTTGAATGTGAAGCGTCTGTTTTGCGCACTATAATAGTTTGGAAGCTAGAGAAGCAGACCATTTGTTCTCACTGGATGTCCGATACTTCTGACCTAATGTCACAACTAAGCTCAGCTTAGTAAACAATAACAATAGAGTAGTTAAGTTTGGGGCCTTGAAGCAGCGTTCTATAAAACAGCAGCTGTAATATCACTTACCTCCGATCGCGCAAGTTATCAAAGAACCACGTGGTGTAATGGTTAAAGCGATGGACTGCGGAATCGTAGTAAGCGAGTTCGTTCTCCAGTCGCGCTATAACATTCCCTTTCGGGCAAATACCCTTGGGAAAGGTATGAACCCCCCTTATTCTCCCAACTATTGGTTTAATAGTACCACAACTGTTCTTGTAGGAGAATAACTTTGGCATTATATAAACTACAAAGGTTGATATGTCATTAAACAAAGAAACCAACCAACCCACTTTAAAATAGACTACTGTTTTCCACAACATAGTATAACCATCAACTATGTAGTATTAATACCTGTATGGGGAGAAACATTTCCTCTCTTTCTAACTACTTCAGGGATCACCGGGTAATAATGTCACATAACCACTGAAACTATGAAAAATTGATTAAAAATAATTATAAGTATTTGGTTTGTAAGGATTTCAACAACTCAGGGTAATTACATAATTTTCTTCCTGTGTGAGTAAGTCAAATTCGCGAGAAAATTGGTATATATTTTAGAACTTAGACCTATGCTAAAAATGTCCTCCACACGTTAAAAAAAAAATTATGAATAAAAGAATGTTTTGTTTATTTATTTATTTATCTATTAAGCGGTTTTTTATGGAATAACCAAAAATTCCAATCATTGTATCTAAATTGAATTTAATCTACGGTTGTTAATTCGATAAATATCTCAAATATAAAAATAAAAAGATTTATGTGGATATATAAGACCCTATTCCAAAAAAAGAAAAAAAAAGAAAGATAGTCAACTGATGAACAAAAATGCCAAGAAAGGAACATATATTTTAAACTACAAAAAAGGTGAGATGTCCTTAACAACAATGTTATCATGTCATAAAAAAGGAAAACAAAATGTATTTTTTGATGGAATTATCCTTCGAAAATTGTAATTATTCAAGGGAGATATTATTAACGAAAGAAAATTAAGTGTATGATTTAAAGAGAAACTAATTTTAGGAATATTTTAAAAAGAAACTTTGTCTTTTATTGCTTAAATACCGAAGGTTTTAATAACATCTGATAATTAACAGAATTCTGGGGATTTTTTTTGTTTTTTTCAAAAATTCACTTGTAGCAAGTGCACATTCCCATAATAACTTACAATACAGGTTTGGTTTGGTTTGGTTTCTTTGTTCGATGACATATCACTCTTCACAGGTTATTCAATGTCAAAGAAACCCTTGTAGAAGAACAGTAGTGGCATTAATTAACCCATTGCTAGATGTTGTATAAGAAGGTTCAAAACTTCTCTAAGAGTATTTGTCCAAAAGCGAATGTTATTCGGTGACTGGAGTTTGAACTCGCTCACTGCAATGTGTTAGTTTGGCACGTTATCCACTACACCACTACAATACAGAAAAATAAATTGATTAGATCAACTAAACTACTTAAAACATTTATGAATTCAAAATGTGCGAATTTAAGAATAACAGAAACGCTGCAGAACTAGCAAAGAAAATTTCTAGGGTGTAAGGTCAAGGTGTTATTACTAACCACTAAGATGGAAACTGGTTTTCAAAATTTTGTTCTGGTGATACATCGGTGGGAGAAAAACCGAGAGTATGATGATCACTAGACCTCGATCAAGATGCTTTAAGAGAATTGGAGAAATGTAATCCAAGCAAAAGTAATCAAAAATCAGCAATTTACCTCAACACGTCGCAATCAGCAATCTGCCTCCACATTAAAAATATAGGAAATATGAGTTAGCTTGGGTTTTGTGTTTTTCATACACTTATCGAGAAGAATATGGAAGATCTCATATACATAGCAACATGTCTTTTTTAAGGCAGAGAAATTACTCATTTCTCAAGAATATCATGATTTTTTTGTCTCAAAAAATGGATCTTTTATGACAATATTCAACGCAAAAGGCAGTGGATTGACAAAGATGAATCTCTTCATACCACCATAAGGGTGGAGTTTCAAGGAAGGAAACTTTTACTGTGTGTATAATGGGATCTCGATGGTTTATTCATTTAAACTTTTTAAAGCGCAAGTCAGACTCTTAATGAAGACTTATATTCTATATTCTTATATTATAATAAACATTTCTAAAAATGTTCTACATTTGTCAATTGGAGAAATGTGTTTCTCCTCAAGATAACTTAAAACCACATTCAGCTAGAATCACGCAGGACAAAAAGAAAAAAAAAAGGATTTAATCTGGTTGATTTTATCCCATCTACTATATTTACCAGACATTGGACCAAGTGATTTTCATCGTTTTAGTTCACTACAAAAACTTCTGAATGAGAAAAAAAAATCCCAAGAAAACCTGGAGGAAACGTTTGTGGAAAACTTCTTGAGTTTGAAAGCAGCTGAATTTTACTTGAGAGAAATCAACTCGTTACCTGATATATGGCAAGTGCCCATTCAAAATAAGGAAGGATATTGATTGAAATTAATTCTTTGTTAAATTATTCATAAATACATTGCATTTTATTTAGTCGAACGTAATTTATGACTAGTGTTTAGATGCGCAAATTTTCTCTATGTATATTTCCTATGGAAGTGTTGTTAAATGTTATTGAATAAAAAAATTATACCATTGTTTATAACTGTTCCATTGCTGCTGTAGTAGTTCAGTGAAAATGATTAAGCATAGTTAACAGTGCTTAGTTGCAACAGGTGCTGCGGTTAAATCGTTATGGTGTGCGAAAATGCTCTCCGTGAAGTCGTTCGCCGGCTAACCTGGATAGTAAAAGCTTACACGCCATGGTAAGAGGCTGTTTCTCTTAAATTAGTCAATATATCTCTTCCACAACTCAGCTTAACGCTTGCCAAAACCTGAGGACGTTCATAGGTCGGCAGTTATAAAGGTATTAATGTTTAAATTTTGGATTGGTTTTTCCTTCCTGCGGGTCTTTATCGCGACTGCCAGGTCATTTTTCTACGACCGCCAAGTAATCCTTTTGAATCAGAAATAAAGAATAGGAACTGGATGAGATGAATGCTCATATCACTAACTCTATGATACTGTGGATGTCATTATTAATTAAAGAATAGTTTGAAGAAAAATAATAAAGCGATAACCGAAAATGTTAAGTGCACTTTCTTTTAAAAGATAAGTGTATACTAATAATAAAGTCAATAGTTTGCAAGTGTTTGAATATTTGAGACGTATCAAAATTTTATCAATTGTTTCTACGATTGTGTTGGTGAAAAGGAAGCATATGAGAAAGTGTCGAAATTTTGTAATCTAATGTTTCTGTGGATTGTTTTGACTAGGGTTAAAATTGTGACAGTGTTATTTCCGGGAAGAAGTCAAAAAGGCTAGATAAGACAATTAGACAAGCCATGTGCAGAGTAAAAATCTAAAAAAAATAGGATGAGTAATGCTATTTTTTTTATCATGATTTTCTAAACAGTCGTTTTCGCAAGCTTGGGAAAATATATTTTTCGTGATTAAAATATCACGTGATAAAAATTGACTCTCCTAAAGAGGTTTGGAGTTAGATGAAATATATAAGTTGGAGTTTTACAAAGGGATGGAATAAATCCTCGATCTCTAATTTGGAAAGAACTATTTCGTTGTCCGTGATCGAAATATCACGCGATAAAAACTGAAAACACCAAAAGAGGATTAGGGTTAGATGAAATATTGAATACGTTGGAGGTTTTTCAGGGGAAAGGAACATATCTCCTATCACTTATTTGGAAAGAATTAATTTGACGTTGAACTGAGTTTCGTGATGACTCATACTCACCCCAAGCTTGAAACTATACAGTGTTTTCGCCAATCAGTGTGTCACTATTCATTTGCCACTGGATATCTTGTTACTTAAAGACTTCCTGAGTCAAAAACTTATGCCAGCCTCAGAATATCCCAGGGTCAAATGATTAAAAAAAAAAACGAAATGATATAAATAGCGAAGTTCATATATTAGTAACTCCTGTGAACTAAGTTTTCTTTGAAGAATTATTCTTGTTTTGACCATAAGCCGTCTTTCAGCCGAGCAATTCAGAGTCCTCATTCTGTATCATATTCGCAATTAACGCTATGTGCGAAATGGACATATAATGTTCATTACTAAAGATTATATAAAGAACATAGGAATCTCGGAATTCGAAAACACGTAACGACTTCTTGTTCAGGTACGAAACCTTTTTATTAATTTTGAGTTAAAGGTTTCGACGTAAGGAGGAGAGACACAATCTTCTATGCTGTCTTATTCATTTGGCCCCCAACTCGAGCGGCCCCCCATAAGGCACACGTTCGCCTCGTGCCTGCGAGCTCCAAAAGTCGATCCTTCTCGCTTGGATTCTAGTACCCGACTCTTATTTTCTTCAAATTCTCACACAAACTTCCGCGTGCTTCCGGTGCGTGACGTCACCCGCACCTTGTCACCCAGTATCGTCTCGGACTGTTATGACATCTGAGTGACACCTCCATCCGCCCGCGCTCACCCGCGTTAACACCGGCCTCAATTGCCTCTAACTAACCCATGTGCTGAGCCGAAAGGTTCTCAGCCTAACTAAACTCAAAGGCATGAACCGAAATCCCTCGGCTATTTTATAACAATTCAGCAACACTTAATATGGTGAGAGGGAGTGAGGTGGGGTTGTATAAGACACAGATGTTGTTAATTCGGTCGAACTATGCCGACACGGCATCAGATTTGCATCGTAGACGTGTCAAAAAAGTGAAAGCCCAGTATGATGGTAACCGCTGCATCCCTAAATGTAAAGGGCTTGAAGTTTAATAGGGGTTACAACTCATGGGAGTCTCTTTGACCATGATATCACCTTTCTACTGAGGCAAATCCAAGAGTTCTACGTGGACCAAGCAAGTTATGCTTCAACGACATTTCTAATTTCAAAGTAAATACTTATTTTGCATTGAGAAAAAATATAAGAGGTATCTCTAAAAGATTTTGAAAGCCTAAAAATAATGAAATATATATATATATATATATATATATATATATATATATATTTATATATATATACATATATATATTTATGATATGGAAAATTAGATTCACCAAACACATACAATGAGTTTAAAGTAGTTCTTCCTTGAATAAAGAACAAAATATCATTACTAAAGCCATTGTAAGTGATTGATTACTGTAATTTTTCACTTATTTCTGTCATCGTGTTTGAATTACCAAAATCTACCATTTTTCCATATATATATATATATATATATATATATATAAGAGAAATACATATATATATATATATATATATATATATATATATATATATATATATATATATATATATAAAATAATTCAGAAATTGATACATCTTGTTAAAGGAATTGAATGTCATTTGTAAACCAGACTGGGAAAACAAATGATCTGGTCTTTACCTAATAAAAAAGAAATAAACAAAATGAAAATATAACATAAAAAATAGGAAAGAAAATGAAATTCGGGTTAGGGAGATAGGGTGTAGTGGCTTTTTCTAAATCATTATTAGAAATTTCTCATTATTTCTTTGTCTGAAGATGCAGATGTAATATTCTTTTTTAATATAGGGTCTACTGAAATAAATATTGTTACAAACATATGAGTAATTTTTAAAGGTTTTTATATGCAATTCATCTTATTGATTATTCACATTTAGCTCTCTTTTGGATTTTGAATTACATGGGTATTGTAGATAGAAAATCCGAAAATAGAATCCTTCCTACCATCGGTTGACTTGGCGTTGAATTATATCGGAATATAATTTTGCTCCTTGAATTTGATTAAATTTGAGCTCTTTTTTGGAAGCTTCTACTTGGAAAACCTCACTTACCAGTCTGTAACATCAAACTATGGAAAACATTACACCCGATTTCACTCTCAAGAATATCCCCTTCCTAACAATTTACACCTTTACCGTATTGCTTACTGGTAAAATTGTGGATTTTATGAAAAGACTGTGATGAAAGACCTACTTTTTCTGAAACCTTTCGAATTTATAAACTTACCAAGAGAAAGAGGTCTTAAAACCTAACAGACTCCACCAAGCAATAAACTGCTGGATCAGTTCGAAAATGATTTATTCAAATTAATTAGGAAAATCAAATTTAGAAAAGAATTTAACTGTTTCCAGACTAAAATTAACAAAGATGTTGATGACATTTAAAACTCTGACAAGATTTGGGTTAAAGCTGACAAAGCTAATAATTTTAATAAGATTGAAACTTCAAACTATAATAAGATATTAAAGAACAAAATTATTCGTAAATTTGCTTGTAAATTAAACATAGAAGACAGAATTGGAAAAAAGACTAAAAAATGCTTTCATCCTATTTAAGGATAATAAGCCCAATTTTTATAATAAAAAACAATGTAGGTTAATTAAACCATCAAAAACCGAACTAGGTATAATTTCCAAAAATCTTAATCAAAAATATTGTATCGAATATACTAAAAAACTCTAACTATAACCTTTGCAATAACTCTTATGATGCTAGGTTTAAAACATTAACAACAAAAGAAATGCTACATTTATTTAATTTGATATGGATTTTTATCTACCTATCAAAAAGGAGTTATTATTAAATAGTATAAATTATGCTAGGAACTTCATTGATATAACCGATGAAAAATTAGAAATAATATTAAATTGAAGAAAATCTACTGTTCATTATAAAATTTTCACTTGGATTAAAAGTATCAATGAAAACATTGATGTCCTCATCGATGCATATGATTCTGCGCAAATCACAGAAGATATATATATATATATATATATATATATATATATATATATATATATATATATATATATATATATATATATATATATATATATTAGAGCAGGATTATCGACCCTAAGCTTATATATGGATGATGACCACATTTTTATACCAGAGAGTAATAATTCAAAAGAAAAATTTAAGGGCCTTTAAATTTATGGGATTTAAAATTGAGATCTTGTCTCATCTAAAAGTGGTAAATTTCCTAGATATTCTTTTTAATTTATCTGAAAATAGTTTTAAAACCTTTAATAAAAACACACAGATAACCTCCTATATTAATGTTTATTCTAATCACCCTAGATCGATAATTCGACCAACCCCAAATGATATAAGAATTAATCGATTATCTTCAAATAAAAAGTATTCTATGAATAAATAGGATTTATGGTGAGGCACTAGGTAAAATGTATTTAAACAAAGATTAGAATACCTAGAAATTCTTAAAGATAATTTTATGACTTGTAACAATGAAAACAATGACAATAACAATATTGACAATAGTAATAGTAATAGTAATAAAATGACTGAATTGTGAGACAAATAATTGGTTGATTAACACTAGTGATAGGAATAACAATGATAGCAGCTGTAGAAATTTAAAAAAAAAAGAAACGAAAAAAATGTAATATGGTTCAACCTCCTTTTTTTTGTAAATTATCTACTATTAATATAGGTAAGTACGTCCTAAGGCTTATAGATAAACATTTCAATGGAAATAACCCACTTAAGAAAAATTCTAACGGGAAAACAATTAAAATCAATTATTCTTTCACTTATAATTTATACAAAATCATTGGCAAACATAATAAAAATTTAATTGAAAAATCATGTGTTGATAGACAAGGTTTGAGTAAATTATAATGTAACTACAAGGTTAGAGTAGAATGTCTTGTTGGTGGTAAATGTAATTCCTAGAATGTAGTGCAACTATTTTCCCAATGGAAAACAGAAAGGACATAAAAATATATTGGCAATTTCTGATGGAAATTGGAAGCATAGGTTTTATAGTCATAGATATTATTTTTCTGACCATTCCTTAAGAAACCAAACAGCTTTTACTAAAAGTTTCGGAGATTGAATGATAGTGGCCTTTCACCATTAATAAGTGGAATTTTATTAAATTAATCAACTATCCCATGTAATTTCAGCAGTAGATGTAATCTTTTTCTAGAAAAAAATAGTATGATAAAATATAGAAATACCAGTAAATTACTAATCAAAGAAATGAAATGATATTAACATGTCACTATAAACTAGATATAAACATATGTGAAATGACTTTAGGCTTTATATATATATATATATATATATATATAATGTCAAAAGAATTTGTACGTAAGAATTGCTTATAAATCTTGTGTGTGTGTGTGTGTGTGTGTGTGTGTGTGTATGGATTATATTTGCATATTGTTGTGTGTGCTCATATATGAGATTTTTAGG
>OY757910.1:56361331-56421754 GCA_963585895.1 Sepioteuthis lessoniana | reverse complement strand
TGAGGCACAAGATAAAATGTATTTAAACAAAGATTAGAATACCTAGAAATTCTTAAAGATAATTTTCTGACTTGTAACAATGAAAACAATGACAATAACAATATTGACAATAGTAATAGTAATAGTAATAAAATGACTGAATTGTGAGACAAATAATTGGTTGATTAACACTAGTGATAGGAATAACAATGATAGCAGCTGTAGAAATTAAAAAAAATAAAGAAACGAAAAAAATGTAATATGGTTCAACCTCCTTTTTTTTGTAAATTATCTACTATTAATATAGGTAAGTACTTCCTAAGGCTTATAGATAAACATTTCAATGGAAATAACCCACTTAAGAAAAATTCTAACGGGAAAACAATTAAAATCAATTATTCTTTCACTTATAATTTATACAAAATCATTGGCAAACATAATAAAAATTTAATTGAAAAATCATGTGTTGATAGACAAGGTTTGAGTAAATTATAATGTAACTACAAGGTTAGAGTAGAATGTCTTGTTGGTGGTAAATGTAATTCCTAGAATGTAGTGCAACTATTTTCCCAATGGAAAACAGAAAGGACATAAAAATATACTTGGCAATTTCTGATGGAAATTGGAAGCATAGGTTTTATAGTCATAGATATTATTTTTTTGACCATTCCTTAAGAAACCAAACAGCTTTTACTAAAAGTTTCGGAGATTGAATGATAGTGGCCTTTCACCATTAATAAATGGAATTTTATTAAATTAATCAACTATCCCATGTAATTTCAGCAGTAGATGTAATCTTTTTCTAGAAAAAAAATAGTATGATAAAATATAGAAATACCAGTAAATTACTAATCAAAGAAATGAAATGATATTAACATGTCACTATAAACTAGATATAAACATATGTGAAATGACTTTAGGCTTTATATATATATATATATATATATATATATATATATATATATATATATATATAATGTCAAAAGAATTTGTACGTAAGAATTGCTTATAAATCTTGTGTGTGTGTGTGTGTGTGTGTGTGTGTGGATTATATTTGCATATTGTTGTGTGTGCTCATATATGAGATTTTTAGGGTATTTATGGGTATGTATAATGACACATGCGTCGCATGGCTGATTTGAGGTTCTCTTATGAATATATATATAGCGATTTGTAGCTAAAGGTGGCAGAAGTCGAGAGACGCTTGGGGATTGGGCGAATAATATTTTTATTTATCTTTTATTATTTCTTATTGTGAATGGTGATGATTTATATATATATAACTTGAATATAGCACAAATGACTGACAGCTCAGAAGTAAATGTTAAAATGTTGATTGTTAAAGTCATCTCTTGTCACCTGTATTATCAGTACTATGGCTGGCCCTTCTCACAACTAAATAGAAAAGAAAAAAAATAATACGATTACGAAGTATAAAGATTTAATAAGAAATTTTAAAGGAAAAAAGATGAGCGAACTATTAGTCTATTTTTAATGTTCCATCAAATGAATTTGAAGATTTGAAGAATATTATATTTTATACCAAGAGCATAAGAAAACCAAAACAAGAGCAGCGCACCGGTAACTGAAGAAAATTTCGAACACAGATTCTGATGAAATATTGGTAGCTTAATCCATAAACTGCTGCCACAGTAGGAGTATACTTTACTTTTAACAATCTGTGGACATATGACACATAATAGTGACCTGAGAATTGTGACAAAAAACGAGTTTCTTTTTCATTATTTTATGGCATATAAACCTACTTGTTTTTCTTTTAATGCCAATACATCCTTATACAAAGAACAGTTGTGGTTTTATTTGGATATAAAGGAGTTTATATCTTGCCCAAGGGCAATAGTCCAAAATAAACGTAGTTGCACGACTGGAATTCGAACTTGCTAACAAAGATATTGCAGTCAACTACGTTAGCCTCGGTGACTTCTCCCCATAAAAATCCAAGATAAATACGATGAAATGAATACTAGTAAAAATATTAGACACAATAGTTCCTTTAAGTAATTCAAGACATTTCATCTAATATAACTATTGCCCTGACTATGATATAAAACTTTATCCAGTAACGAGGCTTGGTTTCTGTAGTTCTGGAGAGTGTGGAGTCATCACTTTACCTATTAAGGCATATCTATGAGAAAAACAAGACTGTTAGAAAAGGTTAAAATAAGACAGGAATATGGGAAACCCTTAAACAGTATGTAAACTAGTGATTACACTGGTTTACAAAAATAAATTTTTGGTCTGTGGCAAGAATTTTGTTAATCTTGGTGTGCTGAATTCAAATTTATTAATAGTTTTGCTCTATCACCTCTAGTTTTCTGGCTTTTAAATAGTCTCATTTTAGTATAAACATAGAATATATGTGCATATTTCGAGAGTTGCAGCAGCTTATAACAGATAAAACAGGATAGATAAAGAACACTGATTGAATCAATATACTTGGATGACACAATTACACAATTCATAGTACCACAGACAGTCAAAAGTGTGTTTTCTTTGAAGATCTGGTGTATTTTGCCTCCGGGATGTCGCGCAAGAGCATCCAGCAGAAGTCTCCCATCATACCGGGGTTCCATTTTCCTTGATAGCTGCTCTCTATCTCCGTAATGTCTTGGTGGAAACTTTCTCCATGCTCATCACTCACTGCTCCAAGGTTTGGCGGGAAGAAGTTGAGGTGGGAATGGAGAGAATGAATCTTGAGTGACATTCGGCACCCCATATCATCGTAAGACTTTAGCAACTTCTCAATACAGGTTTGGTAATCTGGTACGCGTGTGTTACCAAGGAAGCCACTACAGACTGACTTGAATGCTACCCATGCTCTCAGTTTCTTTAAGTTAAGAAGCTCCTGAAAATCAGTATCCTTCAGCACTTCTCGGATCTGAGGTCCGACAAAGATGCCCTCCTTGAACTTAGCAGCACTAAGACCTGGGAACATAGTAGATAAGTGTTGGAAGGCAGCACCATTTTTGTGCAACGCCTTCATGAAATTCTTCATCAAACCAAGCTTGATGTGAAGGGGAGGAAGAAACACCAGAGGATTCTCCTTGAGGCTGTGTTCGCCAGGAACGAAAGCGCTTCTAGACCCCCAGTCTTTCTGCTTGTAATGCTGGGATACAGCTCGACTATCCCAGAGACAGGGAAAACAACGGTACTTTGTGAAGCCCGCTTGCATACCCATAAGAAGACCAATGACCTTATTTGTTCCGATTCCGGAAACTGGTTATCCTTAAGTCTTCCTGGACTAGGTTCCACTGTTTAAGCCGAGAAGCTAAGAGCTCTGACTGCTGTTTTGACAGATACAAATCACGAGCAAGATCATTCAGGTCTTCTTGCGTGATCCAGTGTGGTTCATTGTCACTTGTTCCTGAATATGTAGACTCAATATCTTTCAAAGATATTGACTCGGCAGAATCCTCCCTTGAAGGCATTTCTTCATCTGATGAGGAAAGAAAATCCTTATTTACTGGAGGTGTGGGTACAGGAAGATCATCTGAATGGGGAACGGGTCTCATAGCAGATCAAAGGTTGGGATATTTGATCTTTTTCCTAGAAGATGCATTGAAGCCAGTTATATTAGTTAAACAAAAATAACAATCATCTGCGTGGTTTCGCGGTTCTCTTCAAACCATCGCGACTGCAAAGTTGAAAGCCACTTTCTTGCCATTAAACCATGCAGTTATTCCATTGTAGCAGGGTTTACAACAGATGTGTGGAGCCCAAGACTTGTACTGATCACCAATTTTACAGTCAAAATAGTGAAAGTAGGCGGTTCTGAGGTGGGAAGTGATGGTTCGACGCTGTGCAATTGTTGGGAAGTCCCCACACACGTAGCAGAAAGAATTGGCCTTGTTGAGGCATCCTCAACATTTTGACGTGCTTGAAGCCATTGGAGAATCTGAAAATATAACAAAGTAAAACTAAATGTGCATTTGAAAATGTAATACTAATATGACTGCCAGAGTGTGGATTGAGACCTGTTGCCTTAACTGTCACAATCCGTCTTGATATATATATATATATATATATATATATATATATATATATATATATATATATATATATATATATATAATGTAATGCAATCACTTAAATTTAGTGCATAATAACTAAAATATAAGCCATAAGTCTCACTATATTAGAATTAACCCTGAATTCATATACGCCTTTATGTACCGTATATGCACAAAATGCACACTATGAATTTCTAAAAATCCTAGAGGTGATGAGTAAAAACGAATTTCAAATTTGAATTCATCACCCTCAAATTAGGTAAAAACGGGTATTTTTGTGCTTGCTTCAATTTCTTTGTAAACCAGTGTTTTTAGTAATATTAGTGTTATTAGTACTTGCTTGAAACCACATAATTGCTTACCAATTATGAGTATTAAAAAATATTTATTGGAATCATATAATTATGTACAACTTCTTTGTATTTGCAGTAGTTTTATTTATTCTTTTATTTGATCACAAATGATTATTTTTTGTTATTTAAATTCCAATAATTGTTTGCAGAAAAAAAAAAAGACTAGCTTTAACATTAAATAACTGCACAAAGGTTGGCTTGTAATAGAACAAACCAACTTTATTCACTAGGCTTTTGAATTGTTCTCAGTTCTCCTATAATTACTGACATTAACTGTATCCTCTTTCGAAAATTTACGAATATATTTTTCAACTTTCAGTCCTGAAGTCAAGTGGGACAGTCTTGACAGTATTTTAAAGAGTTTACTTTATTTGTTTATGATTTTTATAACTATTATTACAATGTTTTTCCTTTATTCTATTAAAAATATAACCCCTATAGAATTTCTGAAGCTAGAATAATAATGAACTGTCATCACCAACCCTAAATACATATATTGTTTTCTCCCAATGTAAAGTTATTTCTAATTTCTGCCTGATTCAGTAACTTTGATGAGATTTCGAGACCATTTCCAGGGCTTCGGCAATTAGAAGCGTAATAACTTTGAAAGTATAATGACTGAAATTGAAATGATGGATCTGATTCTATTATCATTTGTTCATCAGAATTTTGGCAGTTATTACACTATTGATAGGGCCTCTATAACTTATGATTATTTCTCCTCTTATGGACTTGGCTAAGAATACGCTGATTGTACCCACTTAAGTGGAGTAAGATCCCTTTCAAAGAGGAATAATCGGGATAAAATACTTAAATGAATCCAATAGCTTGGATCCAACATAAGGGAGTATAGAAGAACCCTTCTTTGACATTACTCCCAGGCCACTCTGACTTGGAGTAGTAGTTATTGTTATGGTTCCACCTTTCGATCAAATAGATATGGCTGAGGATTATTAGTATTAGATAGGAATACTTGAAACCATATAACTATGGGGAAATTATTTTTTGAAGAATACTTGAAAACATATTACTATAGAAAAATTATTTTTTGAAGAATAGTTACTTGAAACTACGAGTGTTTACAAATGATTAACTTAATTAGTTACTTAGAACTATATAATTACTTGAATTACTTGAAAATCTATAACTACTTGAGTTACTTGAGACTATAATTGACCTAATGGGTAGAGTTTTTGCCAATGGTCCGAGAGACCGGGGCTTAATCCAAGGTTGAGTCATACCAAAGACTCAAAAATGGTACTTGATGCCGCCTTGCTTAACACTAAGTATTATAAAATAAGGATCAAGGGTAAAGTGGAGCAATCCAGGGAGTAGCACCTTTCCCTACACCTTGGTGTAGTAGCTATTGAAAAGGGACCCTTCGGGTCACTATCGACAAAGGTCGCCACCTTACAATATGATTGCTTGAATTACTTGAAACTATATAATTGCTTACAGTAGTGTTTCGGCTTGGTTGGGTGTATTTGCCAGAATCGCTATGACATCGGCGTAGTCGGCGTCGGTAATTGTTTTTGCAGGGTACCTTCTGCTTCTTTTCTTTGTCAGCTCGAAGCTTTTATCAATCGATGTTCTAAGCAATTAGTCTCGACAGATGATAAAGAGGTATGGGGCTAGCCTGTCCCCTTGTTGTACTCCTGTAATATATAAAGGGATTTCGTTTTATATATCTTGCCTTTGGGTTTAGTTAGCCTGAGAACCTTTCGGCTCAGTGCATAGGTTAGTTAGGTGCAAACATGAGCGCAGGCGTTCACGCGCACGCGCAGAGCGGACATATCATTCAGAGATGTCACAATAAGAATCCCAGATAGCGGATGTGACCAGGGACGTGAGTGATGTCACGCACCGGAAGCGTGGGTTGAGATTTGAAAAGTCTGTTAGTTGAGATTGAGACCTGGGCGAGGCCAGACGAATTTGTGCGCTACGGGCACCTCAAGTGTTAGGGCAGATGGAAAAGTCAGCATAGCAAGAAGGTATCTCTTTCCTTATGTCGAAAACCCTTTAAACTCAAAGGTAATAGAATGCTTCGTACCTGATCTAAGAAGTCGTAAGTGTTTTATATGTTTCGGGATTCCTATGTTCCATGTTATTTATATGTGCGTTATGGACATTATGAACGTTTTGCGTACCGGTATGAATATGTCTATTTCACGTATTCATATCAGTGGCTGTATTTTTGCACCCGGTAATTTAACACTCCTGTTCCATGTCGAAGAATTCTGTGTCTACATCTGGTGACTGCATAGCTTGGAACGAGCCGCCGCAGGCATTGGCCTCCATATCAACGCACACAAAACGGAATATACGTGCTATAATCAAAGCGACATCTCTACACTAGACGAAACCTCTCTGAATCTGGTAGACAAATTCACCTACCTAGGAAGCAGTGTCTCATTAACCGAAAAAGACTTCGACACATGGCTAACGAAGGCATGGACAGCTATCGATAGGATATCGATCATTTGGAAATCAGATTAAATGAAACGCAGTTTCTTCCGGGCAGCGGTAGTATCGATACTGCTGTATGGATGCACTACTTGGACACTAATTAAACGGCTGGAGAAGAAGCTAGATTGAAATTACACGAGAATGTTGTGAGCAATATTGACCAAGTCCTGGCGGCAACACCCCACAAGGCACCAACTATACGGCCACCTGCCTCCTATCACGAAAACTATCCAAGTCAGATAAACCAGACATGAAGGACACTGCTGGAGAAGTAGGGACGAGCTCATAAGTGCTGTATTCCTATGGACCCCACCATATGGCTGGGCAAAAGCAGGACGACCAGCACGAACATACATACAGCAGCTATGTGAGGATACGGGATATAGCCCTGAAGACCTGCCAGAGGCGATGAACGATTGGGAGAAGTGGCGAGAGAGGGTCAGGGACATCCGTGCCTGTAGCACGACATGATGATGATGATGATGATATAATTGCTTCGATTACTTGAAGCTGTATCATTCTGTACCAACTGCTAGCATAAGAGAGGTGCACTCGAAGCCATGTAACGGTGTGCAAATTAATGATTATGATTAAATAAGAATGAATACTTGATGTCATATATTTTTACAAAAATAGGTAATATTAAAAGTCATTACTTGAACCAACAATTGCTTACAAATGATTATAAGTTACTTGAAATTATTAAAAAGAAAATGACTTTAGCATTGAATAAACCAGCAAAACTTGCTGTAAAACCAACTAATAACAACCAACAAGCCATTCGAAAAACCATTCCAATCCGAAAACCAACCAACCATGAAAACAGAATATTTTTACGATTTTCTCCTCGGGTAAAATTAGTTCTAAGTTTTGTCTGTGTTAGTTTCTTAGAAATATTAGAGCATTTTGTGTGCTTCAGTGACTACAGAAGTGAAGTTACTTTGAAATTATAATAACAGAGACTTTTTTTAAAAGTTAGTTCTGCATTTTTTTCTCTTTTCTCCATCAACATAGTTGCACTTAGATTATTGATAGTATCTTTAAGATATTTGTTTCATTTATAATACCAAGCAAAGCTTCAGTGACTTATTACTCCTCATCACGTCCACAGTGTATAAATGAAGAAAGCTTTTACTTTTTCAACATAATTTCCTTCCGAGTCAATACACTAAATTCAATTGCGAAAATAAATCATATGCATTGAACATGATATGTTGAAAATTTCCAGTAAAATTTTATCAGATATACTGGCCTATTTTGACGTACGTGAAAGCATATGTAACATTCTAAGCGAGTGGTCATGGAGTACGAGTAGTCATGGAGTGCAAGTGGTCATGGGATACAAGGGGTCATGAAGTGCTTCAGCGAAAAGAGAGACGAGTTGACAAAGACCAAAAATCTCGCTCAGTAAGTTAAGTATAACAAGATATGCTTTATCTAGCTCTCCGAACTGAAAACTGACATAAACTAAAAGTTTCTAAAATCACCAGACATGAATATTGCCCAGTCGGCTGAATCTGTAGAAAACACTATCTGCACCTCTGCAGAGGGGTAAGATCACACCAACGAATGTCCAGTTTATGAAACTAAACAATCTGATGGTGAGACTCTACTAATATTGGAACTTTGGGGAATGCAGAATCCACAAACGTGGGGAGTCATCTAAGGAGCCGAAGAATATAATAATAAATTCAATTTAATATATTATATTAAGAATATAATAATAAATTTAATTTACAGAATATAATAATAAATTTATTTTGGCGAAGAATATCATATATTCTTCGCCAAAATAAATTTATTATGACAATTTAACCAGGTTGGTGTTTTCTTCTAATTGCATTATATATATATATATATATATATATATATATATATATATATATATATATATATATATATATTGTTGGCAACGTTCATTGCTTAAACGTTCAGAATATCTACACCCACAAGAATATCACGTGTACATCACGTGAAGTTCATATCATTTATTTAATACTTCTACAGATACAGAGTTTGATGTTACGCAATTTAATAAAATAACGAGAGAACATATGTGTTTGAAATGCTTTCGAATAGATTAAATTAACTAACAATCTGACAGGGAAAATAAGACAACAGAAGCTAATTAAGAAGTTCTATGAGGATCATAGTAAGTTAAAAAGAAAAAAAAAATAGTTGTTTATAGATGTGCAATTTTTAGCAGTTGAAAAACATTTCCTTGGCTTATCAACCCAAGTTGATTTATTTTAAGTTAAAACCAGTCTCAAATGTTTGTTCAAATATTATTATAAAAATATAACTGTCTTCCTTTACAACGACTGCATCCCAACAAACCCAAGCAAGAAATGATATTAAGGATAATAGATTATTTAACATTCCCCATACTGTTGTATACTCCAAACCATAATCATATCATAATGACGAACTTCAATGAACGAACGCTCTTTTTATAAAAATATACCTCTCATACTTTATTCTCGAAAGGGTCGATGTTTCTTGTGTGTGAAAGGTGAGTTGGAGACGGAGACAGACTGCTGCATATTGACCCAAAGTTCTTCTCGCGACCATAGCAGCACTTCTTCCTAATCTTGGCCGGGTCGCTCAACCATGGGTCACTGAGGGCCGCAAGCCCTCAGTCTACAAGCTGATTCTCACGCTGGCATCTTGTTCCCCAACTGACTCCAACTCCAACTGGAACTGACTCAAGCCGTCTGTGGCACCTGGTTATACAATTGTATCTCGTCCACCTGCTTCCGCTGTTCCTCCGTTATTTACACAGGCGCATCTCTTGATTCACGGCTGGGTCGAGGGTCAATATATAACAATACTCGCCAGATTTAGTTCGTTGAGATTTTCATTCTTTTCTACCACTAGAACATTTTATAAGTAGCAGAATATTCAGAAATAAAGAAGAACTAAAAAACTATATTTCATTTCCATGTTTTCGGGGAAGAAATGGATTTCTTTAAACGTGTAAATGAAATTTTGCCTTTCTTTTGGACTGTAGTTGTTCAAAGTCATGAATATATTTTTGATGATGATATTTAAATAAATTATGATGGCATTTATTTTTATATGTTCAAACGTTATTAATTTCCAAATACCATAATCCACACACACACATACACATATACACGCACATGCAGTCACACCCACGTACACACATGCAACCCCTTACGCAGAGAGACTCATGCACATGCTCACACACATATGCAAACATGCACACACTTATGCAAAGACACATGCACACACATAAACACAAACACACACATAAACACGCATACGCACCAGCGCATATTCATATATATACTCATATACACATGTACGTACGCACGTACACACGTGCATATGATCATACACAAACTCACGCATACAGGCGCGCATACACATGCACGCATACATGCATACTTACAGATACAGACATGGACATATTGAGACACACATATAAACACCTAGAGACACATATATATGCAAACACACACACACACACACGCACATATATATATATATATATATATATATATATATATAAGTTTGAAATATGTATATTTAGGCAGCATTTCTTCGTTAATACAAATTTCATTAAACATAATAGACATTTTATGCCTACATATTTTCTTTTGGATCCGTTCGAATTCCCGTATTACTTTTATCGTATTCGGGGGGAATTGATTTAGGTATTGTCCATAGTTGTATGTATCCCTAGTACTTTCTGCCCGACTTTGGGCCATCATCAGGGGAGAATCTGTTACAAAAGTGATGTAACTTTTGTTTTAGCAAATTACTACTGTGTAAGGACGTCTTTGCTGTTGAAGATTATGGCGCTTGCTTTTAAATGTAATTCCCTAAATAGTGACAGTAGCTAAAGACATTTAAGTACGTTAGCACTGGTTTGAAAATTAATTCTATTAAGTGCTGGTTGCAGGTTTCTTTTAGGTTGCAGGTTGCATTTAAAAGCAAGCGCCATAATCTCCAACAGCAAAGACGTCCTTACACAGTGGTAATTTGCTAAAACAAAAGTTACATCACTTTTGTAACAGATTCTCCCCTGATGATGGCCCAAAGTCGGGCAGAAAGTACTAGGGATACATACAACTATGGACAATACCTAAATCAATTCCCCCCGAATACGATAAAAGTAATACGGGAATTCGAACGGATCCAAAAGAAAATATGTAGGCATAAAATGTCTATTATGTTTAATGAAATTTGTATATATATAAGTATGTATGTATGCCCGTATGTGGCTTTACATGAACACATAGGAAGTCTATCAAGAAGAAAATGAGAGGAATATGAACAAAATTATTAGTAACTTCCTTATTAACTCTATCTCAATCCCTGGAAAGCCAAATAGTGAAGGGGTGTCGTATGATTTAATGGTTAAAGCGCTAGTCGGCGAAATCGTAATTTACGAGTTCGAACTTCAGTTATGCAATCATGTTCACTTTCGAAAAAATACCCTTGGGGTGAGTACAAACTCTCTTATCCTCCAATCTATGGGTTAAATAGTATCACTACTATCCTTCTAAAAAAGTTGATGGATTTGACATTAAATAACTCGACAAGGTTGATATGCCATTAAATAACAAATATACAAACAAACCAAACAGCGATGAAGACGGTAGAGGGCTTCCCACGGGAACTATTTTCCCATCCTGGAATTACTGACGTAAGTCTTTAGCATACTCGATCTTCACTTGGTTCGTCACGAGCTGGTGCTGTTGTGAAATGTTGAGAACGAAGCTGACTTTTGATTTTGGGGTACCCGGATACGATTGGTGGGTGAAAGAGCATTATTACTACGGGAGTGGAAAACTCGTTGATTACATAAAACACTTTCACATTTTACTGTCATCTTTTCATAATACATTTAACCAAAGACTTGTAATAATAAAAATTACCTCGCTAGCGTGAATTCTGAGCGGTAAATAAGAATCTAATAATTTACGCGTGATCAAGTTAAATATTTATCCACTGATTTTCAACCAGACAAAAACATAAAAGCAAAAATAAACAAAAAACATACAAGAAAAAAACAACTTCATTACTTTCAATACACGAGTATATGATTTACCTAACGTTACTTAAAACTTATGGAATCTACCTTTTTTTAATCACTTTTCCAAAGACATCTTGGAAGTTGTTCTCTCGAACATTCTTGCATACTAAATTAGAAAGGATCCACCACAAAGAGGGCAATGGTTAAAATCTGTATTACATTCCTTTCATAAGATCTGTTTAAATTCCAGATTATTTGCGTCAGTATTCGGTTGTAAACAATGCAGTAAACAGATATTCTTTGTGACAATAATATCACAATGACCAAACGATTAGATTTTTTGTATTTCATTCTATATTTACCAGCTGCTCGCCTATAGACCAAATTCGTCATTCGTGGTTTAATGTTTATTGTCGCTTGAAATGGATACGGTGAGCCGAGTTCTATCCCAAACAAGTATGTTGGCATTTCACAAAGCAATTATAATTTTAAGAAAAGTATGAATCTAAATAGTCTCCATCAAGGTAAATACTAGGGCTGATTGAGCTCTTTAATCAAGGAATGGCAACCGTTCAAGGAGAAGGAAAACTTTGAATTCACACCTTCGTTTATAAAAACTGGCCTTGTGCAATATATTGTTCGTGCAGAGGGGTTGGGTAAATACATGTAACTCAAGTTCTCTTCTTTGCTATATTCGGTATTTCCCAGTTCTTTTTCATTTTTTGTAAATAGTTTGATGTCATCCATGTACATTCGTTGATTTATCTTTCCTTGCGATCTACTAAGCTTGTATACGGCTGTCCATTTTCTGAGTATTTGGTTAAGTGGCATCATGACAATTATGAATAGTAACGGTGATAGTGCATCTCCTTGAAATATACCTCTTTGGATCTTTGCTCCAGCTAAGATTCTTCCTCCTGCTGTCAATTCCACTTTCTAAGTTTTCATGGTTTTATTGATAAAGTTTATGACTTCATGTGATATTTTGTACATTTTAAGGTAGTTTATTATCCAGCTTTGCGGAACCATATAATATGCTCTTTTCTAGTAAATCCAGGCCAGAGCTAGATTTTTCAATATAGTCTTGCTCTCATTTAGGATGTGTTGATCTATGTAAAGTAACTCTGTTGTGTCTCTGGACCCTTTGCGGCATCATTTCTGCTCCTAACCCGCGGCTTGTTAGCAAGTACTAAATCTCTTCCCTTACGTGTGCTGTTAATATTTTCCACGTCATCGGTTGGCAGGTTATGGGTCTGTAGTAGTTTGGAACGGTTCCTTTTCTTGGGTCCTTTTGGATCAATGTGGTATTTCTTTGGTCATCCATTCAGGTACTTGTGCTCCTTGTAAGCATCTGTTCATTTCTAGTGTTAGTCTGTCGCGAATGGAGGTGAATTTTTTAACCAAAAACCATCATGGCCTGGCGTTTTCCTGTTTGATTTTTTTAAGGTCGAGTTGAGTAAATCTATGCATATTTTCCCTTTTAGGCCTTCTAATTCTTTAGTCATATTGCTTACCCACTCAGCTTTTCCGTTTTGTTTTTGGTTGCCATATTTTTTTTTCAAAAATCTTTTGGTTTCTTTGGCATCCACTTGTTGGTATATTTTCGTGTCATCTCCTCCCAGTTGTAGGCATACTTTTCTTTTGTTGCTATGGAATGTCTAGTTTTGTCTGTATTGTTTTACCCTTCGTCGATATATTTTTAATCTTCTTTCGCCAGTACTTTCTGTTTTTTCCTCAAGTTGTACTGTTATTTTTTCTCGTGTCGCCTTTTCCTTTTTATTCCAACATATTCTAACGTCTTTGTTTTGTTTTATCATCTTGGCCTGTTTTCGAAGATTTTTTTACCTGTGTTTCCATTCGAATTTCCCATCCTGGTTTTGAATTTTTCTTCGTGGTTTTTGAGGTGATCCCGATTTCCTCACAAACTAATTTCGCCCCTGCATAGATTAGTTTATTTAATTCCATTATATTATTCGTTGATATGTAAGTTAGTAAAAGTAAAGTTAGCGACCATAGTCGAGGGTGACCCGAAGGCTCCCTTTTCGATAGCTACTACACCAAGGTGTAGGGGAGGGCGCTACTCCATTCCCAGGATTGCTCCACTTTACCCTTGAACCGTACCTTATAATGCTGAGTGTTAAGCAAGGTGGTATCAAGTACCATTTTTTTAAAAGTCTTTGGATTGAACCCAGGTCTCCCGGGCCATTGGCGAACATTCTTTAACTTTTTTTCATTCTATGTTTCTTAACGAAGGTAATGTAGTCTTTTCACTGTTCATAATTCTCTTCACATTTTCTAGATTTACCTTTTGTTCTTACGATACTGTTTTTAGGATTTCTTGGTTGAGCGTTGTGTGGCGTTTCAATTTTTCGAAGTTGGCAGTTCATTTCTGTTAGGTTGTTTTTGTTTGACAACTCTTGATGTATCTGGTACTGTATTATTATCTTGTTTATTTGTTTTCCGATGTATTTCTAGTATTTTAAGGTCAGAAAAAGAACCCTTCTTTTTTATTGTTCCAACTTGGTCTGCAAGTCTTTGGCTTTTTGTCTATTTTTATCTTTTCCTATATCCTTTTTGTGAAGGTTTGATCATAAAATATCAGCGTAGAGCAAGTTGGTTATCTTCTCTAGTCCATAATTTGCGTTTAGGTCCTTGGTTGTTGTTCCTTAAGTAGTAATTCGTGTATACGAAAAAAGAGCAGCCAACATTCGCCGGATGACGTTCAGATCTCCTATGTTGACTATATGGAGAGCACCTGGCGATCATGATACCCAAGCCTGTTGCTTGGATCCCACGTTGTATAATATTGTGATTGGAAATTTTTATCATGGGTGGTATGTTGTGGCTATACCAGACCCAGGGGTTGCTAATCGTCAGCACGCCTGACACAGATGTGACTGAGAACTGTCTCAAAAAATTAAAAAGAAAACCTAAGTTGTAACTTAGTTAAAGTCCGTTGTCCTGCTGTTTTTATCTTAATTCTCGAAATAATGCCCAGAGCTAGTTTTAGGTTTTCATATTTTACTAGATAAAAGGATTGATGACTTTCCCATTGAATTGAGGACAGTAACTACTTAGTGCTTTTAAGCTAGCAGGTGCGCATTTTTCATCGATAAAAAAAGTCATCAGCCATAAGAAGATTAGCGCGGCAAATTTAAATAAATCTTTCGTGATTTCGAAATAGTTTAGCTGAAAATAAGTGGGGGAATTAATAGACTCTTTATTTAAAAATACATGAGTTCACCCAAATTTTTTTGCAAGTAACGGAAAATCAATGTTTTTTTTTAGAATTAGAGACATTTTACTGACCTGATTTTCTTCGAACACCCCACACAGTGAACACGCCTTTAGCTGTCCTAGCGGTTGGATTCCTGCTATCTAGCTACTAAGCAAACGGAATTTTTAAAAATATATTTTCTAAGGATTAGACGTCATGAGACCTTCGAGAACTTTTAATTCTAATTTTTTTTTTTTTGTTTATTTTTTCCTTTTTTCATTCTCTTCAAATTTTAAATCACTTCTTCTACTGCTCATGACTGAGTTTAGCGCGGTAAATTTAAACAAATCTTTCGTGATTTCGAAATAGTTTAGCTGAGAATAAGTTGGAGAATTAAAAGATACTTCATTTAAAAATACAGTAGTTCACCAAAATATTTTCCAAGTAATGAAAAATCAATGTTTTTTTTTTAAATCAGAGATATTTTACTGATTCGATTTTCTCCCAACATCCCACAGTGAACATTCCTTTAGCTGCTCTATCGGTCTGATTCCTGCTATAATACTCTTTGTGTTCCAGAGACTAAAAATTAATTCTCTGGTGAGATTATAATTTTTACTCCTTTTAGAGTTTTTAACACCAGCATAAGCTGATGGTTTTCCATTAGAGGTTGAGTGACTGTAAGTCTTCTTAAGTCTCCAGGACTCTTGTCAGTATTATGGTTAATCTTAATAATGTGGTTGTCCGGATGGTCTCCTACTGTCTTCTAATTTTCAAGTCTTTCAGTCTCTTTAATAATCCTTTAGAATTGTTCCAAGTGTACAAATTACAATTGGTATCAACGCCACTTTCATGTTCTGTGCTTATTTTAGTTCTCGTGCAAGGTCTAGATATTTCTCTCTCTTTTAATTTTTTTGAATTTTTCTCCTGTGGTTTGCAGGGACGACAAATCCAATATTTGCCCAGATATTTTTTTATTGATTATCACCAGGCCTGGTCGTCTAACTGAGATTAGGAGAAAAGTTTGTGCGTCTAAATATCCAATAAAAATTCTGAGTTATGCATACACCACTTGTTCGTATGGCAAAATTTGAATTTCTTGCACAATTCCCAGTGGACCATCTTCCCTACAAAGTCACGTCTAATCTTATACTCTTTTGCGCCAATTTGCTGAATTCGCCTCTTATGTGATTAACCCTTTCATCTCAACTACCACATAACCTACGTCTACAATTTTGCTGCATCTTATCTACTTTTGCGTTATTATTATTATTATTATTATTATTATTATTATTATTATTCCATTCCTTGTGAACTTTTCATATCTGTGTTAGCTGGGGTTCTTTCATTGGAGTCTGAGTAACAGGAAGTCACCTCAGGTCTTTAGGACTCTTCTCAGCAATCAGACTGATGATAACAGTTCTGTCGTCTAGAAAATCCTGATTCATCTTCCGATTTTTAAATCTTCCTGTCCAATCTCTAATCTTTTGGAAACCATTCTAAGTGCACTAACACTTTTGATATCATAGTCAACATTATGTTCCACAGCTTTCTTACTTCTCCGGCAAGGTCCAAATATTTGTGTCTTTTTTACGTTTTTTAAAAAAAATTTATTCTGTGGTACATTGGGACGGCAAAATCACCTATACAGCCAGTTTCCTTTTTTTCTTAATTATCACTAGGTATGGTCTACTGGCCAGGGCCAGCTGATCAGTTTGTATTTCAAGATCTTAGTTAATTTTAAGTCTCTTATTTTCTAGGATGGATTCCTGTTTGCGCGTTATAACTTGATAGTATCGTCAAAGTTCAATTTCTTGTGTAATTTACTGCAGATCACCTGTCCCACCCAGTTCAGTTTAGTCTTCTACTCCTTTTGCGAAAGTTTGCTTCATTGCCTTACAATGGGATTTTACATTCGCTTAAAATTTTTCTGACCAGTTTTAAGTAGTGGTTTTTCAATGAAGTCTGAGAGACAACAAGTCTCTTCAGGTCGCCAGGAATCTTCAAATTATACTAGTTGCTCCCTATAGTGTAGTAGTCTAGACGAACTTAATTCATTCTCTAGTCTTTATTTTTCCCTGGCACTTTTTCCGACCTTTGCGGAGCTTTCCAAAGGTTTCAGCTACAATTGATATAACTGTTACTTTCATGTCTCACAGCTTTTTTTTTTAGCTTTTACAGCCTACTGGCAATGTTCCACAACGTCTTATCATATCTCTGAGATAATTTTGTCTTAACCAACATTTCATATGCTAGAGTTACCAATGGTGATATGCTTATAATGCACACTCACTTCATTTCCATACTAAAAAAATGTGTATTCTAGTATTTATTAACTAGTCGGCACATTTGCGCTAGTTTTTGAATTTTGAGATACTTCGAAGACGACAAGATTTGACCTGCTGTGAAAAGTGTAAAGGATCAAAGCAAAAAATTATTTTGGAAATCTTTTCCACCCAAAAAATCAAGAATACAATTTCTTAGCCAATTAGATTCATAGATAAATAACCAAATTTTTATAGCAAATTTCGAGCCTTCGTAAATAGTATAAAAAATCAAAGATATAAATATTTCTTCAGTAAGTATGTATTTATCTACGCTTACTCAACAAACACTAATGAATTTTTACTTACTTAACTATTTTTTGATTTATTTCTCATCTTTTCTTTCAAGAATGCATTTCCGTTCAATTCGTTTGATTTTTCTTAAATTAAGCGAAATTTGTTTACATTTATTTTCGTGTTATCAGCAGCAGTTCACATACATGTGCTTTAAGGCATAATTACATTTCCTCTCTCA
The DNA here is from genome assembly GCA_963585895.1 of Sepioteuthis lessoniana. Classification (NCBI taxonomy): domain Eukaryota; kingdom Metazoa; phylum Mollusca; class Cephalopoda; order Myopsida; family Loliginidae; genus Sepioteuthis; species Sepioteuthis lessoniana. The sequence goes on along the minus strand of OY757910.1, from coordinate 56,403,904 downwards.
CATAGTGACATACACGAGAGAACATATCCCCTTATTTTTAGTTAACAGTTACTGCTACTCATCATAAATATCTATGCACTGATTAATATTATCTATGCTTCAAAGAAAAGATGTTGTACTTTTCTTTTTCAGCAAAAGTTACAAATTTGTAGATCGGATTTTTTTTCATTCATTTTCTTCTTTATCCTCTATAGTTACCGATTCAAAAAAGATATTTTAAAGTAATGCACACAAAAAAAGACACACACACATACACGTATATGCTTATTAGTATAAATTAAAATATTAGAAACAGGTCAAACATCTTTATCTACATTTCATGTGATGTCTGACATGAGCATAAAACGTTAGATGATCGTGCCATACATCATGTGACACTTGATATTCACATATTTTATGTTTTTCCCCAGCACGTTTGCAGTTTTGAAACATAAAGCCCATTTTAAAAGACTTCAAACCAAAATATAAAGTTTTTGAAAAACCACTTTATATATATATATATATATATATATATATATATATATATATATATATATAAGGGAGATATGTTAGGATTTTGATATATATCTAATAGTGGGATACTTGTCTGCGACCCAAGGTTTCATGTCGTCTTATTACAACAATCATTTTCCTGATGATTGTCGTAATATGACAGCATGAAACCTGTAGTTGCAGAAAAGCATCCACGCTATTAGATATATATTAAAACTAAAACATGTTTATTTATTTTTATATAATAGCTTTATCAAAGATATCGTGTACTCTTCAGATTATATTTTTCGTTTGGGCACTTTTATTGAAAGTAAACATATGAATCTCTAGTCCTCTTCGAAGTATTCTCCTTCGGCTGCAATGCACTTGTTGTAGCGTTCCAACAACTTCTGGAAGGCACCATGGAAGTCCTCTTGTGTGAGCATGTCAATGACCTTCGTCAGAGCCTCTTTCTTCACCTCAATTGTTTTATAACGACAGCCTCTGAGCTTAGGGAATAACCAAAAGTCACAAGGAGCAAGGTGTGGACTATAGGGAGGGAGAAGAACTGTCTTGATGCCAATCTTGGTGAGATAGTCTGTGACAAGGATGGCGTTGTAGACTGGTGCATTGTCCTGGTGGAAATGCCACTGATCCGATTTGAAGAGTGCTCGCCTCTTCCGACGGTATCTCTTGCTGAATTCCCATAAAACCTCAACATAGTAAACCTAACCCTTTGGCCAATCAACTCTGGTGTGTTGACTTCCTTACTCCACCCATACCACTCATCATCCCTCACAGACTACCTGACTTCCTTGAATCTCTTATACCACTCAAAAACTGATGCTCAATTCGTACAAGTTGGTCGAAAAGCATTCTGAAGTATCCCATACGTTTCTGTGGCATTTCTCCAAGTATAAAATAGAATTTTATTGCATATCGTTCTTCTAAAGTGTCCTCACGTCAAGATTGCATTTTTGAAATTCACCATCTGTGACAATCAGTCTTTAGAAGGGTGTATTCCAGTTGCTGCTGTAGCTTTTCATTTGAACCTGAAATCATAAAAATTGGTCATTCACCTCATAAGATATATAGCGATAACATACTGAATTGTCAAGAGTCTACGACAATTTTAAATGCCTGTACAAAAAAGTCTGGAAACTTATTGAATGAATAATATATATATATATATATATATATATATATATATATATATATATATATATATATATATATATATATATATATTCAATTTGAAATTGTTCAGAAATTCGCACAATTAAGTCGGTACTTTTTGTATAATGCTCTTTTTTTGGTATAAATATTTTTTTTTTCCTTGCATATGTCAATACAAAATAGATATTTTTGTAATACAAAGTGTTCACAAAAGACTAATTGAGAAATTAAAAAGAAATAAAAAAAGTAAAAGAATCTTGATCGGGTTTTTTACTCATATAAATCTACGAGTAAGTGCAGTCTGTATTGCAACAATTCGAAATGATTTCTTATGTTGGATATCCACTTAAAATTTACTTTATTCGTTACATATCTACGTTTAGTCTATGTTGGTCGATCAGCGCCTGGCTCTTCTCTCGTTCTTGTTATCAGTCTTCTCTTAACACCGTCTTTGTTATACTTGTCTGCCTCTCTGTTTGTTGCTATATTACAATATTCTATTGTGAAAGCAAATTTAGAACTATCAACCGCTACAGTCATAAGATTCCCACCAACTAACTCTAAATTAGTCCTAACTCTTAAAGGATCATGTGGTCTCGTGATTATCTCGCATCCAGCAAGAGCTGAACTTTCGTTTGATCTCAAGATCACCATACTTAAATTCGATTGTGAAATCCTAATGATTATGATTTATTTGATCGAACCTATGCTCAATGTAAACAATACATTTCGTTCTTCTATAATGTTGGACTTAAAAATTGTATTTATTTCAAAGTCTAAATGAAAATTGTGGAGTATGTTTCGTCCACAGCCGGACTTGCTTGTCATTTGAAATCTCATTACAGTAAACTATCGAAGATTCGTTTTACAAATGTCCTTTAACAGCAACCTACTGAGAACTCGTTTATATTCTGTAACAAATTATATGGATCTTCAGCTGTTTTGATGAGTCATATAAGGGTGCACAGAGATAATATCAAAAGAAAACACAGCTAATTTATCTGTGACACATACAAAAGGGGTTTCAAGGATATACTTGGACTAAGGAGTTCAAAGCGGTCCCAGAGTCACACTTAACGAATTTAAGAGATAGCCTACTCCCGCAGTTGCACGAATAGCGACTGAACAATAACAACTACAACAATAATACCGTCACTAAGGAGGTCTAAGCAACAACTGAGTAATAGCAAAAAATACGTCGACATCTGGTTTTAGCTTATTATGAAATCTGGATTTTTCGGGCAAAATTTTAAAATTTACTTAATTCTAAAATGAAATGCCCGTATATTCTGTAATATAAAAGTAGAAATAGATATTTGGGTCATTTTTAAAAAACTTGCGTTCATAAAAGTTGTCTTCTACTTGTTGAAACCTTGGTCATTAAGTAGATCAATTAGAAACAGTCTCCTAAGATTGAAAATCCTTATAACAGTTTGGATAACATATAAACTAAAGTGATTACAAAAGATTTTTCCGTAAGTTTTTCTTATTTCATAAAATAAACTAAATAAATTTAACAAGAATAAATTATTTTACTATTAGCGGTAATCTTTTTCCAAATTAAAAAAAACCCACAATTTTGAGGAAAAAGAATGATTTAATTTTCTTTGTCAAAATAAATACTAACAGAAATGTTGATATTCAAATCGGTCTACGGTAAAAAAAAAAAAAACACTCTTTACAGGCCTCAAAATACGTTTGGACAAACCTAGATAAAAGAAGACATGAATCAAATGAAAAAAACATCAATTTAAACAATGGGAAACATGGTAAAAGACATTGGAAGAAGGGACGATTGATGTTGATTGTTCTCAGTCAGTTGTGTCTAATATTTGGAACAAATAAAAAAAATTGGTAGTTAAAAAAGATAACATACAGATAGACCACAAAAGACAAAGCATCAGGATAGAAAACTCAAATCTATATGATGAGGCCATAGTTCTAAATTCTTCAGATGAGTGTTGTACTCTTTCATGGTTTAACTTCCAGATCAACTTTGACTCGGAGTTGTTGTAAATGTCAGAATTGCATCTATTGGTTCAATATATGTTTAAAAATTATTCCTATTTAATAGGTCCGTGTAAAAAAGGCCTCTTATTAAACAATTACACAAACATGTAAACATTTACGTGATTCCTCAACTTGTACACAAAAAATAATCCAAGACAGGTTGACATGAACATAAAATCAATCAATCAATCAATCAATCAAAGCAGTGTCTTTTTAAAAACAAATGAAAACAAATGGCTCGAAAGAGTTGTAAATGATTGCGATAGAACTATAAGAAATCAGCTTTAATTTAGAGAATTCCATCTCGTTTGTTAAAGGAATATTTTATGAAGCCAGAATGTAAAGTCTCGAAAGCTAAATTTCAATGTCATTGAATATAGATGTTTGGAAAAGGAAGCTTTTACAGGTGAGATGCAATTCAATATGGAATTGGAAATCAAAACTACAATTTTATCTGCTTGGGTATAAAGTGCATAATTAATATCTCTATCGTCTAGTTTAAAATGTACCAGATCAGATCTTCCACATAATTATCAGTTACGGTGATACAAAATATACAAAATTTTCAATAAAACGATAAAATTTGGCACGAGTTTTAAGTTTCGCAGAAACTTATATCTGTGCTCATATATTTTTTAAATATAAAAGTTTTAATTAATGTTGCCAGTATCTATTAATAATTAAAAGTTATGTAGAAATGAAAACTTGAGATAATGAAATTAATAGGATAGATAGATAGATAGATAGATAGATTGACAGATAGAAACTAAAAGACTAAGATACCTAGATTGATATATAGATAGATACATAAATAAAAATGATTAAAACATGATAGAAAAGTTGATAGATATAAAGAAATTGATAGATAGGTCGATACATAATGAAAAAAATAATTATAAATCAAATAGGTTTATGAAAATGAATGAATTGATAGATAAAAATATATTAGATAGATAGATAGATAGATAGAGAGAGAGAGAGAGAGAGAGAGAGTGAGAGAGAGATGTACCGATAAAATTTGATGATATAGACAGATAGATAGATAGATAGAAAAAAACAGATTATAAAACAGATTAATAAATATGAAAATGAAAAAAAAAAAAAAACAAATGTTTGAGACGGCTAACTTGCCAGGTGGTTAGCTAACGACGATGTTATAAAATATCATATGAATGGAAAACATGAAAAAAGAAAGAAAAAAGAAAGAAGTATATTAATGTTCCATATCGAGTGAGAGATAGAGAGTGAGTGAGAGAGAGAGAAAGAGAGAGAGAGAGGTGGGGAGAGGGAAAAAAGACCGATAGATATATAGATTGATGGATAAAGTTTATATGAGTCATACTGTTGTTCAGACAGCAGGAAAAAGAAATCGGAGAAAGGGATTGAAAATTGATGATAACTGATGACAGAATTGGAGTTCTACCAACAGAAATAATCAGCAACACTCCCATTTCTACTTCCGTTTACACCATGAGAGCAACCATAGTCTAGAACTTTGTACCGTCCCACCCGTTTTGTAACGTCACCATAATCGGTACACGAGCCGGTAACGACCCTACAATTAATAATGATAATTATCCTTCTCTCTCTCTCTCTTCCCCCTCCTCTCTCTCTCTCTCTCACACACACACACACGCACACACACATTCACTTTTTATTATTTTATTTACTCATTCTTCGCTTTGCAAACTTGCTATGCAGACTGATTCTAAGTTCCATCTTTGATACATTTACCGAATTATGCCAGGCTAAAATAATTCTAATACCCATTTCATCTTGGTTTAAACACTTAATTGAAAGAAAAAAATTAAAAGTCATATGCTGCAATCGGATCTCGTTATTCACGCTAACACATTTCAAGATGTTTGGCTGATAGGAAAATCTACGTATAATTGCGAACAATATATCCTGGCTATCTTCAAGAAAAGTTCACTGGGGAATTGACAACATATTTTAAAAAAAAAGAAGCGCTTGTGGCGTAACGAATATCGTCGTTGGAAGTCCAAGATCTGAATGAGGTTGTTTACATTTCACATAATGATGATTACCTTAGGAATGGTAAGCATTAAACTATTCCCTCTTCAGCTGTCGGTTAATTTAGCTTAAATTTGGATCTTTAGCATTGTTATGGCAACCAGTAAGAGAGAAAGAAAGCTTTGAATTTGAATAAGAGAGGGATAGGATATCACAGACTATTCCTTTCCAATGTAGTATATATGAGTAATGCAACCACGGCTAAACCTGACAATAAGACCCATGACAAATTTTAAAAATGTAATTAAAATAAAATGATTTTATATTAGAAATAAAAAAAAATTATAAAAAAAAGAATATTATTATCTATGATACAAAATTGTGCTGTTATTAAATTAATTACTTTATTTGGCAATAGTTTTAACTCATTCAAGAGAGCAACAAAATTAAGCAAAGACATTTAGATGCTGTTTAGTCAAGGACACAGGATTTGGGTTAACTGCTGTTACTAAGTAGTCACCCATCTAAATATTGAACATGATCATCGTTGCTTATCAGGTGATCTCAAGGAAACCACTGTTTTCAGTGTTGAGTTGATCATCGATCGAAAACGTTTTACAGTCGCCAATTTTACTTACTTATACTCTCAAAAGCGTGAAAAGGAAAATCTCAGAAAACACCTCACACTCGTGAATCGAAGAATTGTTGCCCTTCTCCAAGATAAAGCAAAGCCACGTTCAGGAAAAATAAAAGAGGAAAAATGTTTATATGTTTTCTACCTTTTCCACCATATTGAACAACTCTTGAAACAAGTGATTCCATCCTTCTTTACAAAATGCTATTGATGGCAAAATATTTTCTCAGGAAGATCTGATGAAAATGTTTGTGGTAAAGTACGTGAGCTTGGAAGCAGTTGGTAAGTTGGTTGTTTAAGTTTTATGGCATATCGACTTTTCTTAGATATTTAATGCCAGATCCATTTTTATAAAAGTTATATTTCAAGCAATTCAGGTTAGCATAAGTACACAGTTTAATTGTTAAAAACGTTTCCATTTCAAATTATTCAGTTTCGTCAAACAGTTTTAATTCAAACAATTTAGTTTTGTATAAGTATGTTTTTTTTAATAACAGTTAAATGTCAAATCATTTCTATTTCGAATAATTCAATTAAGCGTAGTACAGTTTCAATGTCAAAAATAGTTCTATTTCAAACAATTCAGTTTAGCATAAGTACGCAGTTTTGTTCTATTTGACCCATAGATAAGGCCCTATCAAGTGCTACCACTCAAGGTCAGAGAGGACCAGGGAACGATGGTAACTCAACATTCCCAAAAGCTCCAGGATCCTCACCAAATTGTTTAGTGTTATATAGAGGACACTCGTTGTGTTAACTTTAACTTAAAAAACCTGAAAAATAGCGATTGGTGATTCTACATAATTGTGATGTATACTGCTCACTGAAATAAATTCATAGTTCAATTATTCATGAATAAAGTATATCTTAATAAAGACTCCCATGGATATGAGTTGGGGGAATAAAAATATCGATTTTTTATTCTATACTAATAGGATATACATATATATATATATATATATATATATATATATATGTATATATATATATATAGATAGATAGTAAAAAAGTAAAGTTGACAACGGTAGTCGAGGGTGACCAGAAGGCTCCCTTTTCAACAGCTACTACACTGAGGTGTAGGAGTGGGCGCTATTCCTTTCCCTGGATTGCTCCACTTTACGTACCTTATATTGCTGAGTGTTAAGCAAGGAGGCATCAAGTACTATTTTTAAAGTCTTTGGTATGACGCGACCTGGGATTCAATCCAGGTCTCCCGGACCATTGGCGAACACTCTACCCACAAACCAATGAGCCAGTGTGTCTGGATCAAGGTGGTAAAGGAATTGTCCCATATCTTCTGCCCAAGTGTTTTCGACCATAGTTTTGGTTATCATCAGGGATAGTGCAGTTCGAGTTGACAGCTTATTTTTATTGTTTTGGTTATTTGTAACGTTTTGTTTTAAAGTTGTCAGTTGGAACGTTTCCTGCGTTTTATTTTAAAACGTTCAGTTGGCAAGGTTTACTAATAGAAGTGATTTTAGTTATTAAAAATATTAAAATCCAAAAAGTACGATGTATGAAAAATAAAAATCAAAAATAAATAAAAAAGCACTTAACGCAGACATCAACGTATTAAATAGGTTTAATAACTAATAATACTGAAAAAACCTGTGTTAGATCGTCTTTAATAAAACTTGCCTCAATAATAATTTGCTGCCTAAATATATACTGCAATATATATATATATATATATATATATATATATATATATATATATATATATATATATATATATATATTGTTTAATAAGAACAGTAAATTGAAATACTTGAAAGTAATATTTTACTTTTAATATTTTCTCTTCAAATACTAGTTTTCAAAATCAATTTCTCTATTTTAAAACAAAATGTATTGACATTTTCAAAGCATATTGTAAATGTAGATATTAGTTTGTTCGCTCTCTGTAAAGGTTGAAAAGTTATGAAAACACAAAAGGTGAAAAAAATTGAAGTGTTATATTTTCGAAGTATTCTTTAAATTACAATCATTTTATTCGGTATAGCAACAGATTAATGTCATTTTAATAAATGCGCAACATTTTTTTCCAATTGCCTCAGATTTCCAATGGGTAGTGTACGCATATTTTTTGATTTCTTGCACTTTATTATGAAAATCAAAAGAGGCGTGAAGATCATTACAAATTACGTCACCTACAACTCTCCTATAAAATCATAACTTCCCTGTCCAGTTTGACGTCATATCAATCACGTTTTATAGAATATATATATATATATATATATATATATATATATATATATATATATATATATATATATATAGTCTGTATTTCTTCTTCCAAATTGACCGCAAAGTTCAAACCCAGAATGACGTAACTCTACCTTACCATCCCACTGATTTCTGTATCACGTGATGAATTGCAGAGCAGGTGACGTAAAGTACGATCATACACTTTAATTACACTTTTACATGCTGTTTTCATATTGATGTTCCTCCACATAAATAACCCACACAGTCGCATAGAAACTATTGTGAACTTTAATATATACGCAAATTTAAAAGAATATATATATGAAACCGGACGAGTGAGATGAATCTAATCAATTCTACCAGAAATGAAAATTCTTGTGCGTGGTGCTATATACTCTTTTTCTTATAGTCTCAGTCGTTTTTACTCTCTCTCAATCTCATTTCTCTCTCTCTCTCTCTCTCTATATATATATATATATATATGGATCAGTCTCGTGCTTAAATAAGAACACACCTAATTTAAAAAAAAATAAAATTCTAGTATTCGAAACCAAAGATATTTGGATATTTTCAAATCTAGTGAAATATTATACAGAAAAATGGATATTCTCTTCAATGTTTTTAATTACAGTGTTTCAGAACCCATTGTCTTTGTGCGTTTGTAATACTTATGCAGCAAAAATGACTCATTAAAATATGTTTTTTTACAATATTAATACGCTTAAAATGCTATAGATTTATATAACTAGAATTTTCATAGCTTTATTCATATATATATATATATATATATATATATATATATATACAGAATGAGAGAGGAGGGGTGAGCGCTATGAAGACGATTTTTTTTCTGTCTTGCGTAAGGACAGGACAAAACACCATCTAAATATCTTGAAGTCTGCTGTAGTCAGCTCACAGCGTCAGGCTTTATGTAGACATAAACTTAGACTATTAAGGAACTGATTTTAATTTATAGAACAATTCCTTCTCCTCTTGTCTTTTGAGATTACATTTCTCATTCCTTAAATTATATTACCGAGTCAGGGAAATCTGTGCTAGTAGCACAACTTGATGATGATAATATATGTATTGAACCAAGCCAGTTTTTAAGTGCACCTCCCTGAGAGAAGAAATCATTTTCTCATTCAAATTGTAAGTGAATGTTACTCTGTTGTTTCTATTTTAGTTTTCTTTCTTTGTTAAATGGAACACCAACCTTTGTAGGTTATATAATGCCAAAGCCATCCTTTTAGAAGAACAGTAGCAAGGAGAAAAAGGGGATTTATACCTTTCACAAGAGTATTTGTTCGAAAAGGAACATTATCGTTCGTCTGGAATTCAGTCAATCGCTTTAACTATTACACCACGTGGACTTCTACTGCTGTTGGTGTATTTGCGTTAAAAGTAATTCTTTAATTATTCAGATTCTCGATGTAACGGAGATAGTTATAAGATGTAAATTAGAATCCTTATCGCTTTACTCAATCAAATAATTCAAACCATCATTACTCGTTTTTATATTTGCTCAGTCGGCTGGGGCTGTAGAATACCCTGACTGCATCCTTGCTGAAAGGTAACACCCCACCTCAAAGAGTATCCTAGATATATCACTAAACAATATGATAGCGAGGTTCAAGTAATATTGGAGCTTTTGGATTGCGGAGTACCCCATAATTGCCATCGCTCCCAGGTCCACTCTGTCCCGGAATGGTAGTACCTGACAGGGTCCTATCTATAGGCCCAATTTAACTAAACTGTGGATTTTATGCTAAATTGAATTGCTTGAAATGAAACTTTTTTGTTACTTAAACTGCATACTTATGCTAAACTGAATTGTTTGAAATAGAACTGTTTTTGTATGCTAAACTGACTTCTTTGAAATAAATTCTTTTTGATATTAAAACTATACTTACGCTAAAAATATACAAATACTAAACTGAATTATTTGAAATTTAACACGGTGTTAAATGAACTCAAAGGTTTGATACACCGTAAAGCAAAACAACCAACCAGTCAACCAATTGTTTTACATCTGGAAACGAACCGATTATAAAGACCTTCTAAACAATTTCTATTGCCAGAAAAGAAAAAATGCAGAGCAAAACTCATAAATCGGTATGTATATTCCATCATGTTTCTTGTGTTGTAAGAAAATGACTTTAGTCGATGTAAGTAATGATATAAAGCTTATAATATACAACAGTTGTGGCCACTATGAAATACTACCTAACGTAATTTGGGCTCATGTGACGAGTGCTTATCAAAAGATTACACGTTCTCTTAAACATTATACGTGAACAAGTGTACTTTACCCAGAACCAGCGCTTATACCAATGATCTCATAATTTTCTAAGCATTTTGCGCAGATGTAGCACAAAGCCGTACGAATGGAGCACTCAATGAAACTCGAACTCACTCGTGAAGGTTTGGTAATTTAGCTTGTGAACCACCACACTACCCGGGGCACCTTGGAACGATGATCCATAGCATTAGGGAGTGACGAACAGTAATTTAACATTTTACGGTTCGATGTTTAGTTGAATATTTATTGGGTTGCCAGAGAGTATCATTCGTTCAACACTAAATCTATAGTTAAACACAGAAATGGGAGTGTCATTATATAGGATTGGATTTTGTTGAAATGGAACTTTTCCGGAACTTAACGGAGTAATGAATTATACATTTTATCGAAAAATATATCATTTGTGTATTAAGCAGTATCCGCTAAACAATAAGAGTCAGTCGTATTTTCAACCATAAAAAAAGAAAATACACAAAAACAAAATAAAAACACTACTAAGTGATTTAGATTTTATAACAAGATACAATAACATTGGGTTGCGCCCGTTAAACGACACAATAAATAGCCAGACACAATACTCGTCGGGTCTAGATCTGTGGCAGCATTTGCCTCGTTTTAGTGTGAATGTACTTCTCATGACAAAGCTTGTATTAAGACATATAATGACCTTGTTTAAAATGTATAGTAAAGCTTGTTTATAATTTGAATACAATTGCAATCTCTCTCTCTCTTTCTCTCTCTCTCTTTCTCTCTCTCTCTCTATCTATCTATCTATCTGTCTATCTATCTATCACCTCAGTGTGACATTTAACTACATCCGATGGTGAGATTTCAGTTCTGTGGCTCTGGAGAGTATTGAGTATCTCTTAGTTGCCATTACTCCCTGGTCCACTCAGATTTAATGTGGTAATGCCCCTTTAGGATCCATTCTATGGGCCAGAGTGATATCTGAAAGTTATTCGTATTCGATTGGAATGCTTGAAACTATATAACTGAGCATAAACAAATTTAGATTATCATATTTTTTTATTATATTACTCTTTACATCTTTTTTACACTAGCGTTAAATGATGGTCTTTCACAAAACTTTTTTGAGATCATTCCAAATGTAACACTTACATGGTATCACTGACACTTTCATATACCTATAGCTTTTTTAGGACTCTGACAAGATTTAAGTATTTGTTTTTTTCTCGCTTTCTTTGATTTTCACTCGGTGATGGGCCGGGAAGCAAAGTCCATTATTCGGCAGCTTCTCTTTTTTGTTGTTGACTATCACTAGGTCTATTTTTCTAGCTGGGATTAAGTGATCTCTTTCTATCTAAAATCCTAAAGAGGTTTGTGGGTCTCATTCTCTTGGACATATTCTGATTTGTGCATATACTATCTGGCAGTATGTTTAAATTTCAGGTTTTTGTCCAATTCCAAGAGGATCAATCCCCACTCTGTCTAGTCTTAAACTCTTTTTTTTTTTTTTTTTGCAAGTTTACTGCGTTCGCAACGAAGGCATGGACAGCTATCGATATGCTTTCGATCATATGGAAATCAAACCTGACCGATAAAATGAAACGCAGTTTCTTCCAGGCTGCGGTCGTGTTGATACTGCTGTATGGATGCACTACTTGGACGTTGAATAAACGGTTAGAGAAGAAGCTTGACGGCAATTATACAAGAATGTTGCGAGCAATATTGAATAGGTCCTGGCAGCAACACCCCACAAGGTGCCAACTGTACGGCCATCAACCACCTATCGCGAAAACTATACAAACTAGACGAACCAGACATGCCGTACACAAGCAAGGACGATATCGTAAGTGATGTGCTCCTGTGGACTCCCGCATATGGCCAATCAAAAGCAGGACGACCAGCTCGAACATTCATACAGCAGCTATGTGATGATACGGGATGTAACCCTGAAGACCTGCTGGAGGCGATGAATGATAGGGAGACGTGGAGAGAGAGGGTCAGGGATATCCATGCTAGCCGCACGTCATGATGATGATGATGATGATTATCTGATTAATCGTACCGTCTCTATCACTACATAACTTACATTTGCTATTCTGTAGCGTCTTATCAATTTTCGTTTTCATATAGTTGCTCCGTCTGGCGTTATTTTGCGCTACTATTCGAATAGATACAATCTCTCTCTTAAAGTTTCCTTCCAGTAGTTATATCCTAGTTTTTCGTGAGAGATTTAGTCAGTTTTTCGCTTGAAATCATCCCTATTCTGTTTTTTAGTTATTGTTCTGTGGAGGATTATGCTGTCTGTGCTGTTCCTGGTCACGATAATAAGTCTTTCGATACTCTTTCTCATGTTGTCCTCGAGTCCTTGTATTGATTCCTACATACACACTATCTTAAATGCTATCGAGTTTTCTTCTTCCTTTATTTCTTGACATATGTAGTCTGTCTATGTCATCGGTGGGATGAAAGACTTTCTGCCTAATCATAAGTTTTTTCGTCCTCTTGTCAATTTGCTATTATTATTATTATTATTATTATTATTATTATATGAATGGCTTCTGGAGCCATATAATTGTGTATTAATTAGATTAGATTAGGGACTTTAGTTTAATGGCATATCAACCCTTTATAATTATTTCATTCCCAATGTTTATATACATATATATCTATATATAACTGTAAATGCTCTATCATTTTTATTGAGCAATATATAACAATATTGCAACATTTGGTTCTCCATTAACTCACCATGTGGGCTTGTAAGAACCATAAACCTCATATATATATATGTATATATATATATATATATATATATATAGCGAGTAGTTTGTAGGTAACTTTATTTTTAACTTTATCTTTACAATACTTCAGCACTTCTATGCAAACAACGCTAATTGTATTTTATTTTCTGGTTATTTAGAATTTTGAAATTATTGCAGTTTATAAGGAATCGGTTTAAAACCAATTCGGCAAAAGTTTTCAGAGTTTTCAGCGAAATTCTTAACTCTGGATTATCATCTTTGTAGCTTTATTTAAGCTACATAAGTAACAAGCATGACGCGATCGAATTATTTTATGGTTCTGCTTGTTTAGCAGTACGTTTAACTTTATACAAAGATCTAGTTTCATTAACAATCATTGGTGGATTTTCTTGCCGGCGTTGATTTTCCGAAAAATATTCTGAAAGGTTGTTGCCATACTGAAAAGAATGTGTTTTGTTAAATTCAAATACACAAAATGCCTTCAAAACTGCTATATTTTGGCCACTTTGTTAGGGAGTTCGAATTATTGGTGTGCCGAAAATCTTCACCAACTGAAGGTGTTTCTCCGTGAAACTATGTTGTGTTAATATATCAACCATATAAAAATCAACTACAGGCCGCTGGCAGCTGAAAAAAATTACCGTTTGCATTTCTGCAGAGAAGTAAGACCCTCATCCCTGACGAGTGTTTTCAATATGACACCAAACTGAATTTGATGGTGAGACTCCAGTCTTGTAAATTTACTGAATGTAGAGTATTCATAGCTATTACTCCAAGGTCAACTCTGACCCAGACTGGTAGTATTTGTTAGGGTCGAGTCAATGGATCAAAAAGAATTGTTTAACTATTTAATAGTGAGCAAACAAATGACGGCTGTTAAATTGAATTGTAAGTACTACATAGCAATTCTTAAACTCATTTAACTGTGTGCAAACAAATAAGTAATATTGAATCGAATTATTCATCAGAGAAAACAATTCTTGAAACTATTTAACTGTGTGCAAACGAATATTTAATCTGTATGCAGACAAACTAATATTAAATAGAATTTTTACTATTAGATGATATCACTTGAAACTAATTAACTCTCTGGAAACAAATGATCTTTGGCTCGTTTAAAATGTCACCTACAACTAAGTATCACACACACACACACACACACACACACACACACACACACACACACACACACACACACACACACATATATATATATATATATATATATATGTAAACAGGATTTGCCATTAAGTAACTAACAAGAACTGATAACTCATAAAACGGAACCTAACCAATTAAAAGAAAAAAATTAAAAATACACGTTTTTCTAGTCAGATTGGTATCAGATTAGAACGAATGCGGATATTTTGTATACATTATAAGCGAAAAAAAACCCCAAAATGCCTATAGAAATATTAAATTATGAACGAAACCGCCATTAGAAATAACACTTCTAAAATTCTGTTGGTTTCGATGAAAATATTTGCATCAACTTATGTTTAACCTCTTCTCTAGGTGTCAACCGAACATTATCCAAATGATTCTGTTATCCCGTAAACAAGTAATAATCAGGAGCAAGATCAAGAGTATTTGGAGGATGATGCAATTTTCCAACCC
This sequence comes from Sepioteuthis lessoniana, assembly GCA_963585895.1. Classification (NCBI taxonomy): domain Eukaryota; kingdom Metazoa; phylum Mollusca; class Cephalopoda; order Myopsida; family Loliginidae; genus Sepioteuthis; species Sepioteuthis lessoniana. The sequence continues at coordinate 56,388,783 of OY757910.1, read as the reverse complement.
ATCCACTTGTAAGAGATCTTTAGTCAATGAGAATGGGCCGTGTGAAGATGGGCTTTATTGTGATGGAGGATATCTTTTGTCCAAATCTGTTTTAAACAATGAAGTTTATTGCAGTAGAGGTAATAGGTGATTGTTTGATTATTGTCTAACAGTTTAATGCATAATCGGTTTTTATACATATAAACAGCATTATATCAAACAGATAAGTTTAGTACAAGTACACAGTTCAAATGTCAAAAACAGTTCAATTTCAAGCAATACAGTTTAGCATAAGTAAAAAATTAAATGTCAAAAACTGTTCTATTTGAAACCATTCAGTTTAGCATAAGTAACTGTTTAGTTCTATTTAACCCTATCAGGTACTACCACTCTTGCCAGGGAGCGATGGCAATAAAGGAGTACTCGACGTTCCTCAAAGCTCCAGCATTACTGAGATTGTTTAGTGTCATACCAGGACACTCGTTGAGAGAGTCCTACATGTCTGCAGTAATGCAGTCGGTATATATTCTACAGCCCAAGCCTACTGGACCCCAAAATTCTGGCCAGTGAACTTCAATTATGTACTTTTCAAGTCATGCCCTGTCAGTGAAATTATATATATATATATATATATATATATATATATATATATATATATATATATATATAATTAATGTAAACAATTTCTGTTGAATTTTTCTTCACAGACTAATATTTGGGACAGAACTACTATAAAGTATACTACTGACGGTAAACATCATCATCATGTCGTGCCGCTAGAACCGATATCCCTGACCCTCTCTCGTCACTTCAGGCCAAATCAGACCTGACCGATAAAATGAAACGCAGTTTCTTCCAGGCAGCGCTCGTGTCGATACTGCTATATGGATGCACTACTTGGACGCTAACTAAACGACTGGATAAGAAGCTAGACGGCAATTACACAAGAATGTTGCGAGCAATATTGAACAAGTTCTGGCGGTAACACACCACAAGGCACCAACTATACGGCCACCCGCCTCCCATCACGAAAACTATCCAAGCTAGACCAACCAGACATGCAGGACACTGCTGTAGAAGCAAGGATGATCTCATAAGTGATGACTGTATATATAATCGCTCTTTAAAATCTTTAAAAGTCACAAACGTTTTAGAATGATTGTCTCTAACTCGATGAAGAAAATCAATACTAGAATACTAAACGGTATAGTTTTAAACGTTTTTTCAATGGTTTCTTAAATGTCTTTAAGAAACTATTTTATCTACAGTCGGTATTTGACTTTATTCTACATGATTCTGTTATACGTTATTTATATACGAGCAAAGATCCTTTTGTGTAATGTCTCCTGTGTCGTTTTTCAATGACAAAATTAAAAGAATCTATTTCCAAAACACTTATAATATTAAGTTTTTTTTAGATGAATCGTCGTTAAATTGGTGGTGGAGAATTATCAAATGAACACCGAACTGTTATTTTTGGTAACAGTCGATGAATTCTCTTAAAATTCTGTTTTCGTGGATCATGCTGACTGTATAACTGTGTGCCTGTTTGTGCGTGTGTATGTCTGTGTGTCTATGAGTAGCGAGTGTTTCCATATATTTTTAAGCAAAAGAGACAGTGAAGTTGTTTTCTCTTTAGCTGATTTGTTTAACTGCTTATTAACCACTATTTAATTTGAAACAAATATTTTTCACAAAATTATATGCTTTCCAGTTATCCTATGTAATACTAATAATTTATACAAAACTACAACTGCTGAGAGCACGTAGTTCTCTAATCCTCTTTCGCCATCCATCCTTGTCTGTCATTGCTCCTAGTAGGTAATCTAGACTGCATCCAGTGTCTAGACAGAGCTGACGTTGGTTGGTTGTTTGGATTTTATGGCATATCAACCTTTGTAGGTCATTCAACGCCAAATTCTGTCTATATATACATACATATTCAACCAAAGATTTCAAAACGAATATTAAGGTAGGTAGAATTTTCTATTAGCAGGATTTCATCTGTTTGCACAAGATTAAACAGTTTTAAGTTGTCATATTTTTTGGTACAACTCTGTCTCTCTCAAGAAGGACAGAATGTCATCTATTTTGACGTTCTCAAACAGATCGTTTAAGTTATTTACTTTGAAAAATCACTTTCTGATAACAGTGAAAGTTCTGCATTCTATAAGAGCTGACGTATGTAAAACATTTCTGGGTCGGCCAACTATGTCACACCAATGTAAAGGTTTTTATAAAAAAAACCTCCCTTATGAGTTCGTGCTTACGTTTTTAGCATTATCCAACCTGTTTTGTTCATCCTATATCGATGGTTTGTAAGATGAGTGGTAAGTGGCCTTCCAGCTCCTTTTTTTGGGGTGTTGCATCCTGGGTTTATTAAAAACGGCATGTAGACTTCTTATATAGTTCCAATCTAGCGTTTTCCCCATGTGTTACATTAGAGTCCAGGTGGTGAATCCATACTCTATTACTGTCATGGTCACAACTTGGAAGAAATCTCGTTTTATTTTTTTCAGAGAGATCAAGTTTCCATATGGCCAATGCCATGATATCAATAAACCCTTTTCTTATGTGCATGTGGATATAGCTTTCAGTAGATGAGATGTTGCTACCGGGCTATTTGAACTGGATAATTAATTTCAGTAGCTTGCCACTTAAAGTGGAAATGTCTCCTTCTTGTTTAAAACGCATGGACTATGTTTTGTTTGCATTCACGTCAGGACTAAAGTTTCTACTGCTTAAATTCCGATCAGCTGTTCATATATGATAATAAGAAAAATGATAATAATTGGATGGTGTCTTACTTTCCTGAGGGAGATTTAGTCGGCATATACTAAGATTCATCCACAAAGCCAGATAGAATAAGGAAATATGTGAATGAATAAAGGCTGAGCTACGAATGTATCGCTGCCGATTGAGCTAACTACCACTTTTTTCAAGAGGATTACAGATAAATTAAAGGTATTTGAAGACAAATTATCAAAAACACAGTTCTTTTTCAAAACTGTGTGTGTTTGTGTGTATGTATAACAAACTCTTACAGTAAGCAGCTTTACGTATTCTTCTAAACGACACACACACAGACACACACACACGCACACACACACACACGCGCACGCGCATATACAGATACACACATTCAGTTTCCCTTGTGACATTTTGACAAATAGAAAAATAATTGGACTGGTATCTTAAAATTGAGATATATAATATATAAATATATAAAAATACCTAGATAAGTTTTGTTGCGGAAATAAAAATAAAAACTGAAAGAAACTTCAATAATGGAAGAAAATTTCATTCCTTTTTTTCTTCATTGTGTTTTTGCTCCATTCTATTTTTCTTTATTCTTTTCTGCACAACTTTTGTCTTGAAAATTGTGTTGTTTACTACTTTAGTTTGTTTCACTGGTTCGTTGTAGATTTGTTAATATTGCGTTTCCAAAAAAATTTAAATGAAGAAATTTCCAAAAAATAGATGAATTAAAAGAGTCAAAATAAAAGAGGATAAAATAAATAAAAGAGGAATTGAAGTTGCTTATAAAAGATAACAATACCTACCTTCTCAGCTGAAGAAAATCAATGTGTTTGCGTCTGTTTCGTTGTATACTTGAATTGCTAACAGAATATCTCCTTTGTTCTTAAACGCTCCAAGAGGTGACTAAAAGTTGGTAAACAGGTGTACACACATACCGTTCATACTGAATAGTTGTAAAAATATTTACTCAAAAAATATATATCTATAAAATAGGTTTATTAATAAATGAGACTAATTGTTAACAAAATCAGCCTAATTACGAATTAGCTTTATTTCCGTCAAAATATTAAAAAACATGTTGGAAGTTTTGATGAGAAAGTGCATTCAATTCATTCACCAACACCAGTTGCGTGGATATCACTGTTGTTAAATGAAGTCCGTTGAGTTAATGTTTATATTTTTTAAAACTTATATAGCCACGGGTATTCAGAGCAGAGGATAGTGAAACTGTGATATTAGAGGAATGTTCTCTCTCGACAAAACTCATTCACAGGTAGTGACGTTATTCCATGGATCAAAATGTCATTCAAAATTAATTTATAACCTGTAATTCCAGTTGACTGGAGCTGAAGAATACACTAACTGCATCTCTGCATAGGGATAAGACTTCCCTAAAGAGTGTCCTGGATATGACATTAAAAAAATCTGATGGTGAAGCTCCAACAATGCCGGAGGTTTAGGTAATTCGGAGTACCCATTTTATTGCCATTGCTCCAAGGTCTACTCTGTCTTGAAGTGGAATTAGAATTAAACAGTGTATTTATGCTAAACTGAATTGTTTGAAACAGAACTGTTTTTGACATTTAAACTGTGTACTTACACTAAACTGAATTGTTTGAAATAGAACTGTTTATATGTTTAAAATGTATTAGGTATTGAATAGCTTACAATGGTTGATATGGTATAAAATCAAACCAAAAAAAAAAAAACATTCATCACCCAATTTAATGAGATTGACTTTTATTTTTCTGGTTGCCCTTCACCTGGTTAACCAATAGGAATTCTGTAATCACTCTCATCGTTAAACTTTGATAAAAGAAAGCAAAAATTATCCACAATCTTTACTAATGTCATTTTGATTATGTAGTAACATTATTTTACGACACATGTCACAGTAATATTCCCCAATCATTTTATTCAGAGTTTAGGTAACAGTCATAAGCAACTTTCAAACTTTTTCGTTTCCAACGATTCAAATTTCCATCATGATCACTGTTCCTAATTAATTACGTTGCCGTGACAATCACATTGTCAGTTGTAACATTCCCCAATATTTTTCTAACATCTAAAAAAAACTATAATTTTCCAAATCATAATCAAATGAAGGGCGAAATAATAATATTAATTTACCAAAATTTCCATAAGTTTGTTCTACGTATCATTTATCTTTCACACACACACACACACACACACACACATGATAAGAACTGGATGATAGACGTCGCGCTACCCAAACAGCAGTTCTACAGAGTGTTGCAATACAGTAAATGTCTAAAACATAAACCAAAGAAATGTTTTCAGGATGTTGTCAAAACAGCAAAAGTGCGCTAAGTATTGACCTTGGAGACTGGAAGGAAATGACAGAAAATCAATCAACAAAAAAAAAAAAAAGATATCTACGAAAGCTCTAAAGCATTTGAAGGACGTAGAATCAAACTCTCAAGTGGGAAATGAAGCTAAAATTTATTTTGGTACCTTACAGTCTGTACATCTTTGCAACATCTGTAATAGTCTTCAGGTCCAAAGCCAAACTTAAGAGTCATATGAGATCTCATGACAGAAAATTTTGAGGTTTATTGTACAAAAGACCTTCGGCAGAAACATACAGAGAACTCGTGTATATTCTGTGAAATTGTAAGTGCGTCTTTAGTTGATTTGAGAAGTCATAGAGGAAGAACAGGTGAAAGGTAAAGGGACAAGACAGTTAATTTATTCGAAAGATAAGCAATATGGGTTGCAAGGATATACATGGAATTAGTAGTCATACGTGCTCCCGAAGGTATTGTTAAGGAATCAATGAAATAGCCCCCTGCTACAAAGAAGCTGCAATCACTATATATATATATATATATATATATATATATATATATATATATATATATATAACTAGTTCTCAGGCATCAATTTCTCTTTTTAGCATATTTCACATTCTTTTTATCTTGTTTTTCCTGTCGTAAGATGTCACAAAACTGGTCAAGACGAGACCTAAAGTGTACAATACATTTTTTGAATGTATAATCAAAGGGCATCTTTACTCATCACAAATGCAATGATTGGGGCGTTGTTTATTAAAGCAAAAAAAAATTGTCGTTGTTAATGGAATATTCAAATAGGACATCTCCGTGATGCATCAAGGGAACATCTTGAATATTGTTATCAGGTTTAATGCTTATCATCCGAATAATGTGCTCGTGAAGCATTATGGGAACGTCTCAAGTAGTGTTGTCATTTTAATTGTTTAAAAAAGCAATTGAGATCATGTGCTTGTTATGGGAACGTCTTAGGAATTATTACCATTTTTAATGAATGAAAAATAACATTTGGGATCATGCGCTCGTGATGCATTGTAGGAACGTCTTGAAAATTGTTGCCATTGTTACTGTTTGAAATAATAATCATCCAACCATTGGGTTCATGTGCTCGTGATGCATTATGGGGATTTCTCAAATAGTGTTACCATTTTTAATGTTTAAAAAGTAACCATCAGGGTAATGTGCACGTGGAGCATTATGGGAACGTCTTAGATATTTTTGTCAATATTTACTGTTTGAAAAGTAACCATTAGGATCGTATGTTCGTGGTGCATTATGGGTATGTCTTAAATATTATTGTCATTATTCACTGTTTGAAAAGTAACCATTAGGATCATATGCTCGTCGTGCATTATGCGAATGTCTTCAACATTTTTGCCATTATTTACTGTTTGAAAAGTAATTATTAGGATCATATGCTCGTGGTGCATTTTAGGAACGTCTTAAATATTATTGTCATTATTTAGTGTTTGAAAAGTAACCATCAAGATCATATGCCCGAAGTTTTTTTAAAAGCAGAAAAGCGATTGTCATTGGATTCTTTAAAAGAGGAAACTAACACACACACACACACACACACACACACACACACACACAAAGTAAACGGGTTTTCTATCGCAAAATACCTATCATCATCATCATCATCATATCGCGCTGGTAGCACGGATATCCCTGATCCTCTCTTGCCACTCCTCCCTAGCGTTCATCGCCCTAGGTAGGTCTTCAGGACAGCATCCCGTATCCTCACATAGCTGCTGAATATATGTTCGTGCTGGTCGTCCTGCTTTTGCACGGCCATGTGTGGGGGTCCATAAGAGTACATCTCTTATGAGTTCGTCCCTGCTTCTCCAGCAGTGTCCTGCATGTCTGGTTCGTCTAACTTGAATAGTTTTCGTGATAGGGGGCAGGTGGCCGTACAGTTGGTGTCTTGTGGGGTGTTGCCGCCAGGACTTGTTTAAGATTGCACGTAGCATTCTTGTGTAATTGCCGTCTAGCTTCTTCTCGAGCCGTTTTGTTAGCGTCCATGTAGTGCATCCATATAGCAGTATCGAAGTGACCGCTGCCTGGAAGAAACTGCGTTTCATTTTATCGGTTAGGTCTGATTTCCATATAATCGATAGCCTATTGATAGCTATCCATGCTTTCGTTAACCTGGTTTCGATGTCCTTTTCGGTTGATTCGATGCTGCTTCCTAGGTATGTGAATTTGTCTACTAGTTTAAGAGGGGTTCCTTCTAGAGTGGAGATGTCCCCCGTTTGATTATAGCACATATATTCCGTTTTGTGTGCATTAACATAGAGGCCTATGCTTGTTGCTGCTCGTTCCAAACTATGCAGTAGTGTTTCGGCTTGGTCAGGTGTATTTGCCAGTATCGCTGTGTCATCGGCGTAGTCAGCGTCAGTAATTGTTTTTGCGGGGTATCTTCTGCTTCTTTTCTTCGTCAGTTCGAAGCCATTCTCTCTGATTTTGTCAATCGATGTTCTAAGTACGTAGTCTAGACAAAAGATAAAGAGGTACGGGGCCAGCGTGTCCCCTTGTAGTACTCCTGCTACAATGTCAAAGTATTCTGTGTTTCCATCTGGTGATCGTACTTTTACTTTAGTGTTTCTATAGAGAATCGTTATTGCCGCTACGGTTTCTTTAGGTATGCCGTACGCTAGCAGGATTTGTTCCATCTTTCCTCTGTAAATGGAATCGAAAGCCTTGGTAAAGTCAACAAATATTAATGTCGCTTGTAAGTTTTTTTTTGCCCGTACACCTTCAAGGAACCATCCGTAAAATACCTATAGTTGTACATTATTACAAGCTGAACATTTTTGGTAATCAATCTGAAAAATAAAAATGGACACTTTAAATTATTTCATTCGAGAAATTCCATAATGGTTGTTTAAAAAACAGAAAAAAATGTCTTTCAGTAAGCAACAACTCGCATAAAACTTAAAGTTCTTTTTACTTCTCATTCAAACCAGCTCTCAATTCCACGAACGATGCAATTTTTCATCATTGTACCATAGACACCGGTTAGTCAATAATGCATTGATTGGAATTCTTTGAGAAATCTATCTTCAGACGATACTACTGCAAAGTATTTTTGAATTTCCTCCAACCTGTTAAAATGAAAAAGATCAGCCATAAAAAAGAATTTAAAAGAATTAGATTAAACATCTCAACACACAGGTTGTGTACCATAGCCATATACATGAATATGTGAAATGTACATGGGATGTTCATATATATATAACATATATCACATAGAACATAGGAATCTCGAAACACAAAAAAACATTTACGACTTCTTTGTTCAGGTACGAAACTTTTTACTTCCTTTGAGTTTAAAGGTTCTTCGACATAAGGAAAGGGATACACATTCTTTCTATTCTGGCTTTTTCATCTGCACCCCCATCTCGTGCGACACATGCCCAAGGCCTCCGCGAGGAAGCGAAAGTCAACCCTTCTCGTTCGGTGTCCAGTTCTCAACTCAACTAACTTTCTTCAAAATTCTCCAAATCCTCCGCGCGCTTCCGATGCGTGACGTCGTTCGCACTTGCTAGCCCCGTATCCCATCTGGGCTATTGTGACATCTCTGAGTGACACGTCCGCTCTGCGCGCGTGCACGTAAACGTCTATTGTTAATGTTGCACCTAAGTAATGCACTGAGCTGAAAGGTTCCCAGCCTAACTAAACCCAAAGACATAAAACGAAATCCTCGGCCATTATATTACAGTTGTAACTAAAACCTTTACTTAAGAATGAGTGACAACAACACTCCTCAGATCATCACGGGGAAGTTCCAGCTTCCTTTTGGCTAACCTCCTGGACTAGGATATCATAACAAGTGAGTTTGAATTCTAGTTGCGTAATTACGTTCCCTTTCGGATTAGCACCCTTGGGAAAAGTATGAAGCCATTTATCCTTTCATCGTTGCATTAAATAATATCACCGTTGTTCTTTTCAGATTATAGTTTTTGCTTTAAATAACCCGCAAAGATTTAGATGCGGTATTCACTTGTTAAGTGGTTCACTCTATATGTTTTTACTTTATTCAGTCATAAATAATAAAATTCTGATATATTTTCTTAAGAAGAATATTAACTTTAGTGGTGGACATATATATAGGCGTTAATTTAAGCATAATCCATGAAAACAGCACATATCAGGGAGATATTTTGAAGTAACCTTCCTAAGATGCTCTAACCAAGAGAATAAAACTTTTTCCCATCCAATTTGCAAGCGAAAGATAATTCGCACTGATCATTACTTCTTGATCATCGAAATGTTTTATATATCTATGAAATACTGACTACCAACCACCACTTCATCCAATATAAAGACATTAATTCAATTATGGGTATTTATTACAAGAATCTAGTGGCTTCATGTGTTATCCAATTTGTATTTCCCGAAGACTGACTACAAAAATAGTTGCTTTTGGTATAGTTTCAAATATTTTTAAGATTATGTTTTTTTGAGATCTGCTTACGAAATAATCGGTCTTGGATGGAAATGGAAAAGGCTGTTTGTTTTGGCTTCGTTTTTTTAATGACATACTAACCTTCGTTGGTTACTTAATGTCAGATAGGGTACTATTTAACCCGTAACTGTCGAGATAAGGGAGTTCATTAGATTGAAAGTGACGGTAATAGCGTTACTTGAGCTCGAGATCACTTATGGTGATCACAAAGTCCAGTAGATTAGCCACAATACGATACACTTACCCTCCCACTCACATCGAAAGCAGATATTGATTTTTTTTTTTCTGAATCAATATTCTGATGAAAATTATCGTATAAAACATTGGTATAAGTGCATAAGATTTATTAACTTTATTTTAGATGCTTTTGACATTATGATCTGCAAACCTAATTTTGCAAGCTGTTGTTATAATACGTCAAGTGCAGGGGCCTTCATATAAGATATTGAAAAATATTCAATGAGAACATTTTACCCAAAGGCATATCATAATCAAAATATAATTGATGCATGACTATGGTCATGTTAAGGTCGTGTTTCAGGAAATCTTTCCATGCAATTTTGAAAAAAAATATCTGTATGACTCCTGGAATATTAATTTGACAACATTTATAAAAGAGCAATATATATATATATATATATATATATATATATATATATATATATATATATATATATATTCAAATGAAAGTAAATTCGTATGGCTGCATTACCTCGACTTTAAAGAACCACTTGCAGAAAAAAAACTACATGGTAACTACATGAGGATGCTGCATGTTACTTTTAACTAATCCTAGAAGCAGCACCCCACAAAACGGTAGCTGTTTGGCCAGCTGTGTCTCTTCTGGTACACTATCCAAGTAAGTCGGATAATACATGTTGATCACTGTTAGAGAAGCTGGAACGAAGACATAAGTGACGTTCTCCTGGGGACGCACCAGTGAAGCATCAGGGCTGACTGGCCAGTAAGGATATACAATCATCAGCTCTGTGTAGGTACTGGATGCATTCTCGAGTACCTGTTAAGAACGATGACCTATTGAAATGAATCATGAAAGCCTACACGAGAGAGACAGAAAGAAAGAGAGAGAGACAGACAGAGTAAGAGAGAACGAGAATGACAAAGTGAAAGAGAAAGAGAAAGAGATAGAGTCAAGGGAATCTGTGCTTTTTGCACCAGTTCATGATGACGAATGGAAGGTCTTATCGTTCAGAGCTCTTGGTAAAAGAACTCAGACGAGATGAAGTTTGTGTAAAATTTTTTGTTCTTGAGAATTATAGATATTTTATGAGTAGATACTTGATTAATGTTGGTATTTACCCTTACGAAAAGCGAAAAGACCAGTTCGTAAGAAAATTAGCCACTGTTCTTTAGGCCGAGGTTGAAAGATAAAGTGTTGAATATTTGTTTGTTTCATGATTTAAAGACAAAGTCCGAGCTTAGTTTTTAGATAGATGGAATGTTTCTAAAAGCATTTCAATATTGACTGTCGATTTAGATGTCTGTGCTTCTTAAAAACGTTAAAGTATAAGGTTTCTACTTTTTTAATATATATATTTACCCATCCCTCTGCACGAACAGGATGTAACACATGGTAAAACTTTTTGTGGAATTTGACAGGTTTGATTTTAGTTTTCCTTTTTCTAGACCTCTTGTCCAACTATTTACCATCATTGAATGGAGACTAGACCAATTAATGCCTTTTCAAAGGCTATGTGGAATGCTAAAATTCTCCTCCAGGATTTGAACTCGGGCTACCGTGTCAATTTCCAGTCACGATAACCATTAAACCACGAGCGCCTACATTTTTGAATATATACATATGATGTAAATATCTGTAAAAAGGTTATGCATATTGTTTCACGTACTAGCTCCGACTGCCTTCGCCAGTTAGTATGGCGGATGGTTAGTACATTTACGGGTTAAATAAATAACTGATAACAAAAGAAGACGTAGCTATTGTAGGAAGCAAAGACTAGAAAAATTGTGCATACGTTCATTGGCTAAAAGCAGGTTTGTGAAACTTCGAGAGAAGTTAATTCTAGTCAGTTGGCATCGAGACTCAAAGAGTAAAGTGGAGCAGTTTGTTTCTATGAACTGCCTGCCTTGTGCTGGCAAGGCTCAATAACTTATGAAGGAAAACGTCTACCCTTTCCTCACTTGACAAAGCAATGTCACACTACGTCTGACTTTGGAGATCGTGCCGTAGGAAAATGTAAAAATTTGGAAATGACCATGTTTGCTTTTGTTGTTAAATTGTCTATTGATAAATTGGCATAAATTTAGTTTTTTCATGGGATGCAAATTTTATATCGAATTAATATTCTACTTAGTAGAGATTTTCAAAGGAAAACATGAACTGCACCGTTTTGAATGAGTTGATGCTAATTAACAACAATTTTAGAATCATTAAATGACACTTTGAACAGAATTCTCTAATCTAAAAGGTTTATAGTTGGTTTGCTATTGCCTATTTCCTGTCATATCACATATATGGTTAGTTTCACGGCATGGGGCTTAACACAGCAATGGAGTTTACAATCAACTCTTGAAAACTTTGATTTTAACAGGAATGCAGAGTACCCATTCATTGCCATCGCTCCCAGGTCCACTCTGACCACGGGTGGTAGCACCTGATAGGTTCCTATCTATCGGTCGAATAGAATTGTTTAGGCGTTTAAACTGAATGTAAACAAATGAATTAAGGTTAAATTAGTTTTTTTAATAGAACTGTTTGATATTTAACAGTGTAATCTTATAAATAATGTTTGATTGAATTGAATTATAAATAATGTTTGTAATCTTATAAATAATGTTTGATTGAATTGAATAATAATCTTATAAATAATGTTTGATTGAATTGAATTATAAATAATGTTTGATTGAATTGAATGTTTGATTGAATTGCAATACTTGGAACCATTTCACTTTTTTGACTTATACTAAATCTTATTGTCAGAAATAGAACTGTTTGAACGTTTAACTGTGTATATCTAAAAAATTGTTTACAAATCCTATATATATATATATATATATATATATATATATATATATATATATATATAATAGGATTTGGCATTAAATAACACAAAATGGTTGATATGCCATAAAACGAAATTAAACCATTTGATTTTAACAGTTCTATGGCGGATGGACTCGATTTTTCCTTATATCTAATGTTTTTCTAATCTTTCTCTAAACTTTTTTGAGGTCATTACAACGGCACTTACTAAAAATGGCATCATAATTACCTTTATGTTCACAGCCTTGTCAGCCCAACGACAAGATCCAAGTATATGCTTTTTTCACTTTATTTTCTTTCTTTGATCCAATGGAACGGTGAAATGAATATGTCTTTCTTGCAATATGACCACGTACTCATATATGATAGAAAATGAAAACGTTTTGCCCACTTGGTAGGGGATAAAAGACACGGTGAGGTATTTAACTGATGTTTTTACTTGCCAATTTTATTGGAATTTTCCTGCGTAAAGTTGTTTTTGGTTTGCTCCGAATAATTTTGGAGTCCTAGAACATCGATACTTCTTTTGTTAGAGTTTTCTTCACGCTACAAGGTTTACTTTCAGTGGCAATGTTCTCTTCGAGTACCAAACTGTTCGTCTATCGCCAAGTTGTTCTATTAGTGCCAAGTTTTAGAGAATCGAATTTTCCCCAAAGTTTATTTTCTCTGCTCTAAACTACCTTGGTGCCCTTATTTTATAAAATACATTTTTAGACCTAAGCATCTCTGATTATCCATCATGTCATATCCCATTTCATTTTCCAGCCAATGAGAACCAAGTTTTCATTCGAAGAAATTGAAGGAAAGATTGAAAACAGCCTTGAGCTCGTGTCGTCTATCTTGGCGTCTGATCTTTTATTTTCACCCTGTGCGATTTTGGAAAGGTCAGTCTGTGCTGATTTATCTGCACTGAAGGGTAACACATAAATGTTTTGACAGCTTTGATAAACTTATCAACTTATTAGCACCAGTGACCATTGCATAATGATATCAGGAGAATTAACTTTTATACAACATTTTGAATTTGAAAGGTTTTCATTTTAACAAAATTACTCCTGACTCAGAAAAAAACCCAATCACTTTACGAATGGATTTGGTGTCTTTTCTGTTGATTTTGATCCCGTACATTATCACATCACTTCTAAAAAATGTCGCAGGTCTACATGATTTATCTCAGGAATAAATCAATTTCTCTGTAGGTTGCTTCTGAAAGAATTCTGCGGGGTGAGTTTTCATTTTTTTTGCTTTTATAAGGTCTCATATAACAAGAAATTTTGGTCTTGGACAAACAGATCATTCTACAGATTTTGCAAGCCTGTTCAGGTTGTTAAATGTATGACGAGGATATACGACACCCTCATATATTCGCCGGGTTATTGGGTAAGGAGGTGTGACACGCTGACCATTTTCTAACTATAGTCGTAACCAAGAATAGTAGCAGTGGAAAGGCCGTCTCTCTTCAACCCTCCCATATAAGCATAAGGTGGCATGGTCGTGAGATCCCCACTCTCTATTAGCCATGTATGCGTCAGTGGAGAGAGGCAGACAGCGGCTATGATTGGTGCGGAGGAATAAACGGCCAAAAAGCGAACACGTGGTCATTTTTCAAACTGCGGAAATTTTGTTCGTTGGAAAGTGAAGACACTTTATTTGGTATACGGAAGAAACCCAAATTCTAAAGTCCTGCCTCGCAGAGAACACCGAGAGAAAAGAAAAAGCTTCTCCTTTGAATGAATTCGCTCTCCAAAGCATGGTGAGCCTCGTTAAACGGATACCCAAAGCCATAGACTCCTCCAGGAAGAAAGAGATAGTAATTAATCTTAGTCTTATCTGAAATAAGACGTGCATCTTTCTATCAACATGTTATGGAAGCCCATTAACGAGGAAAAAAAGAGAAAAGAAAAATGAAAAAGTAAATGAACATACAATTGAAGTATATTCAAATTCATATTAATGTATTCATGCTGACGTGAATAAAAGACTAATTACAGGATAAAAGAATAGCTCTGATAAGATAGAGAAGAAAAGAAGAGGGAATATTCCCCAAAGGATAAACTTGTGATTTGGAGTACGGGCTCAGCCACTGAATCCCAAAGTCTGAAGGAGAGCAGACCGTATCTACCGCTGAAGAACTGTATTTTCACCTTCCGCCATTTAGAAGAAAGACTTCCTCGCCCCTGGCTTTTACCTGAATTGATTTTTTTAGTCTCTTTCTTTTATTCAATGAAAGAATATTATTATTAATCTTGTTGACCCAAACACAGCAATTCAGATTCCTTTTTTGTTGTGGAAGTATTGTATTCGTCAAAGGCCTTGTATTTGAGTGGGAAAGCTAGCCAGTTACCTGAGTTGAATTTTAATAATTCACCAATAACCCACCTAGTGGCTTTAAAATGTGATTCAGCTAGGGAGTTGGTGATATCTGTGATATTAGATAGAGCCGGCAAACCACAGCCCACGTGTGTGCCCTGCTTTAACTAGTGAACTTGGCGGAACAAACGGCACCCTGCAAGCCCGCAAGGCAGACGGCGGCGTAGCAAATGTTAGGGACTATAGTCAAGTCCTGATTGCCAAGTCCTCTTTTCAGCTCCAAGTCTCCGATTCTACATGCTTCAAACAGTTATACATATATGGCTCTGGGGTAAGATTTCCAACTGATTCTAGCTTGAAGCATATTGTGTGTTAGCCACACTCAAGAAAATGACGATGGTCTAGGGTAAGGTATCCGGCTGACGTAAAGTCCGCCAGGTTCCAATATATATATATATATATATATATATATATATACGAGGTGCATACGATAATTTTCCAGACTTTTTTCGTATGGGCATTTAAAATTGTCGTGGACTCGTGAAAATTCATTACGTTCTTGCTATACATTTTACCAATTTGCATGATTTCAGGTTCAAATGACCAATTTGACCAATTTGACCAATTTTTGACCAATTTGCATGATTTCAGGTTCAAATGAACCACTACAGCAGGAAGTGGAATACACCCTATTAAAGCCTGATTTTGAAGAACAATATGCAATAGAATTACGCTCTAAACCTGAAAAAATGCCACAAAAATGGAATGCTTCAGACTGCTTTTGGAGCATCAGTTTTTGAGTGGCATAAAAGATTCAAGGAAGGTAGAGAGTCTGTGAGGGATGATGAGAGGTGTGGGAAGAGTAAAGAAGTCAATACATCAGAGTTGATTGGCCAAAGGTTTATGGTTAGGGTTAAGGTTACTTAGTTGAGGTTTCAGAAAGAGTTCAGAAAGAGATTCCTTGGGAAGAGGTGAGCACTCTTCAAATCGGGTCTGTGGCATTTCCTCTACGACAATGCACCAGTCCACAACTCCATCCTTTTCACAGACTATTTGACGAAGATGGGTATCTAGACAGTTCCTCACCGTCCCTTTAGTCCAGACCTTGGTCCCTGTGACTTTTGCTTATTCCCTAAGCTCAGAGGCTGTCGTTATGAGACAAATGAGGTGATGAAAGAGGCTGTGACGAAGGTGATTGACACGCTCACACAAGAGGACTTCCATGGTGCCTTCCAGAAGTTGTTGGAACGGTACAATTGCATTGCTGCCGGAAGAGATTACTTCGAAGAGGACTAGAGATTCATGTGTGTACTGTCAATAAAATGCCCATACGAAAAAGTCTGGAAAACTATCGTATGCACCTCGTATATATATATATATATATATATATATTCAGCTCATTGTTGGTGAGTCCGAGAATTCGCTGACTACATCTTAAGATGGAGAAATCATGAAAGAAAAGCTCTCCGAAGAATTACAACAAACTCTATCCGAAGGTGATGCTTCAGTTCTCGGAGTGTGATACGAGTGGAGTCTCAATTCCTAGTTATCATTCCTTGCTTCTCTTTGACCTTCAGTGAAAATATCAGCCAAAGCGCCATCTATGGATAAATTAGATATTTTAAGGTAGTATTCATAATGTTTTTGAATTACATCTATTCATTGGACCTTAAAATATGGAAATTGTCACCAGGTTTTAAATGGTTACCAGTTTAAATTAATTTAGATATATGTTTTTTTTATTATATATTACTGGAGACCATAATTATTAAACTGACTTTTGTAAAAAAACAAAACAACAGCAACGGTTGACCTGCCATAAAACAAACCGAGAAGATTTTAACTTCATGTGCTTAAAATTACGCATCCTTTAAACTTTCTTTTTTTCTTTTTTAACAACTGAAAATCACTTAAAATAACTTAAGTAGACTCATTTGCTAACTTTGATAGTAGTTTAAGTTAAACTGGTTTGAATAATTTCAGATTCAAATATTCTTTTATAAGTTTTCTGACTCTATATTGCGTCATATCTAAATTTATATTTTGTGATGGGATCTAAAATATGATAGAGAGTTCACGTAATAGTCACATGATATTCACGTATTAGAGAAATTACGAAATTTTATGGCGTGGACGTTGCCAAGAAAAATAATTTTCCTAAATCTTCCAAATCTCGACAAAAATTATTTCTCGAATATCTGAAATGGTGTCTTTTGCTGAATTGTCTCCAAAATCATTACCCAGGTTGTTTTCTCAAGATATTCTTTTTAGGGACAGTGGTTTAATGGCTATGTCTTTGACTATGATCTAAAAGTAAGCGAGTTCGAATCCCAGTCGCTCTCTTACGTTTCCTTTCGAACTAATGTCATTGAGAAAGGAATGAACCACCTTATCCCCCAATAGGTTTAACCGTATCATTACTGATCTCTTATAAGGATTGCTTAGGCAGAAAATAACACACAAAGATTGATATGCCATTTAACAAAAAAAAACCCAAACCAAATCAAATCAAGGACTTATTCCGTTCTTTATTGCATGAGCTTATAACATAACATCGTTATCTTGCTAACTCTTAAGAAACAACAACACAAAAATGTTAATTTGAACCTACAAGGAATACGATTCCGTGTCTAATAGCCATGAAATATCCAAGAATAGTTGACATGCCGTTAGAATTTATCAATTCATCAACCAACTAATAAAATCCTATGTTAAATTGTGCCCTACAGGACAGGTTGAACGAACATTAGGCCTTATAATCAGTGATCTGACCCTTAATTATAACTTAACTTTAATAAGTAGGTCCGGATTAAAGTTACACCCAGAGGTATGCGGCATTAGACGAGGGAACAAGGATATTTCATGACATCTATAAAATGCAATATATAGTAGAGGTGCCTGTTATAAATGATAAAGAATTTAACTTTGTTATGGCCATTCTAATGAAAATCATTTTCAAGGGTCAACGGGATATCTATAGACTAAGGAAAACGTTGCGTTTCGTGGCTATTTTGCACGAATCTTTTAGGGATGTGTTCAAAAGATACTCCAAAAATCTAAAATTAATCACACATACATGCTGAACCCTGTAGACTGTAGACTGGGAATGGGGAATATGCCGACTGCCCTTCTGAAGAGAATTAAGAGCTCCACCTCCAACGAGGCCACATATTGGCCGTGGGTTGAAACCCATAATGCTTGGGGACGAGATCTTGGGCACTGAGCTCTCCATGCCCCGAAAGTCAAAAGTATCACGTGACGAGCAACAGTCAACTTTAACTTTTACTGAGATATATCGATTATTATCATTAGTTATTTGAAATAATATAGCCGTGTGCTAATTAAAAGAATTAGATCGGAATATTCGAAAAATTGAATTAATGTTAAATAGCAAGACCTGAAACCATTTAACCTTTGTTCCAGACGAAAGATTAATATTAAATAGAATTATTAATGTTAGCAAAATTGAATTCATTTAAATGTGCGCAAACAACTGAGATCTAACTCGTTAAAAATAAAATTTCCAGCAAATTATTCACTTACAATATATATATATATATATATATATATATATATATATATATATATACTTTGTAAGCGAATGTTGAAATCCCATAAAACACCAACCAATCAACCAACCAACCAACCAAAATATACACACCGATATGCACATGCACATAAATACACGCTTGTCAGTTTTCATGTTACCCGTTTTTTTCTGGGTCGTAATGACACTTCGAGGCATGTAATCAGTCTGTAAGAAAAGAAAAAAAAACATTTATTGGTGGACAAATATCTTCATAAATGCTAATTTGTTTTGTTTTTTGTTTTTTTGCATTTTTCTTACGATGTTGAAAGGCTGTAGGCGGGTATTTTATTTGTAGCAATTGGAGTTAGTTAAGTAGGTGATAAATTTAGGCCGCTGCATTGTAAGAAAAACATTGTTTATTTTGCTCCACTGAACACATTAGATTCTATCAATGTAGACAATATATATATATATATATATATATATATATATATATATATATATATGTAGGCAGAATTTCTTCATTGATACATATTTGATTCAACATAATAGACATTTTTTGTCTACATATTTTTTGTTAATCCTTTCGAATTGCCTTATCGATCTTATGATGTTCGGCAAGAATTGGTTGATAAACCTTCAATAATTAGTTATTTCCCAAGTACTCTCTGCCCGACTTTGGACGATCATTAGGGGAAGATGTATTACACAATTCTTTCCGAAAACACAACAAACCAAAAACTACACATTCTCGAGGCATTACATATTAGGACCATACAACCCAAACTTGATAGAATTAATTTCGAAACCAGTGGTAATGTTCTTAAATGTCATACGCTACTGATGCTATTTATCGATACAAATTTGAAAAGTAAACGCTACACAATACAATAGTATACACGATATTATTACAAAGTAGAAATGTACATACAAGAGTTATATCCCTTTTGTTGTATATTGGTTAGTAAGAAACAGAAGCACCGTTTCGGCCATCTTTGAGTTGTGGATATAAAAGGTAGAAGTGATTACTTCTCAGTTGAACATTCACTCTCTGGACTATTTGCGTATAGTGCGTTAACCAGACTACAACATTTGGCCACGATGATTTGTTCTCATTTAAGAAATGCCATTACTCGGACACTTAGAGGAATTCTGCACGGAGTCAGGAAATATCTAGACTTACCTGGACCGCGTGGATCAGTTTTTTTTATCCCAAATAATATCGGATGTGGAAACCAAACAAAATGCAAAGCAATTTTGCTTAGTGCAATTGGAGAAAAGACGTACAGAGTCTTGGAGGATTTATGTACCCCTCAAAAGCCAAGCGACAAATTTTTGGAGGAAATTACACAGCTGTTACAGGAACATTTTAAACCTAAACATCTAATAGTCGCAGAGAGTTTCAAGTTTTACAATGCTAAACAAGAGGAGGGTGAGTCAATTTCTAATTTTCTTGTTCACCTTAAACATTTGGCTTCTACATGCGAATTTGGGTCGTTTTTTTTAAATAGTGTTGCGTGACAAATTTGTGTGTTTTGGGTACGGTGGAAAATGGCATGAGAGACGCTCACAGTGTCCAGCATGGGGAAAAATGTGTTTTAAATGCAACAATAAAAACCATTTTCCTTGACATTGTAAAAATTAACAAAGGGAAAACATGTCGCATTACTTACAAGAGACACACGATATGCACTTATTGTCTACAAGATACAGTAACTATAAATCATATTCGTTTAAACTTGAATTAAATGGTCTCCAATGCGAAATGGAAATTGATATCAGCTGTTCGTCGACTCTGATAAGCAAAAAAAAAAAAAATAATGACTTATTACTGTACGCAAAACTCTCTAAAAAGAGGACTACTGAGGTTACGGACCTATTCGGGTGGGGTCATTATACCGAATGGAGTTGCTAACCTGAAGGTCAAATACCAGGGAAAAATGTATGATTTAAGAGTGCTAGTTGTACCCGGATCTGAACCTTATCTTCTTGGATGAGATTGGCTGGAAAAGTTGCCAATTAATATCTCTGCTACCTGCAATCAAATTGAATGGACTGATTTGAATCAGCAATTTGCAGAACTTTTTAAACCAGGTTTAGGAACATTGAAAATCGCAACAGCCAAATTGTACCTTAAACAAAATAGCACGCCCCGTTTTATGGGGGCAAGATCTGTACACTTAACAACTAGAGAGAAGGTGGAAGCTGAACTTGAGCGAATGGTTGCTACCTCCGTTATCAAACCAGTCTGTTTCTCAGAATGGGCTTCCTCTATTGTTTGGATGTGTGGGGATTTCAAATATACTGTCAATCCTGTTTTGCAAATAGACAAATATCCCATTCCGAATATAGACGATCTGTATTTTAAAATTTCGGGTGGACGTTATTTTACGCGACTGGATTTGAGTGACGCTCATTTACAGGTTCTTTTTGACGAAAAGTCACAGAAAATAACGACGATAAACACGCATAAGGGTCTTTTTATGTATACTCGGTTGTGTTTTGGTATTGTTTCTTCGCCAGGAGTATTTCAAAGAATTATTGCTCAAATGATCCAAGGAATACCTAGAACAGTTGCTTATCTCGACGACATCCTAATCTCGGGACGAACTATGGAAGAGCATAATAGGAACCTGCGTGCCGTATTTACGTGATTACGAGATGCTGGTCTCCGCCTTAAAGGCCGTCAATTTCATACCTGAGCCATAGGATTGATTCTGAATGAATCCATCCAACGCAAGATAAGGTCAATGCAATTTGCAAAGCACCCACCCCAAAGAATGTGTCTGAACTGCGTAGTTTTTAGCTTTTGTTAATTACTACCGCTGGTATTTAAACAATATCAGCAAGATTTTAGCTCCATTATACAGGTTATTACAGAAAGGAATTCTCTGGAAATAGACGAAGCGTTTACCTTCAAGCAATCAAAGGGGTTGTAAACATGAACTAATGTCTTGGTTCATAACAATACTGAACTTAAACTTATCATGACGGTAGATGCATCTCCAGTGGGTGTGGGGGCAGTGCTATCGCATATAATGAAATACGGTAGTGAAAAACCGATTTATTTTGTCTCCAGGGCACTGTCAAAGGCAGAACGGAATTATGCCCCGATGGAACGTAAAGGACTAGCTGTCATTTTTGGAGTTTCCAAATTCCATAAATATATCTATGGTCTTACCGTCATCACGGACCATGAACCACTGCTTGGGCTTCTTTAAGAGGATTGTGCAATATCACTGACAGGAATTGGGCATTGGTTCTAGCAAGTTATCAGTATCATCTAGTGTACAAGCCTGGTTCAAAAATTTCCAACGCAGATGGATTCAGTCGGCTACCTATAGAGGACTATGTTACACCTTTAACTTGTCCGGAAGAAGTAGTACTCTCCATGTCAGCTTTACACGTCAAAAACTGTTGCTTTTTATACATCAAGGGACCCCGTGTTATCTCAAGTGCGCAAATGGATCTTGCATGGATGGCCGGACAAAAGATCTCTTGATTTTCAACCATACACAACCAGGAAGGATGAGTTATCAGAAAAACTGGGTTGTATTTTATGGTGATCACGGGTGGTTATCCCAGCAAAGTGTCGAGATGCTTTACTGAAAGAATTAAATGAGAGTGATCCAGGAATTTCTCAGATGAAGTCTCTGGCTCGTAGTCATATTTGGTGGCTTAAGATGGATGTAGATATTGAATTGTTTGTGAGGAATTGTGGCATGTGCCAAGATATTACCCCTCCTCCAATGGACTGGCTGAACGTGCAGTGCAAACCATTAACACTGGGCGTTAAAAAGTTCTTGGGGATTTGGAAAAGCGATTATTGCGTTTATTGGCCCGATACCGTTTACTCCCGCAATCAACAACGGGTCAATCACCAGCAATGCTACTAATGGGCCGTCAACGTCGATCACGTCTAGACCTTGTGTATCCAGATTTATCTACCCAAGTCACCACAAAAATAGATAATGGTAAAAGAACGACGGATAAAAATCGTGTTGAAAGGATGTTCCATATTGGAGATACCGTTAGTGTGGTGAATCTTCAGGGGGGGGGGCAAAATTGCTGGCCGGAGTTTTAGAGGAGCAACTTGGTCCACTGACTTTTAGAGTACAGTTAGAGGATGGTCGATTATGGAAAAGACATGTCGATCATATTCGCGTATATTCCAACAGAAACTGTCGTGAGAGTCTCAGAAGAATCCTGGCACCCCCTGGGGAGTCGGGAACCAACAGTTACAAGGCACTTAACATCTGTTGTACAGCTTCCTGCAACCTTCAGAGATAGCAGTCCCTCCACAACCCGTGACAGCTTGGAAAATGAACATTCCAGAACCCAGATGAGAACACGTTTTCAGAAACGCAATTTTTCAAAGTAGCGGTCGTGCTGATACTGCTATATGATTGCACTACTTGATCGCTAACTAAACGTATGTAGAAAAAGACGGCAACTACACATGAATGCTGTGAGCAATATTGAACAAGTCCTGGAGGCAACACCCTACAAAGCAGCAGCTGTACGGCCACTTACGACCCATCACGAAAACTATCCAAGTTAGACGAAACAGACATGCGTGACGCTGCTGGAGAAGTAGAGACGAACTTATAAGTGACGTACTCCCGTGGACCCCTTCACATAGACGAGCAAAGGCAGGACAACCAGCTAGAATCTACATACAACTGCTCTGTTCCGATAAGGAACGTGACTTTGAGAATCTGCCGGAAGCGATGGACGATAGAGAGGGGTCGTGAGAGAGGGTCAGGAATATCCGTGATGATGATGATGATGATGATGATTACCATTTTATGTCATTCAATTCCAAATCCATTTTTATAAATAAACATTTCTATTTCAAATAATTCAGTTTAGCATACGTGCGCAGTTTAAAGGTCAAAACAGTTCTAATTAAAACAATTCAGTTGACATAATTTCACAGTTTAAAAGTCAAAAACAGTTCTTTTTAAAACAATTCAGTTTAGCATAGGTACAGTTTTTTGTTTACACGCAGTTAAATGTAAAAACAGTTCTATTTCAAACAATTCAGTTTACCATAAGAAGAGTTTAAATATCAAGCACTTCTATTTGACCCATAGATTGGACTTTGTTAGGTGCTACTCCTCTGAGCTATAATGCATCTTGTGACAAAGGAAACAGAGTTAAAACCTTTCTTTGGGAAATATTTATAAAATCCGTGACATATACTACGAACAGTCCAGATCTAAATCCAAATGAAAATTAATTGTGGCTTTTTAAATTCTCTAAAGAAGATCTACGAGCTGCTATTCGGGAATGTTTGGACCATTTTGAAGAAAAACCTGTATGATTTCAAAAAGAAGGTCAACGAAGTATTCATTTATTTTTTCTTTATCAATGAATTTCATAATTTTTTACTTGATGTTAGATTATTTCAAAATATTCTACCTAAAATGGCTTAGAATTATGCCATTAATTTAGATGATTTAATCCACTTAGCCTAACGTATATTTTATGAAGCCAGAATGTTCAGCTTTTAAATTAAGCGTGTTTTGAGTCTTATCTGTCATTTGTTTATTTACTGCTTAATAAAAACTAAGACAAACATCCTCTATGCATTAGGATTTCATATTTTTGCCAGAGTTAGTATTAATAGTTAAATTCGTAAAGAACTAGTGTTTGTTTTCTTTTTAAATTAATAATAATACTTCATAATGCTTCACTGGATAAAACTGAATTGAAATATGTATTTATTTTTCAATCTACAAGTAGAACAGTAGAAGTAGAAGTATGGTAGATATAAGTATGGTATAAAACTGTTTGCTCTAATATTTCTTATGGTGGTGTATAAAACGTAATACCAACAGAAAAAGTTAAATTCATTTTTGTATAAATATTATTTCTAAAAATAAAAAGTTGTCATAATTTTAACTACTTTTCATCGAAATTTGGGGTATAATGATCCTGATCCATGGAAGAGATGACTATTACTGCTTATATGATATGATAAAACTTTTAATTACGTGTAGTTATAGTTTAAGTATATATATATATATATATATATATATATATATATATATGTGTGTGTGTGTGTGTGTCTGTCTGTCTGTCTGTGTGCGTGTGTGTTCAAACACACACACACACACACACACACACACACACACACACATATATATATATATATATATATATATATATATATATATATATATATATATTCATAAAATAACCATTATAGTAAAATGCACGAAAAGTATCTTCTTTACATAGAACTACGTACACACAATCATACATGTATAGATACATATATACCCACGAAAAGAGACTCGTTTAAAGAAATAATCCCTCTTCTCCCTCTCTTTCTCTCTCTCTCTCTATATATATATATATTTATATATATATATATATATATATATTCCTGTATGTACATATATGTACGTATGTGTTTTTACAATTATGTATACACATATGAATTTATATATGCGGGTGTTTTGTCTATATATATATATATATATATGTGTGTGTGTGTGTGTGTGTGTGATGTTTGTGGGTGCGTGTATTTGTTTGTCTATCCGTCACAATGTCCGTCTCAGACAATATTAACATGTTATATTCGGGTAAAAAGTTCATTGGCTGACAATGATGGTCTCATGTCATGTGACCACGTTTATTTTTCAACATAGTCCCATTGCGGTCCAAACACTTCTTCTACCAGTTATACAGTGCTCGGCTACCATCACAAAAAACTTAACCGCCGAAATGTATTGATTATATCAGCTTCTAAGCCTATGAACTTTTCAGCCCATCCTCGTAAGTATTGGCCTTCTTTCAAAAGATGTTATTTTTAGTCGAAAAAATGAATATAACTTAGAGGCTTATACGTAGCTGTTATGACTTTGAACCATAGTGGGAATATTTGACAAGTTAATACCATTAAACCGAATGTCTAGCCTGGATTTATAGAGATTAATAGCTTAGCTTAATCTGGCAAAAGGCCATAATTGCGCAAAATCTAGTGAGAATTGTTCGGGAAGACGCACCATTTTAAATGACCATTGCAAATATTAGCTCAGCTATGTCATGTAAAATAAGGCCGAACTGGGCCAACTTTCCAAGTAGAGCGGAAATATCAACTCTGTAACAAATTGCATTGGGAAAATTGTTTTTTTTTATACCTGAGCTTTAAGATCAACCAATTACGCAATTGGCAAATGAACAATTCAGCCCCAAGACAAATCTTTAGTTTTGTATAGATTAGCACAAGACAACAGCAGATGCGTAACATTAAATGAATATAATATTCAAGAGAAATTTCTTCCCATATGTACATGTTAAATATGCTGTTATAACCATTTTCTACGCTTAGTTGAGTTTGGCACAAGGTCAGAGTATAGAATCATTGCTGAAAAAAAGAATTCATTTATAGCACCCTGCTATCTTAGTTTGCTAAGCATTAAATCACGTTAGATACCCTTAAAAAATGAAACATAGCTTCAATCTGGTGCAAGGTTAAATATATAGAGTACCTCATCGAGATTGAATACACTGTTCAACAGAAATTATTTCCTAAGTTCATGTAATATAGTGGTCACTACCCACTAACTGGTAAGCGTCCCCATGGAATTTAGGCTAATATACTGGACTACAATATCGTAATGAGTGGGTTCGAACTCCTGTTGCGCTATTACTTTCACTTTCGGTCTATTACCCCAGGAAAAGGCATGAAATCCATTATTCTCCAGCTATGTTTTAAACATTACAACTACTAGTCTATTATAATAACTTGGGCATTACGTAACACATGAAGGTTGACACGCCATTGAACAAAGATAACAAAACCAATCCATCAATCTGCTGCTTAGAAAATATCAATCAGAGTTGTGGGTATTTTTAAAAAGGAGCAGTCATGTACTTACCTGCAGAGCGATATATAACGACCAACAATTTTGAGACTCGCGCTATTGGTCGTGAGCTATGATTTGTCAAAAATAGATCTCGCCTTCATTGACTTGAAATATCACCTCGCTCAATCTGAAAAAGTATTGCTATGTTGTATACCGGAAGAATAGCTGACAATTCATGTATAAAAAATAATCTGCTTCATTTCTCTTCCTTTTATTACGAAATGTACGAAATAATGGAGTGAAGAAGAAAGTCGAGGATAGCAAAAATATATACACGGAGGTTAGTAGGAATATTCAGTGAACCGCTTTTTCTTCTTTCTGCTTTCCTGAGACTGGGACAGGACCAACTTAAGACATTTAATCACTCACTTCTCTTCTTTGTTCTTCTTTCCGCAACTAGTATAGGGCCAACTGAAAACATCTAACCTTCTTAGCTTCTATATGTTTTACGACTTCGTTTAGCTCCCCTTCTTCTTCATTCTAAGATCATATCCGCTTTCGACTTTAGTGAAGCATTTTCTTTATGTTTATCTATTTTCACGAGTTTCTTTTTTCATTCTTCCCTATTTCATACGTCTAGTGTTATCTAAAGGCATTTAATCATCTTGCTTTCCTCATTGTAGTGATTCTTGCACTGCACAGGCTCTCAAACTCTTAACCCTGGGACGACTCGCACAAGGCCATCACCCAGAGCGGCATGACGTCTAGTGACTTTTCTGCTGACTCTTCTGTTTTCAACTTGGGTTGAAAATCTTCATTACTTTCCAGACGCTAACGCAATCCTCGTGGTCACACTTCCTTCTGGCATGACACCCTTGCAATTCACGTGGTATTTCTACCTTATTTTGTTTACTGTAAGACACATGTAAACATCCTATTTCGCCACTCACGTAATTTACGTGGCGTGTCAAAGGCATCTTGCAGTCACTCGTCAAAACTGCCATCACTCGAAAGTAGGAACCAACGTTACTGTTATATAGCGTACCATATTCTAATTGCCAGCAAAAAGTTAACAGTGATATGTGTATTCAACTAATTCTTAAAGAAACATCCTCAGGATTCTTTCATTCACATCTAAAACTTTACATATATTGACACAATTACAGAATGACGGTAATATTGTGGATAATTAATACTGTGTGATGACCTGGAAACGACTCAAATATTATTAAACTGTTAGTGAAGAAAT
>OY757910.1:56348831-56356331 GCA_963585895.1 Sepioteuthis lessoniana | reverse complement strand
CTGCATCAGTAATAGTTTCCGATTTATATAGTATGCTGCTTGGTTTTTTTATAGTAGACAAATAATCTAACAATTTTTTTTTTAGTTTAATGAAAATAATTCAAAGATGCAAAAAAGGGGTGAGAGAAGATGAAATGTTTGAGATTTTGTACAGTATTAGCGGTCAACCACCGTGGAATTTTCACAGTTCAAACAGGTTTATACAAAGGTGAGAAAAGCGTGAAGATCGTTCTCAACAATTAGCGTGCCCATATCAGCATAGGTCGAGCAGGTAATCTTAAAAATATTTATCGTTTGTCTAGTGAAAATATTTCAAAAGAAAACTTAGAGAAAATTACACTATCTTTACAAAATACAAATTGCAAAAATGACATCTTGAAATATCCGTACATTGCATTGCATACAATAGCAAAACAAAACGAAAAATTTCAATCAAAATTCTACCTTTGATATTTTCTCCTGTTAGAGGGACGTATTGTATGTTTAAAAAAAACCCTGAGATGACATAGAATGACTTTATCTTCCAAGAAAAAAAGGAAGAGATCTCGCTTAGTATATAGCATTTTTGGAAGTGACGTGCGTGTGTGTGTGTGTGTGTGAGAGAGAGAGAGAGAGAGAGAGAGAGAGAGAGAGCCAGAGGGAGAGAGTAAATGGCTAAAAATTTTCCGATGTTTTGAGATATAAAGGAACCGCCAAATCCAAACCAGGAGACTAGACATTGTGTTAATTATACGATTTACAGGTGGTGCTCTTGGAGCAGACCTTAAAGGTTTGAAAAAGAGACTGCTGTAGGAAACTGAGCATTAGGAGAAGAACTGAAAACATCCAGATCCCAGAACGTTTCAAATCAGCTACAACACTGATTTGCTGTTACTGAGACATCAGTGAGAAACCACCTGTAGAAAAAGGTGTGAAAAACATGCTAGGAGTAGAGCATTTGTAATAAAAGGATTAGCACTAGAAAACGAGAAATAAAATATTACATTCATCTATCTTCCTGAGATACAATAATCGAAGTGGCGCTGATAATTTAAAAAAAAATCTTCTGTATTAAATAAAATTTTGAGTCAATTAACGTCATGATCTATTTGGTATAAATGTTACTCTACTGGAATTAATTTGTTGTGACTCAGAGATTAGATTCTGTACCGATAGTAATTTATTATAATTTGAAATATCATTCTGATGTTCCTATATACTACTTTAACAAAGAGTACATTATAAAGGGTAGGTAATTTTTTTCAATTACTGTTAGATACGTGTAAAATTTGACACATCTTATTCCTTCTAGAACTTGCGAATGAATCAGTTTATTCGATGTGCTTTCATCAATGTTTATTTCTACCATTGATTTATCGGCAAAATTTTATCATTTTCATCGTAGATTTGGTTTGAATAATATTGGAGTTTATACTTCAATTACTTCCAATCATATCTTTGAGATTGTTAGACCTAAGATTGGCAAGGATATCCAGATTTTGAAATATATTTTAGATCAGGTTTTATTTCAAAGAATTCCGAGCAATTCTTAATAAATTATACTAACGAGGGAAGGATATCATTGAATGTTCTTAATGAGGTGGTGAAATTTGTTATTTTCTTCTTTTAAGATGAAGGATTAATTTCTTTGAATGGTGATTTTTGTGTAAGCATTCGTATAATAACAAATAATAAGCTATTATAATATAATGAAACATAAGCCTTTCCAGACAAAACATTCAGAAAAATAGAAACACATCCTCTCCACATATGTAACTGTAGAAGTAAAAACGAGTGTCCAATCAATAGTGAATTCTTCATTAAAAAAAAGAAATTCGCCCACCAAGCAACAACAAAAACAAAAAGATTGCCCAGATGGACACTGAAGAGTCAAGGAAATGCAGATTTAGAAATCATAAAACTTCATTTAAAAGATAATCCGTCAAAAATACAACACACACATATTTATGTAAATATATACATCAAAACAAAAGTAGAGAGAGAGATAGAGAGAGAGAGGGAGGGAGAGAGAGAGAAGCTTAATCGAATGGAAGTTAATAAAAAAAGACAACAGTATGTGAGACATTATCGAGAAAGTAGAGATAGTGTTTGGATGGAAACTTTAAAATTATCACTTTCTATGAACAAGATACACTTTTGAATAGGATATCTGAATTGATGAGTAAATGCAGACTTAGTAACAAATATATTTTCAGTTCGTAAACTGAAGATTGGTAAAAATGATTTTGGGTTATATATTGGAATTATATATTGCAAGCGCTGTTTTGAGTTGTCATGCCCCAGCATTATTCATTGAAAGGTTGAGACATGCAGGGTATAGATATAATATGTGGCTGGTTGGTTGGTTGGTTGGTTGAGTTTTATGGAATAGTAGTTTTTTTAATGTCAAATTTTGTTCATGAATATATATTTAACGTAATATTTCTTAACGAACAGTTAGTTGATATCATTTTTAGATAAATACGATCCTGTTTGTACACGATTAAACGGTTTCAATTCAGCATATTTCTTGTTAAAACCCTGTCTCTCCCAAGAAGGACTGATCGTCATCCATTTCGACCCTCTCTAACTCATCACTCAAACTATTCACCTCGAAAAATCGCTCTCTGATGAGAGCAAAACTTAGCTTTATTTAATTTCCATCGGGGAAGGTCCTTCTCTTGCGGGGTCCATGTATCCCCATACACTATCCAAGAGAAGTCGAGGAAGGTTGAGCAGTCGCAAATGGTTAAATCTATGACTGAGTAGGTAGCAGAAGATGGGTCGATATGAGTGGGAGATTTGGTATTGAAGTGACCTAGATTATTATTATTATTATTGATAATGTTTTTCAGCGTTCTGCTCTTGATTTGTATTTTTACAGCCCGATATGGTATTGTGGCTGTTAAAATCGCCTAGTAGAATATGAGGTGTTGGTAGTTGCTGTAATACCGGCTCATTGGCCTACTGGGTAGAGTGTTCGTCAATGGTCCAGGAGACCTGGGTTTAATCCCAGGTTGAGTCATACCAAAGACTTTAAAGATGGTACTTGATACCTCCTTGTTTAACACTCAGCATTATAAGGTACGTTCCAAGGGTAACGTTGAGCAATCAAGGGAAAGGAGTAGCGCCCCCCTCGACACCGTGGTGTGGTAGCTATTGAAAAAGGAGCATTCTGGTTACCCTTGACTATGGTTGCCTACTTTACTTTATTTTACTAGTTGCTGTAATACGTCAAATTCGTTTCCGTTAATTGTGCCAGTTGGTGGAATGTATAGAGTGAAGATATTTATTGCTCTATGTAAGGTTACTTGACGATAATTACCTGAAGTCCAGTGATGAGGTTTGATTTGGCTTTGGGTTATGTCATTCCTAATTAGGATTGAAACTCCACCCGAATCCGTGAGACCAGTATCGTGAATATGATTATAGCTTATGTAACTTTTTAGGTTAATGTTATCGTTCGTTTTGATGAATGTTTCTTGAAGGCAGATAATGGCAGGCTGTAGGTTCGTCACCACTAAGAGCAGTTCGCTCCTATTGGTTTTGATCCCACGACTTGAATTGAATTATTTTTGTGGTTCATTATTGGGCACTGGTTTTAGACTGTTTGGTGGTTTCTTTTGGGAATTTGTCTTTCATTAATTCGGGGCTATTCTCTGTCTCCATCTTTTCTAAAAGCCTGAATTTATTTATCGTTTCTTTAGTTTCTGTTTCTTGTATTTTTTTGTTTTGAGATATGTTTTTGTTTATCTCTAAGTGTTTTTTTTTTTTTGTTTGGAGTGGTATCTAGAAGCCGGTGGTCGTATTGGGGATCTTTTATCTTATGTCTTTTTTTACGGGGAGATTTTTTTTTGAGCTTTTTATCAATCGAGTGGACGGTGCTATTGCTGTTTTATCCTTTTGATCGATTTTTTCTAAGGAGGCCTGTATTTAGGCGGATGATTTGTCTTTATTTTCTGTAAGATTCTTACGTATAAATGATGCTTCCGAAACTCTGGTGGTGTTATTTTTTCCGAGTTCAAGCGAGACTTTTATGTCATTAATAAAACTTTCCAGGTCACCCGGCTCTAGCTGAATTAATGTTTTCACAATCTCTTTACATTCATTGTTTGGACCTTTTCTTCTTTGGACTGCGTGAGAATAGGCAGGGGTCGTAGACACGACTACCATCATACGTGGTTCATGATAAGGAAGGATGTTTTGACGTTTTATTTTCAGGATTTCCATCTCTACTTTCCTACTGTTGCAAGATCTTGCGTAGACCGGATGATCACCACCACAGTTGGCACATTTATTTTGGAAGTTCCTATTCATTAATGTAGTGATCAGGATCTTGTTGACCACATTTCCTGCACACTTCTCGT
The DNA here is from genome assembly GCA_963585895.1 of Sepioteuthis lessoniana. NCBI lineage: Eukaryota > Metazoa > Mollusca > Cephalopoda > Myopsida > Loliginidae > Sepioteuthis > Sepioteuthis lessoniana. The sequence goes on along the minus strand of OY757910.1, from coordinate 56,351,985 downwards.
ACTCTACATTTGTCTTTGTGATGGTCGTATTTTTGACATTTATAGCACCTCAGTGGATCTGATACGTATTGCTCTACTCTCTCCATGTTATAGACTACCTTTATTTTTCCGGTATGTTTGGGGCGTTAAAATCCATTGTAAATGTGTTGGGTTCTAATATTCTCCCCTATTTTTACTGACACTTTTTTAATATCTGTCACCCCTTGCGTGTTAAGCTCTCTTTTGGTTTCCTCAAATGAACTGAGCGAGAGTTCTTTGCTTCACACAACCCCCTTATTTACGTTTAGGGATTTTTGAAGGTAGGTTTTGACAGGGATGTCACGAAACTTGGTCATTTTTAGCAGGAAATCCGCATATTTTCTTTTTCCACCTCTACGAGCAGAGTTTCATTGTTTGATTTTTTACAGATATCCATATAAAGTTGTTTGATATAACTTTTTCTATTATGAACGGAGATAGTTTTCTAATGGGTAAGCTTGTAGATTCCATTACTATGAATGTTGGGAAAAGTGATTCTGCTTTGATATCCGAAGAATCTAATTCGGAAAGGTTTAGTTTGAATTTTTTATTTGAGAAAGGCATATGTTTTGCTGATCCTATGCTTCACCACCTACCAAATGTATAAGTCCTCGAAGAGATTTATATTTTATTTTTAAGATGTATTTATGGGGTACTAAATGAGAATTCAAATCCCATTCTGTATCGCATTTACTGGGCTTTGTGCCATATACGTGGTGCTTTTTGACCATCTTGCATGAATCGAACACCAGTTTTTGAGTGGCATAAGAGATTTAAGGAAGAAAGGATGTCTGTGATGGATGATGAGGGTTGTGGGAGGAGTAAGGAATCAATACACAAGAGCTGATTGGCCAAAGGGTTAGGTTTAGGGTTACTATGTTGAGGTTTTAAGGGAGTTCAGGTAGAGAGTCCGTCCGAAGAGGCGAGCACTCTTCAAATCGGGTCAGTGGCATTTCCACCAGGACAATGCACCAGTCCACAACTCCATCCTTGTCACAGGCTATTTGAACAAGATGGGCATCAAGACAGTTCCTCAGCCTCCCTAGAGTCCAGACCTTGCCCCTTTTGATTTTTGGTTATTCCCTAAGCTCAGAGGCTATCGTTATGAGACAATTGAGGAGAAGAAAGAGGCTGTAACGAAGGTGATTGACACGCTCACACAAGAGGACTTCCATGGGGCCTTCCAGAAGTTGTTGGAACGGTACAACAAGTGCATTGCAGCCGGAGGCGATTACTTCGAAGGGACTAGAGTTTCATGTGTGTACTATCAATAAAAGTGCCAATACGAAAAAAGTCTGGAAACTTATTTAATGATCCTTGTATGTTCTCTGACAAAAGCAGCAAGCTTGAAACATATACGAATGTAATAACGAGATATATTAATAAATAGATCTTAAAAATATAAATCTCTTCACGGACTTATTCATTTTAATAGATATATATATATATAGATAGATATATCAGTGGCGACTGTAGCCTATTTTTGCTCCTCGTGCCTCCCCACTGCCCTCTGTCAACTTCAGTTCCCAACCCGTGGTCCGTGGACCCAAAGTAAGTCATCATAGTTGCTATTGCGTGATTCTCCATTGTATAGCACAGATTGACAAACGTACCTTGTATGGTATTTTTTTGTAAACAATCAAGATACTATACAATTTGTAGTCTTGTTAATACAGTAGATAAGATATTTTTTTCCTTTCAAAAGTAGAGAAGAAAAGAGAAGATATTCATTACTATCACCAGAAAAATATGTTTATTAGAATAAAGAAACTGATGACAATATACGCAGCCACAGCTAGTAGTTTCAATTTCGCTTAAAATAAATATTATTTGTTGAAAATGTATTCAAATAAACAAATTTTAGTTACTGAATGTAATATATGCAACATTCATTAAAGAAATAGACATCTGTTTGTGAAAAAAACGAATTAAAACACGCCGTTTAACCAACATTTACCATAGCGATGATGATGACGTCGGCGACGGCTCTAATCTGCTATCCTCTCTCTCTCTCTCTCTCTCTCTTGGTCCGTCTCCCTCTTCCCAAGACATCTATCAGCAGTCAAAATGTACTAAGATTTTTGAGCACGGTGTTAGGGTTGCTCTTGCTATTGGCTACAGCCAAAAGCGTATTTCTCGAACATTACTGTTATTATAAGGGTCTAATGCCTGGCACGGATTTGCGCATGTTCAACATTATAGCCGATTTTATGGGATGTTCAATGAATCTGACGGTGGCCGGACAAAGACCATCCGTTCAAAACAGCATCATTGTATTATTCCCAGATATATTATGAACTTTTGGCTACTTACTTATCGAAACTTGAATAGATACGTAATTTAATTGAGATCAGACTAAGTATGTTTGCTTGAAATTAATGGATGATTTTTAATCCATTTTGAATAACATTGACCGAGTTATTGGTCGTGCCGGGCACGAGTAGCACTAGTCCCGTCTTCGCCCCTGATATATATATATATATATATATATATATATATATATATATATATATATATATATATAATTGTAAGATAATTTTTTGATGATTTTTTTTCAAATAAGTTGTTAGAGCTCATATGTTTGTATATATTGAAATGTTTCTACGCATACCTATTTGACATCAATTCCATTTAATATAAAACGATGTTTTCAAACAGTTAAATGCCTATAAGTTTTGCTATTAAGCATTAATGATTCTAATTATATGATATTTCTTCGTATCTATGTACTTTTAATGTGTGAATGGGTCAGTGATAATGATCAGAATATTCTTGACTAGCATCTGTTGCTCTAACAACCACTCCGCTCCTTTCTCCCCTAACATTTTTTAGGCTTTTGCTCAATAGTGAATGTGATTATTCATTTGGAATAAATAAACCATGTCATAAGGAGTGGATTTACTTATCACAGATGAATACAAACATGATTAATGCTCATCATTCATAATAATATAAAATATTATATCTATGAGGTATTCCTATGTAATATAGATGTTTTACTCATAGTTGAATGGTTTCAAATTACTTATAATTATAATAATCCTTTGTAAGTGACTGAAAAGTTCAATTTGAACCATAGATTGGACCCTGATAAGTACTAACAATCATGGCCAGGGTGGATTTGGAAGTAATGGGA
>OY757910.1:56313831-56343831 GCA_963585895.1 Sepioteuthis lessoniana | reverse complement strand
TCGTCGTAGGAAATGGACACGGCGACACGAGTTCAAATCCTGGACGAGACTAATTGCATTTCACATAGCACTAATACCCTTGGAAAGGTATGAATCCAATTATTCTCCCTCCAGCTATAGGTAAATAGTAGAACAGACTAGGTTCTTCAGCCTTGGGGAGGCAACTAGTCTATGAGAAGGAAAACTCTGAATTCAAACCTGTTAAAACTCCACTTAAAAATTGACCTTGTGTCATATCCTGCCCGAGCGGAGGGGTTGGTAAGGAGGTGTCCGAGGTGTAATGGTTATCGTCACGGCGACACGAGTTCAAATCCTAGAGGAGACTGATTGAATTTCACATAGCACTAATACCCTTGGGAAAGGTATAAATCCAATTATTCTTCCTCCAGCTATGGGTAAATAGTAGGACGAACTAGGTTCTTCAGCCTTGGGGAGGCAACTAGTCTAGGAGAAGGAAAACTCTGAATTCAAACCTGTTAAACTCCACTTTAAAATTGACCTTGTGTCATATCCTGCCCGAGCGGAGGGGTGGGTAAATATATATACTGAACAAATTCAAGAAGGAAACCCCCACAAAACAGTCGCTGTACGGTCACATGCTTTCCATCTCAAATACAAATAAAACGAACAAGATATGCGGGACTGTGCTGGAGATGTTAAGACGGACTCATAAGCGACGTTCTTCAATGGATCCCTGTACACAAACGTGCAAGTGTTGGACGACCAACAAGAACTTATCTACAGCAGCTCTATACGGACATTGGATGTAGTGTTGTAGACCTGCTGGAAGAGATGGATGGTAGAGACGAATAGCAAAAGAAAGTCAGCCATACTAGCTAGAGTGTGTGGACAGATGATGATGATATATACATATGTGTGTGTGTGTGTGTGGTAATTCACTAAGCTTTTTGCTTAGATGTAGCACAAGGCCGCATGAATTGGGCACCTAAAGAGAATCGAACTCACTCGTGTAGGTTTGCTAGTCAACCTTGCTAACCATTACACCACGCGAGCTGCCCTTGTGTGTGTGTGTGTGTGTGTGTGTGTGTGTGTGTGTGTGTGTGTGTGTGTGTGTTTTATCAAAATCAGCAAGAACTTTAAGAGTGCACGATATTGTGATAAGGTACGAAAAGTTCAGAGTAAATGTACTGAATAAATGTTGATATCAAAAGCTAATAGAAATTAAGACTCACTACTCTGAATTTCTTGCTGTCGATCGTCAGGGAAATTTTGTTTAACTACGTCTATATTATGCGTTTCGAATACTCTTCTAACATAACATTTATATTGATCCATGTTGCTAACTATCAATTGATTGATACATTGATATAGAATTTTATATTTTTGTTATATTTCCTCGCAACAGTTCAGTTTTGGGGCCCACTGGTTTTGGTGGGCTTAGGGTTTTAAGGCATGATAAAGTAATATCTATATCTATCCATTTTCTTTCATTAGTAAGTAGAAAGCAAAGTTGGCGACCTTAGTCGAGGGTGACCCGAAGGATTCCATTTCAATAGCATCCACACCGAGATGTAGGAGTGGGAGCTACTCCACTCTTTGGATTGATCCACTTTACCCTTGAATCCTTACCTTATAATGCTGAGTGTTAAGCAAGAACCATTTCTTTTAGTCTTTGGTTTGACTCAACCAGGGATTGAACCCCGGTCTTCCGGACCATAGGCAAACACTCTACTCATTAGACCGATCCGATTAATATAATATCTTAGAATCTTTGATTTTTAAGAAAATTAACTTAAAAAAAACGTTAGGGTCGTGTCTATTTATTGGTAATATAGTATCAATTAGCAGATGTAAAAATCGTAATATATATATATATATATGTGTGTGTGTGTGTGTGTGTGTGCGCGCGCGCACGCGCGCGTTATAGTGTTAATTACATTTTAGTTTAATTGTATTTGGTTTAGGACGTGTATCTGGTTTGATTTCTTTTTTTAATTGTATATGGACCTTTGTGGGTTATGTCAAGTATATACTGGTCGAAGAACAACCGTGATACCTTTTAACATATAATTGGGAGGATATGCAGATTCAGTATCTTTCCCAAAGGTTTTCCGTAGGTAAATGTAATAGAGCAACTTGGGTCTAAATATTTTTGAGGCCGCATATATATGTATATATATATATATATATATATATATATATACAATTTTCTTGTGTGGTTCGGCCTTTTTTTGTAATTAAAACCACGTGCAGTTCTTGCCAAAACACAACCGAGGAACTATTATCCTTATTTAAAGAATTATCTTAACTTTGCTGTTTTGTTCACTATGTTTTAGCAGTTAGGATCCCCATCCACCCTAAATTAATCCAAAGAATAATTTTTCGAACTCTAATACAGAAATGCTTTGTATTACCCGTTCTCTCAGCAACAAGCAAGGCCTACTGGTAAATATTAGGAAAGAGTTTTTGTAGAAGGAAAACTCTGATTTAGAACCTATTCAACTTCGCTTGAAAAATTGTTTTCCAACTTGCACGTGCGGAGGGTTAGTCATGACGTAGGCACTAAATCTTATAATTCGAACACAAATAACATTTTTATTTTCAAAGAAATTGAGATGTCTCCGTTTCGACAACTAAAACATCTCAGAATTCTTGGCACTTTAAAGTACATCTTTAAGCTTCTAAAATTTGTGATGCCCACCCAAAAGAAAGTACATGCCCATTAAATTACAGCACTTGGACCTATTGAGTAAAGATTAGAAGAAGAAACGCCCAGTTGAAATTATCCGTGAATGCTAGGGGTTTATTGAGTCAGAAGGAAGGCAAATATTGTGTGGCTGAAGAAAGGAAATGAACATTTCTTGACATGCGAACAAACTGACAAATAAAGATTTCCCCAATGTTTTTGATGGAATATTTTTCTGTGTTTATTATTATTATTATTATTATTATTATTATTATTATTATTATGCGCTCTAAATAGAACGTTAACAGAGAGGCTGAAAACCATTAATAGTGAAGAACTATACATACAAAAGATATTCATCCTGATCTCTTGGCCGGACAAAAGTTTAATGATGTTTGTTGGGAAGAAACTATTCTGTGATTTGCTGAACGACAATGATGAAAAAAATCACTAAATAATGGTTCTGATGGTAGTATTTAAAAATGAGTGAGGAATCATAATTAACATTTCACTGAGAAATAAATACTCGTATGTAAAGTCCAACAAAGACAAGAATCGTAATTCTAATAATGCAGGAAATCAAGGATGCTTCCTGCAAGGATTTTGTTTTCCAAAGATATAATTTCGAAATTTGAAGATCTTTTAGGAACAGTTAAAAGAAAAAATTTGGAAGTGAAGAAAAATACTCACGGACTGGCAAAATTACTTTTTGAAGTGTAAAAAGAAAAGTAAAAAAAAAAAAAATTTTTGGAAGTGAAGAAGAATTCTTTTGAAATTGTAAAAAAAACACACTTTTGAAAGTGTACAAAAAAGCTATCTAAATGTAAAAAAAAAAAAAAGAAAAAGAAAGAAAAAGAAAAGAAGAGACTAGCACTTTCTATTAGACTCGTTTTGATACAAGAAAAGTTATAAAGGATTTTGATGATAAACAAGGTGTTCTGCGCAACACAGGCTCCAGATTTTCTTAGAAATTTAAATTAAAACGGTAATCGAATTATTTTCAATGTTCGAGATTTTTTTAATGTAATGCTTGCTATCAGGCCTCATTTTTGTTGGGTTTCTTCCACATACGTAAATACATATGCCCAATCCCATATATATATATATATATATATATATATATATATATATATATATATATATACGTAGGTCATTCAGTAGATAAAATTAATTTTCAATTATAAACTAGCAATAGGAAGCACTATTTATAGTTACAACTTTTCCGAATAAATCAAATGATTGGTTCTTTCATGACCCAGTAGGCTGTCAGCATGACTTTTTTTACTAACTGTTGTGACCGAAACTATTTCGATGTTGGAAAGTCAGTATATTTCTACCATAAGCTTTGTCTTTTTGTCTCTCATCTTTAGTTAAGCATCTTTTTACTGAAACATATTTTGCCTTACATATCACAAATTCTTCCGTAATTTTCACATAGTTTGCAATTTTCAGCCATCAAAAATTTAATGACAGATCTCTGTTTAAACCAGCAGCACTGTATCTGAATTTCAGTCATTTTGAATAGATTTTTAAAAAAATATTATGCGTGCTTGGGAAACTTTTTGCAGCAAACAAATTCCGAATAATGAAGGTTTGTTTTGGTGCGTTTTCTTTGTTTAATGGCATATCAACCTTCGTAGGTTACTTAATGCCAAAAGTATTCTTTTAAAAGAACAGTAGTGCTATTATTTAACTCATAGCTGGGAAGATAAGGGGGTTCATACTTTTAGCAAGGATATTTGTCCGAAAGTGAACGTAATAACGTTACTGGAGTTCAAACTCGCTTCCTACAATTCCACCGTCCAGCACTTTAACCATTACACAACGAAGACAACTCCCAATAATAGACAGTTTACATTTGTGGAAAAATCAGGAAAAACACTTTCGAAAAAGTCCTCGTATTCATTAAATGATCCTTATATATATATATATATATATATATATATATATATATATATATATATATATACAAAAAAACGAACCTTATTCAATTGCCAGAGGATCAACACAGAACATGAAAGTTGCAGTGTTTTTTGCTGTCCTTGTTTAATCGTTAAGAATGAATAGGTTACTCTATCACTTTAATATTGAACACGTTTATAAATTTTTGTCTTGGTAATTCAATGTTCTTATTGCTATTATTCTATTATAGGGTGAGTTTTAGAGCCAAGGCTCTACACCTTACTTAAGAACAAGTTGTGTTTGGCCCGAGACAGTCATGTCTGCAAGTAACCCTTATATCTGAAGGCCACTCCTCTACTTGTCGTTAGCCCAGTCAGTTGAAACTATTTAATGCACCGACTGCATCTTAGCAGATGGGAAAGACCCCACACAACTAGAGTCCTTGATATGAGTCGAAACTATTTGATGGTAAGGCTGCAGTCTTGGGTCTTTACGGACTGCGTAATACTACTTTATTACCAACTTTTCCTGTCGGGGTACTAGCACCTGCTATCTATGGGTCAAATAAAACTGATTGACATTTAAACTGTGTGTAAACAAATGACTTAAGTTAAATTGAATTGTTAGAAATATTGAATTCTTGTGATTTGTAGCAATACTTGGAACCATTTAACCGCGTGCAAATGAATGATGAGTGTTGAATAGAATAATTAATATTTAATCGCAATCCTTGCTTAAAACCATTTAACTGTGTGCAAAAAATTACTTCATGCTCGTTTTAAAATGTTATCAACAAAATGTGTTTGTAAATGATATATAGTTGTATGAACAGAATTTATCTTTGAATAACCTACAATGTTTTATATGCAATAAAACACACCCAACCAACCAACCAACCAACCAACCGAACAGACAAACATTCTAATAAATCTAACCTTCATACAATTTATCTTACGCACAGTTGGGGCCCAAACATATACTTATTATACAGCCGAGTAAGGATGTGTTTATTGGATACCAGACAGAATTTCAGGACTAGTTCATAGGGTCATACATTGGGTCGGCCAAGAATTTCGAAAAAGTAAATGTGTCTTGTATTAGTAAGCAAAAGGAGTTATCTCGATGAACAGACTAAAAATTTAAAGTTCGGCTGGAATTTTATTCTTTTACTTTGACTTGTTACAGAACTGTTAAGCAAACTGGAGCTGATTTCGTTTTAACCCTTTTAATACAGTACTTTTGGCACCAGATTAAGGGGCAAGAATGTACTTCTTTTCCATCAAATAAATAGCTTTAAAATATAACAATATGGATGTTTCACTATTACAATACTACAATATACTAATTGCATCGGTGGCTATATTGCATAAAAGTATGTTGATAATTTCTTATCCACTCATAAAATAACCTTTTATTAAAGTTTCAGAAGTAATGATAATAATAAAAAAAGACTGAAGTATCATACAAGCAGTAGCGGCTCGACTGTAGCAACTGTGGAACTGCAGCAATCCTTTTTTTTCTTCCAATATGTAATGAAAAGTATATTTATTCATATTTGTAAAATATATCAACTACTATTAAATGATTATCAATATTATCATTAATAATCTTAAAGTGTTTATCATACAATGTTAATGAAATTTTTATATATTTTCTAAAATAGTACACTTTATTTTCATATTCTCTACTGTGTACAAGAGGAACATTCAGAGATTATATCGAATAAATCCAACACTTCTAAGTAAAGTGGACTAAAGTTGCGTCGTGTCCTTACGTATTAAGCGACTCGGGTTGTTCTCCAAACCATTACGGTTAAATGCAAGCAAAACGCAGTCTAACATATGCGAGCCAACATCATCTCAAGTTTTGAGGTTGTGAGTTTCGTTTCAAATTTTAAAGTACAAACATGGGTTTTAATTTCTAGATTATATTTCCTTCTTAGGTTCAAATCGCTTCAAATTTATCTCTTCTTTCCAGATAATATTACAATTTAAACGGGGCATTTATATTTTTACATTAGGAAAAAGAAAAAAAAATAGAAACAAAAAAGAGAAATTAATGAAATAAAACATAAAAAAGTACAAATGTACATATTTCAATTTATGTAAATGTATAAATGACAAAAATATATCTACTCCAATTGTGGTGCATTGACTACAGATAGGCAGCAGTAAGGGAGAAAATGGATTTAATATATTTTATATTTGAAGCCTTTTAAAATAATTAATCATTGAATGTGAAATCAGCGTCCACCACTGTGCAGAAATAAGTCAAGTATGTTAAAGAATTTCACAGCATAAAGATGCCATGCTTCAAGAGTTTCTCAAGTGAAATCAGATTCGGATTCTTATATATTGGATTTCTTGTAAGACTATATTAAGGAATAGAGAATAAATTAGGTTCTTTTAGGAATATGAAACAAGGAAAAGAAATGAAAAACTCAGAGAGATAAAAAAAGGAAGGGATGAAAAAATAAGGCATGAAGGAAATTAAAGGTGAAAGACAGGATGAAAAATCTAAGAAAGAAAGAAAGAAAGAGTATGAAAGAAAGAAAAAAAAAAGAATGTATAAAAGAAAGAAAAAAAAATAACAGAAGGGAGACAGAGGAAAGGGAAAGAAAGTACGGAAAAAGAATAAATGAAAAAGAATGAAAAAGAAAAGAAACAGAAAATAAGAAGGAAATAAAACAGAGATTAAGAATGAATAAAATAGAGGAATAAATGAATAAATAAATAAATAAATGAAACAATTAATTGATTAATTATCAAAAAAAATCAAAAACAAAGAAAATGAAAAGGAAAAAGGAAGAAAAAGGAAGAACATTAATAAAAGAAAAAAAATGAGAGAAACAGATATCGGAAAGAAAAAGAGGAAAAAAGAATAAACAAATAAAAAGAAAGAAAGAAAGAAAGAAAGAAAGAAAGAAAGAAAGAAAGAAAGAAAGAAGGTGAAAATATATAAAGAAAAGTGGATAAAAGGAGATGGAAAAAAGAAGAAAAGGAATAAAAGAAAAGAAAAAGAAACAGATAAAGTGAGAAACAGAAAATATGAAGAAATTAATTAATTAATTAATTAATTAACAAAGAAAGAAAGAAAGAAAGAAAGCAAGAAAGAAAGAAAGAATGACAAAAGAAGTAACGAAAGTAGAAAAAAATGAACAGAAAAAAAAGAAAAAGAATTTTTAAAAATGGGATGTATACTAGTCGGAAGTATATTTAAGTAAAAAATAGATCCATGAATATGAAAAAAGGGATAACAATTTGCTTCGTAAGCTAATTTGAGAGTGCAGAAAATTCGATAGTCACCGAACGCTCCAAATATTTTAATCTTGTATATGGCAAATTTTAACTTGAGAAATAAGCATTAAGTTCCTTCGGTAGAGTGATTGTAAACAAACTAATCTCGAAAGACACTTGTCAAAGTAATGATTCTGATTTTTACTGAGTGCTCCACAAATATATAAGATAATGCATTACTGATGATTTTGCCTAGAAAATGCATCCAAAATCTGGAAGGAAAGTATTGAAAGCAGTCAGTAATTAATGCAAGTATAGTGCTATTACAATATCAAAACTATACGGTTTGAATTTAGTTTTCCTTCTTCTAGACCAGTTGTCAAATAAAGTTTCCTAAAAGTATTATTGCTCAGTAAAAGGCTAACAGTTTTGACCAGGATTTGAACTCTGGTCACCGTGTCTATTTCCTTAGTCGCTACCCATTACACCATAAACACATTCGAGACGTAACGTTAACTATCATATTAAATGTAAATGCGTTGATCATGATTTAATTATAAAAATCCATTTAAAATCACAAAATCATTTTTCCTCGTCAGGAATCAATATCAGATTTACAGTCGAAAGAGAATTACTTTTTGTACAATCCAATTACATTGTAGTAATTTACTAAGCCTGCCTTAGTTATGGCACAAGGCCGAATGTATGGAGCACCCAGTGAGACTTGACTAATTTTAAGTTAACTATTTCCTTGAGGTAATAATTCTATTCCTATTTGTCATTAGTTTAGTATTTTTTTTTAAAGCTGTGCAAACATTCATATTGATTTATCTTGTGAACGGCGAAGCAGCGCCTTTGGTCTCCATTCAAGTTTCACTCTATTATACCAACTGGGAATAAATCCAGAAGTTGTTTACTTTTAACAAGTAATTTGAACGTTTAGCCGAGATCGAATTTCAACAGTTCTTCGAGATTGGTTTGGTTTGATTTATTTTTATGGCATATCAACCATTGTAGGCTGTTTAATACCAAATCCATTTTTATACATATAAACTGGTCTATTTCAAACAATTCAGTTTAGCATACGTACACAGTTTAGTTCTATTTTATCTGTTGATAGTATATTATAAGGTGCTAACGCTCCGAGCCAGAGTGGATCTGGAAGCTATGGTAATGAAGGGATACATCGAATTCCCCAAAGCTCCTGCATTACTTGAGCCTCACCATCAGATTTTTATCCCTCTGTAGAGATTCAGTCCGTGTATTCCACTGGACCATGTTCTTAAAGTGTCTGCCTTTGGTATAACAAACGCGCGCTCCCATCAGGGTCCTTTTTATTACGGTTAAGTTGTATGCATATCTATCATTGACCACAAAGAGGAAATAAAAGAAAGCGTGAAGATGGATAAATACTTAGACTTTGTCAGAGAACATAGAAAACTGTAAAATATGAGGGTGACGGTGATCCCAATTGTAGTTGGTGCACTTGGATCGGTCCCTAAAGGTTTGGTAAAAAAACAGGAAGAATTGGAAATCAGAGGAAGAATCAAAACCATTCAGACCACAGAATTTGTAAGATCGGTTAAAATACTCAGAAAAGTACAGGAGACCTGAGATGACTTGCTGTCCTTCAGACTCCAGTGAAAGACAACTATCTAAGACTGGTGTGAAATACTCACCTCACTCGACAAAACCTGGACATGGCTAAGAAAAGGAAACTTTAAGAGAGAAACAGAATCTCTCCTAATAGCAGTACAAAACAACGTCATAAGAACCAATCATATTAAAGCGAGAATAGATAAGACGCAACATAATAACAAATGTAGGCTATGCGGTGATAGATATGAAACCATTAATCCCATGATAAGTGAATGCAGCAAATTAGCGCCGAAGGAATATCAGAGTAGACACGATTGGGTCGGCAAGGTGATCCACTGGGAGATGCGCAAGAAATTTAAATTTGACTATACAAACAAATGGTATATGCACAACCCAGCACCAGTCCTAGAAAATAATATACATAAACTCCTATGGGACTTTGACACACACGGATCACCTAATCTCGGTCAGAAGACCAGACCAAATAATGATCAACAAAAAGAAGAGAACTTGCATAATTGTCGAATTGGCTGTCCCGGCTGACCATAAAATAAAACTGAAAGAATGTGAAAAGAAGGATAAGTACCTCGACCTTGCTAGGGAATTGAAAAAAAAAAACAATTTTGGAACGTGCAGGTGACAATCATACCAATTGTGATTGGTGCTTTTGGAACAGTAACTAAAGGATTATTAAAGGGACTGGAGGACTTGGAAGTTGGCGGACGAGTGGAGACCATCAAAACTACTACAATATTGAGAACGGCCAGAATACTGAGAAGAGTCCTGGAGACTTGAAGAGACTTGCTGTCAGTTAGACTCCAGTGAAAAACCATCAGCTAATACTGATGTGAAAAACTCTAAATAATAATAATAATAATAATAATAATAATGCAGGCAAAGAGAGATAAAAGAAAAGTAAGAAAATAGAATTTCAGAATAATAATAAAACTTCTTGAATCCCAACTCTACAGCAAAAATCTCAGGTGAATAATCAGTGTGGAGAGAGATATAGCCGTCAACCAGAAAATGAGCAAACAGCAAATAACCACAGAAATAATATAAGTGCAGTTCCAACTGTTTGTGGAAGTTGATCCACAGGGAAATGTGCAAACAATTAAAATTTGACAAACGAGAAAATGTTCTAGAAAATGAGAAACAGAGTTCTTGGAAACTTTTAGATGCATACGGATCACCTAATCCTGGACAGATGACTAAAGATTGTTTTAGTTGATCGAAGGAAGAAATATTGTTCTGATGCTAGCAAAAGAATGTCACGGGGAACACAAAAAGTTTAAGAGAAAAACATATATTCAAGTAACAGAAACAAGATACAAGAGAACCTGGTTAAACAGTAGTTATTTAATAGAATCCAGTGGTATAGCAACCATCCGTCCACTACGCAAGTGGTATCACACGTGATTGTGTCACGTGGGTCTGGTCAGCTCCCCCAACGCCCCGTTGACGTGTATTTATGGAGGAGGGCGAGTCCGTTATGTAGGGCCTACAACACAAACTAATTAGAAGATTCAAAGTAAAGGAAAGTTTAAAAAAAAACTATATAAATAACTGGACTTTACGAGAGAGCTACAACAAATTGTGGGACAGCAGGTGACTGTTATACCAGTTATAATTGGAGCCCTTGGAACAATTCCGGGTTCAGCAAATGTATGTTATGCGGGGGAAAAGAAAAAAAATGTTAAAAAATACAAAACAAAGCTAAACTGTTAGCAAAAATTTATCCACTGGGAATCTTGCAAAAAATGAATTTTGACCATACTGCCAAATAGTATAAGCACAGACCAGAATTCGCCCAAGAAAATGAAATGCATAAAATTATCTGGAAGTGTGAAGAAAAAACTTAAAAAAATAAAAATAAAAAGAGAAAAACTTGTCGTCAAGGATATTTTGCTGTTCTGTGGAATATGATATCGATTGTAGTTACTGCACTTAGAACGGCCCTCAAAGTTTTAGAAAGGGGATTGAAACAATTGGAAATCAGAAGAATCAAGACCATCCAGACTACGGCATTGTTTAAAAGACTCGTGAAGACCTGAAGAAACTTGCTGTCACTCAGATTCAAGTGAACGACCACCAGCAAACATTGCTGCTAAAAACTAGCAAAAAGTGAAAGAATAATTAAAAAATCTTTGGAGAGCAAATTTCAGAATAAATAACAGTAGATAGGAGTCCATAGTTCGAAGGAGAATCGAGCAGCAGAAGGAAAAATTAAAAGAAACACTACTGTTAACGATGTCCAGAAATGCGACAAATTGTATGTTTCGAGTTTAAAAAAATTGTTTTTTCTTTAACGATTAGGAACAAAAGTTATGTTTTATTTTGTTACTTGATTTTTATCCTTGTCGCTAAGTTTTGGCTGTTTAGATATATAAAAGCAAATATTCTAAGCTTAGTATTTAAAATGTTCCCGTTAAAGTCAATAATCACTATGAAATGATATGGAAAAGTTAAATGATATAACTCATTGCACGTAGTTGCTCTTGTGCTGAATAATAGTAAGGAAAAAGTGTATAGCTGGACTCTTACTAGGTTCAGACTTAACAAATCCGCTCCCCGTTAAAAAAATAAAGAAAAAAATATTCACTGAACATATATTACTGGAAGGCATGGGAGGAAGCATAGTGAATGTTAAGTAAGCACGTTTGGTCAACGTTAAGCCACACCTGGTACTGGTGAGAAGAACTTCATATATCAACAGCTAGGGTCAAATAGTTCTGTCGAGAAGTTTAGCGTCTATTGATGAGGGGAGAAACTACCAAACTATACATTCTGTTTATGAACCGCTTATGAGCTATCTTACCTTAAGATTACATAGTCACATCTTTGAGAGGAGCTCTGATTTTAAACAACCCTTGGGTCTGGTATAGCTACAATATACTGTAATTGATAAAAATAAGAAATCGCAAACATAACACAATGTGGGACCCAAACAACAGGTCTGTGTGTGATACTCGACAGGTGCTCCCCTGATAGGCAGTATGGGGAAGCCGATCATCATCCTGCAAATGTTGGATATGTTTGAGGTACACGAACGACGACCAAAGTAGCTCCATAAAAAAGAAACAACACCATAGAAAAGGAAATAGGGAAGGCAAAACACTTGCACTTCACTTTTATTTTAGGAGCAACCCTACACAAAGAGGTTATAGTAAAAGAATGATAGACATCTGGGAAGAATGCGCTAAATTTCAGAAAACAAGCTAACCAATTTAGGACGGTAATAAAGAGAAGTTAGTTTTCTGACCATGAAATATTAGAAATGGACAAAAAAAAAAAATAGTAGGGAATCAAAGCAATAATAGACTAATACAATAATTGACACACCAAAAACTGATAAATAAAAACACTCAAACCGAAATGAGCCACAAAGTAATAACAATCGTAACACCATTCACCCAAACCACAACGAACAAGTAATAACGAAAGAAATGCATATAGAAAATTTCAAGAGAATTATGCATGAAATGAAGACTAGACTACATCGCTAAGACATCAAGAATGGAGAAAAGACAAGGGAGAAACGGAAAAGATAAACGAATTATTTACATATATTTCAACAAACAACATTGCGGAATTAACTCAAAACTTGGATGGGAAATTCGTCTGGAATAAGCATTCTACGACAAGCAAAGATGATAAGATTGAGAGAGAACCCTGGAACAAGTTGGATGGAAGGGAAATAGCAACACAAGTAAAAAAAAAACGTAGCTCAAGCATATAAACCAGAAGACACTGGTAAAAGTAGGAAGACTAAAAAGATATCGAGACAGCCTAAAACGTTACACAGTAAACGGGGAATTCTAAAACAACGAAAAAAATAAAACCAGTAAATAGGGAAGAATGCACGAAGACAAACCAACAAACGGATGACAAGGAAGTAAAAACAATTTGGGAGCAAAATATTTCAACGAAGAGAGCATAAATAAAAGCAATATTGGAAAATAGTTCCAAGGACTGAAAGAAGATACAAAGGTAAACATACACCTCGATTTACACAGAGTAACACTTAAAAAATACGAAATCAGAAACCACGAATCCATGAAGTCATACATGAATACTGGTTTAAATAATATACTTCCATCCTCGACAGAGTGGCTATCGAAAAAGAATAAATGCTTGCAAGAAAAAGACATGCGAAAGCGGATCACCAACACTAAAAAAACAACCCTGATTCAAAAAGATCACCTAAAAGGAACATCCTTCAACAACTACAAATATGTAAGGTGATGGATAAAAGGAAATTGAAAAAAAAAAAGAAGAAAAAAATGGAATAGACGAACAGAAAAAAAAATAGAATAGAAGAAACAGAAAAAAGGAGAAACGGAAAATATGAGGAAAATACTAAAGGCAAAAATTAGGGAGGAGATTTATTATTCGCAAATAAACTGCTGACTGTTTCCCAAGGAAAGGAAAGGGTGTCGCTAAAGGACCAGAAGAATTGGAGAGCTCTTATATATTAATGAACTCATCCGGAACGAGCGTAAATCGAAATGAAAAAATTTTGTTATGGCGAGGATTCACAACAAAAAGGCATATTATATGATCCCGCAAAGTGGTATAGTAGAGTGTCTTAAAATGTACTGGATAGTTGGTGAAATGTTAAGTTTATGGAAAATACCATGGAAAACTGGCTAGTCGAACAGACAGCAGGAGGAAAAAGCTTAGCTGAGGTGAAAATTCAGATGAGGAATTTTCCAGGGACATGCGCTATCACCATTACTATTTGTAATAACAATGATTGCACTCAATCACATACTAAGGAAATGCACAGATGGATACAAGCTTCATAAAAGGCAAAGTTTGAAGTCATCCATTTCCAGAAGTGTTTCAAAGAGGTCAGTAACTTAATTCTACTAAACTGTTCATTTAAAAAATGTATATATTTGATTTAAAATAGTTCTGTCTTAAATCTCCGCTGTATTTTGTGTTGTTTAAATGAAGAATGAAATTAATTATCTGAGACTAATTTTCAGGAAAAACTTCCCTGTTGGAAGACAAAATTCTAAATTTACAAAAAATAAACAAAGAAAAACCCACCTCAAATGTTGCTTAACTAGCTTTGCTAGACCACGAAATTTTTATTTAGTATAAATGTAGTACTTTAACACGTGATAGTAACAAGTTTCAGAACACTGGTTTAAAAAAGAAAAGTAGGAACTAAAAGAGAGCGGGAAGTTCAACTCATTAACAAGATGATAGCCTTGGACTTTAACTAAGTTAAAACTTAATGGGAAAGGGTTTTTTATTTTATTTTATTTTATTTTTTTGTGGCCCGCTTTTATGTACAACTATCGTAGCAGTTCTTGGTAACATCTGTGTCAGGTGCGCAGATCATAAACAACCCCTTGGTCTGGTATAGCCACATTATACCACCCATGATAAAAATATCAAATCACAATATTACACAACATGGGACCCAGGCAAAAGACCTGGGTGTCATGATCGGCAGGTACTCTCCTGATAGCCAACATGGGAGACTCGATCGTCATCCTACGAATGTTGGCTGCTCTTTTTTCAGATATATAAACGACGACGTCTCAAACCACAACGACCAGAGACCTAAACGCAGAACATGGACTAGGGAAGAGAATCAACTTGTGCTAGAACTCTATTTTAGGAGTAAGCCAACACAACGAGGATACAGGAAGAGAATGGAGATCTGGTAAGAACATTCGACATTTCAGACAGCTGGCCAAAGATTAGCTGATCAAGTTAGGACACTAATGAAGAAGGGTTAGTTTTCTGACCTAGAATTACTAGAAATCCACCAAAAAACGCTGAAACAAAACTATAACACAGTGCCAGACACGCCAAGTGGTGTCAAACAAAAACAATCCAACAAAAAAGAACTGCAAACCTCGGCAAATGAAAACGCTACACCCGCAAACGATACACTACCAAACAACCAAGAATAAACACTATCGCAAGAACAAAAAATAAACCGAGAAAATGTAAAGAGAATCATGAATAGTGAAAAGACTATTCTATCTTCAGTAAGAAATATAGAATGGAAAACGCTTAAGATAGAAACGAATAAAATGAATCAGATACTACCTAACATACCAACGAATAATATAACCGAGGTAAATGAACTAATCTATGCAGGAGCAAAATTAGTTTGTGAGAATATAGGTATTCCCTCAAAAAAGCACGAAGAAACAGTCAAAACCGGGATGGGAAATTCGACTGGAAATGCAAATAAAAAAAAAACTACGAAAACAAGCCCGAGTGATAAGAAAGAGAGGGACTGAAAAAAGTAGAAAGAAGGAAAAGGCAACATGAGGAAAAAATAACAGTAAAACTTGAGGAAATAAACCAGAAAGTATTGGTCAAAGAAGGAAGACAAGAGAGATATCGACAAAGGGTAAAACAATACGGACAAAACAGGATATTCAAAAACAACGAACGAAAATTCTATCAACAATTGGGAGGGAGTTACACGAACACATACCAACAACCATATATAAAAGAAACCGAACAGTTTTGGACTAAAATATGGCATCCAAAGAAACACAACGAAAATGCTGAATGGGTAAACAATATCACAAGAGAACTAGACGGACTGGAAGAAGGCCCCAGAATGGAAATACACGTCGATTTACTCAGAACAACACTAAAAAGAATATCAAACTGGAAAGCGCCAGGCCATGATGGGATACATGGCTTCTGGTTCAAGAAATTCACCTCCATTCACGACAGACGAGCACTAGAATTGAACAGATGCTTACAAGATGTACAAGTACCTGAATGAATGACCAAAGGAAAGACTACATTAATCCAAAAGGACCCTAGCAAAGGAACTGCTCCTAACAATTACAGACCCATAACCTTCCTACCAATGATGTGGAAAATACTAACTGCACAAATAAGGGAAAAGAAAATCTACTACTCGCTATCAAGCCGCGGATTGTTCCCTGACGAAAAGAAAGGCACATGGGAATTACTCTACATAGATCAACACATCCTAAATGAGAGAAAGACAAGACGGAAAAATCTAGCTATGGCCTGGATTGACTACAAAATATGGTCCCACAAAGCGGGATACAATACTGTCTTAAAATGTACAAAATACCACATGAAGGCATAAACTTAATCGAAAAGACCATGCAAACCTGGAAAATGGAGCTGACAGCAAGAGGAAGAAGCATAGCTGAAACAAAGATCCAAAGAGGCATCTTCCTTACTGTTCATAATAGCCATGATGCCACTGAACCACATTCTCATTCGCAGCCGGATACAAACTCAGCAGATCGCAAGAGAAGATGAACCACCTAATGTACATGAATGACATTAAATTATTTGCAAAAAATGAAAAAGAACTGGAAATTCTCATACACGCCGTTAGAATATACAGTCAGGACATAGGAATGGAATTTGGCATAGAAAAATGTGCCATGCTCGTCATGAAAAGTGGCAAACGACATATGACTAACGGAATGGAACTACCAAATCACGACAGAATTAGAACGCTCGAAGAAAAGGAAACCGACAAATACTTGGGCATCTTGGAGGCTGACACCATCAAACAAGTGCAAATGAAAGACACAATCCAAAAAGAATATCTCAGGAGAAAGAGAAAACTTCACGAGACAAAACTCTCCAGCAGAAACCTCATCAAAGGAATAAATACTTGGGCTGTGCCCCTAGTCAGATACTTTCTCAAGTGGACCAGAGAGGAACTTAAACGAATGGACCAAAGAACAAGAAAACTAATGACCATGAATAAGGCATTACACACCAGAGACGACGTTGACAGACAGGCTACGAAGGGGAAACGTCAAAAGAGAGAGTAAATCTTTTTTAACAGTAGCCCAAACTAATGTTGTAAGGACCAATTACGTCAAAGCACAAACTGATAATACACATTTTGAGAGCAACTTCATTTAAGGTGGTGACAGAGATGAAACAGTTAATCACAAAATAAAT
The DNA here is from genome assembly GCA_963585895.1 of Sepioteuthis lessoniana. Classification (NCBI taxonomy): domain Eukaryota; kingdom Metazoa; phylum Mollusca; class Cephalopoda; order Myopsida; family Loliginidae; genus Sepioteuthis; species Sepioteuthis lessoniana. The sequence continues at coordinate 56,326,503 of OY757910.1, read as the reverse complement.
GAATGCACCAAACTAGCGAAAATGAATACAAGATTAGGCGGGAAAAAATCGAAACCTCTTGTTTTTATGTGTCCTTACACAACCCCACTTAATCCAGTGAATTAGTAAAAAAGAATGCAAATAATACTATCCTCAGTCTTTATATAATGTTGATATTTGAAATTGATATATATGTAATGACTGTAATGAATAATGGAAGGAAGTAATAAAAGGAATTGAACGATATGAGCAGGAATTTATCTCAATGCCTGGCGATACAAAAAACAACAATTCATAAACTTAAAATCAACTACAATCAAGTCAACAAAAATAAAAGAAAAAGTTCAAAATGAATTCTTCAATGAACCTGAAGACTACTGTCAACTAAGCTCTATAGCATCGACTTGAGCAGTTTTCTTAAATAGGACAAGAGACAATTTCAGAAACATGGAGCATAGAACGAAAATTAATTATGATTTGCTCAAAGATGCCATGAATAAACTCTGTATCACAAAAAGAAAAAGTAGGCTGAGAACTGGCCAGCAACAAGGAATGTGAGGACGTAGCAACTCAGCGTCTCGATAATTATATAAACAAGAGGAATTTGGGATTAATTACAGCAACCACAAACAGTAACAAAAAAGAAAACAGGAACTATTTAACCAATAAAATAAAAATGGGAAGAAAAAAACTATATGGTCTTCTCAAAAGGTACACAAAGAAGATTGTCCAGGTGATTACCTGAACATGGCTGTGTAAAGTTAAGATAAAGAGATAAGTGAAATCGCCATTGATAGCTGAATAAATCTATGATTATTTTTATTTGCGAAAATATTGGAGATCATTTTTGATTGCTCTAAGGTAATCATAATCTTTAAAAGTAACCAATGTTTTGCCGTAATCTGAAAAAATTAAATAGCAAAATAATCACCATACTATAAGGGCTGCCAGCGCACACAGACGCACGCACGCGCATATATATATATATATATATATATATATATATATATTTGTGTGTGTGTGTGTGTGTTAGAGGTCTCTTTGCCAGTTTTTCAGACCAGCATCAATTGATGGTATATTTCATTTTAGCCTTAGTAATACCAAGTCTCCGTGGATTCCAGAAGTCTTCAAAGTATAATGCTACCCGATTTTCGTGGAGCCCAAATCTTTTTCATTCAAATTATTGCACTAAACCTCTCTCTCTCTCTCTCTCTCTCTCTCTCTCTCTCACACACACACACACACACTCACATACACCCACAATCTATCTATCTATCTATCTATCTGTGAAGAAAATAAAAGAAACAAGTAATATCTTTCTGAAAGAATTGAAGAAGCTATAAAGCCCATTGCAAATAAATGCTTCAAAATGCACCTACATTTTGCGTTGTATAATAGCTATCGTGTTAAGCTAGCAAACCGCTTTGGCTGAGTTCAGTTCTCAATGGGTTACCCATACTTCAGTTCATCGTCTTTGCTAAGATGGGTAAATAAGAACACCCTTATCTAATTCTTATTCCTGGCAACATTCACCGAATGGTGAAAACGTTTGAACCCTGAAGGAAAAAAAAACTTCTGTAATCCTTTCATATGCTTCCTTGTTAAGAAACAAGAAAGAGAAAAATCTTAGAGCTTTCTTATCCATAGAATTTACTAAAATATTTGTCCACGTATACAGTTAAGAAGATCCTTGAAAATTTGTTTTCTTCTGTTTATTTTCGTTTACCTATGTACATTCACACGGACGAATTGCAATATCCATCATTGGTTTCTTTGCATGTGCGTTAGGCTGAAACTATGTTGGAAATTAATATTTCTACTCATATATATCTGTATGAATACATGAGTGTGCGTGAGCATATGATTGTATGTGTTTATGCAAATGCGTGTTTTTTGATCTGCTTGTGTGAATATGTGTTTGCCTATATGTGTGTGTGCGCGCGCACGCGCGTGCGCAAACCGTTTGGCGCCGATTGGGCTGTCATAAAATATTCTAGTTTCTCAAAGTCCACGTGAACAGTTAGCCTTTCGTTGAAAGGAAAAAATCGGATGTGAATGGTGAGTACATTTGATTACGTCATGTTCCCGCATCCTGATCTGAAAAAAATGTTGACGAAAAGGAAAAAGGAAAGAGAAGGAAGAACGAAAGAAAGAAAGAAAGAAAGAAAGAAAGAAAGAAAGAAAGAAAGAAAAGGAAGCAGAGAATGAAAAGAAAGAAGCACAAAAAAATTACAAAGGAGAATGAAAACGAAAGGAAATGATTAAAAAACAATTGTGTCAAGGCAAAGATTGATAACACACACACACACACACAGGAATTCGGTTTTCTTTGTGAAAGAAGTATGGAGGCTATAAACCCCATTACAAATAAATGCATCAAAAATCCCCCGTCCCTTCAAAGAAGAAAAGTGTGTGAGGATTAAGGAAAGTTAAATGTTAAGAAATATATACATGGTTTGAATTTGACGATAAACACATGATATAAACACATCTCTAGGATTGTTATAAAAATTAACGTCTGAACAAAGTAATCTCGAATGTTCAGATCAAAGACGGGTTAGTTACGCTGATGTTACACTTACACCAAATATACTTGTTAAGTAAAATAAAATAGAGTACCACTCATAAATAAATGCAACATATTTCTTTTTAATGAAACGAACTTTTCATCTTAACCAAAGATCTTAAAATTTTCTTTCATGCATTGTCATGTCAATAATACTGTATGAATGAACCACTTACCTTAACCTGGGATGTATATATATATATATATATATATATATAACTGTAAAAACATGAGTTATCAGCAAATGACCTACATGCGCTTAGAGGAAAGGTAAAATGCTGCCAAATATTTTAAACATATCCTAGAAGCAGCATCCTACAAAACAGGGTTGTACGATCATTTGCCCCCCCCCAGCGCATATAACCGTCCAAGGCAGATGAACAAGATATGCTGGAAGCAGCAGGGAAAATGAGGGCAAACTCATAAGCGACGTTTTCCTATGGACCCATTTGGGTCAACCAACAAAAAACTTCGATTTATAAACTCTGCACAGACTCTGGGTCCCTGCTAGATAAATTACTAAGAGTGCTGTCCAATAGAGACACAATGGTGTGTGTGTATGTGTGTGTATGTGTGTGTGCGTGTGTGCGTGCGAGAGAGAGTGAGAGAGAGATAGAAAGTCGATGTTATACGTGCTGTCGGTACACTTTGATGATGATAAATGAAACATTGAACATAGCAAGATTCTATTTTCTCCGAACCCTTACGGCCCTGGAACTCTTTACTCACAAAAAAAGGAAAATACACTGTATCTAAAAATACAAAAGCAAACCAATATACATGACGTGTACGTTTAATGCATAACATCTGAAACTGGTGGATAGACATATGATATTGCAAGGAGAAAATAAGCTAAGTGCCACTCATATCATTCTGAATTGACAATGAGCTTTTTGACTACAGACTTTAATAGTCAAGTATGATGAATTTACCTTACGAACAAGTGTGGTAAAATAGGAACACACACCCACACACACACACACACACTGTCATATATATGTATATATATAGAGAGAGAGATAGAAAGAGAGAGAGAGAGAGAGAGTGAGAGGAGGCATGGTGCTGGGGTTACATAAAAGAAATGGATAGAGTGAATCAGAGTTTAAATCCTGGACGAAGCTATTTGCATTTCTCATAGTGCTAATTCCCTTGGAAAAGTAATTCTTCCAACTATTCTTTCTCCAGATATGGATAAATAGGGCTGACTGGGATCTTTAACCTTGTAACGGCAACCGATCTAGGAGAAGAAAAAATTTGAAATTAAACTTGTTAAAAACCACTTAAGAATTGCCCTTCCGTCCTTCGGCAGGTATATATATATATATATATATATATATATATATATACGTGTTTGTGTGTATCTGTGTGTGTGTGTTTATGTTATATTATTGTTTTAACAAGCTTTGTTCATAAACTGTATACAACAAAACGAATCGATATATATATATATATATATGTGTGTGTGTGTGAGTGTGATAAGAAAAAAGACGGGGAAACCAGAAGTTGTAACATTTCACTTTCTATTTTTTGAAAAGTAAAACTTCACAGAAAAGAAATAATTGTTGCACCAAGTTTATGGTTTCAAGTAATATTTGACATAATCTTCTCGGATATTAATCGGGTTTATTTATATATAGTTATCCACAGACAGATCTGTTTCGTTCTATCAGAACTCAACAGTGTAGCTAGACATATTAGCTTCCCGTAGCCGGGAACGAAACCTGGTTGACTCAAACGCCAAGCCAAGCCTCTAACCCTTCAGCCACAAAGAGCCATTAGCTGCAAAGTAAATTTTAAACGGTTATGAATCACAATTATTATTGTTTACATACATCCGCTCAACGGCTGCCGAGACCTCAATTCATATGTATGAAGAGGCTTGCTAATGGCAACACGATTACTTCTTCAGCCGGATAACTCAACCCCACGGGGGCAGGGGAATATATATCTCTATCGTCATCCATAGACAGATCTGTTTCGTTCTATCTGAACTCATCAGTGTGGCTAGACATATTAGCTTCCCGTAGCTAGTATAATAATATATATATATATATATATATATATATATTATTATTATTATTATTATTATAATTAAACTAGTGGTACTCGAAAATTTATAAAGGCAAAAGATTAAAGGAATCATCAATATAAGGGAGACAAAACCATTCAAAAAAGTTTTTTAAAGTGTGAGGGCCGTTTCGTCCGGTTCTATTTATGCAAAGCACCGGAAGAATAATAAAAACGGGTAATTTAATTTTAAAGTATGAGACGACTGCGTGACAGGAAAAAATAAATAAAAAATTATGGAAAAAATACGTCACACCAGCCCTCAAAACGTCCCCCAATATATGTAAACTATGACTGCTTCTCTGTTTATATAGAGAGAGGGGTGATGTAAAGCAATATAGATCGCCTCTAAGATGTTCAATTGGACTTTGTCCCGAGCTCTCTGTAAAACAGAAAAAAACAGTCATCTTGATTGTTGGTCTTGTAACTATTCATTGCTAACATATGTTCTCCAATAGCCGAGTCCATAGCCTGAGAATGCCCGGGTGTTAATCGGTCTCTATTTAGAATACCTCTGGGTACATGCTGTCTTATTCGAACCTCTAAACGTTGGCTTCTTCGACCTATATATGTCGAATTACACCGACAATTAAATTTGCAGATTAATAAACTTTAATTCAAGATAGGCAGTACATCTTTATGTATGGAGCTAAAGGCTCCATCCATATATATATATATATATATATAGAGAGAGAGAGAGAGAGAGAAAGAGAGAGAAAGAGAGTAACCATAACCTTTAGATATGAAAGATCAGAACACATGCTCACTCTATGCGTACACATACAAACTTTCTCTAATATACACATGTATGTGTGCGTGTGTGTATATGCATGTCTATATAGACACCGAGAGATAGGTAAACAATTTTTTGCATGCATGCATGCATGCACAAATATATGTGTGCTGGAAATTTACCATTTAAACATGTAGTAACACAAAAGATACGCATACTCATACATACATACAAATCCTAAGATACGTAGAGAGAAACATATTACTATTGGAGAGAAATACTTGAAACCATTTTACTATGAGTAAACTAAACTACTAGTGTTAGATAACAAGACATGAAAAAAATTAACAGTTAATGTTTGCTAGCATTACTTGAAACTATTAACTGTGTGCAAATAAATGTCCTCTGGCCCGCCTAATAATTGTAACTGACAAAGTATTCGTTTAAAACTGATATTGAGAAAATTCTTTGGAAGAATCAAAGTGGCTTTCGGAGATCTAAGACATCACAAGACATCACAATAGCTTTCGGAGATCAAAGACATCACAAATTTTGACAATCCATCGAATTTTAGATGGCGTTTGTGTAAAAAAAAACCTTGAGGCGACACTCTTATTTGTAGACTTTTCCATGTCATTTGACTCCAAACTTAGACGTAAAATGAAGCAGATACTTCTGGCCAATGCTCTCTTCATAATCATACAATATAAAATATATATATATAATCATACAATATAAAAAAAACAGAAAAGTAAAAGTTTGCTCACCGGATTGAGACATACGCTATATTGACATTGTCGCTTGTGTGCTGCAAAGGGATACATTAGCCCCATAACTATAAAGAAAATAGCTTTACTCTAGCAAAAGCAAGCGGCAAATGATATCTAGCACAAACTATTATGGACGCAGACTACGCCGATGACATAGCGCTTCTGGCAAATACACCTACTCTGGCCAAATCCCTGCTACATAACTGGAACTGGCAGCAGTTAGCATTGGCGTCCATGTTAACGCAGACAAAACAGAGTTCATATGCTTTAATCAAAATGACGACATCTCCACACTAAATGGTGGTTCTCAGAAATTGGTGAAAAAGTTCACTAACCTCGGAAGCAGTGTCTCTTCTACCGAAAATGATATCAACACATAAATAGCAAAGACATAGATAGCTATCAATAGGTTATTGTTCATATGGAAGTCAGACATACCCGCTAAAAAAAAGTAGTTATTTTTGCAAGCAGCGGTTGTGTCAATTCTACTCTGTGGATGCACTACATGGACGCTAATAAAAAACATGAAGAAAAACTCGTAAATAATTACTCAAGAATTCTACGAGCTGTATTGAACAATTCCTTTAGGCAACATCATACAAAACAGCAGCTGTAGGGCCACCAATCGCCTATCTTGAAAACAATCAAAATTAGACGAACCAGACATGCCGAACACTGCTGATGAAGTAAGGACGAACTCATATGTTATGTACTCCTGGGTAACCCTTCACACGGAGTAGCAAGTGTTGGATAAACAGCAAGAAGCTATCTACAACAGCTCTGTACTGATGCTGGATGTAACCTGGAAGAAATACCGGGAGCGATGGATCATAGAGACATCTGGCGAGAGAGGGTCAGGGAAATCCATGCTCGCATTTCGACATGATATATATATATATATATATATATATATATATATATGTAACAAATGATTTGCCAACAAATAACTTACATGCACTGATATGGCATAAAACAACCAACTAACCAACCAAACAACAATTATTATTATTATTATTATTATTATTATTATTATTATTATTATTTCATTCCAATAAGTGCACGTTGATTGTATGTGTAAACTGCAACAGGCAAATGACATTGTTATGTCACACTTTGACAGATTTTCTTTCTTTGGCGCCAACTGTTTAGCATAATAACTAAGAAGAAAGTAGCAAGTCGAAAGTTGACAAGCTACAAAGTGTCTTCGAACTGGTCTGAACATATCCCACGCACGGTTACAAATATGTAATGAGTATTATCGGACTTGGCCATCAAGATAGACTGGCTTAGAAGTAGTTAGTTCAACAGAATACGAAGTCCATTATGAAAAGGTAGCGTCTTGCTTCCTCATTAATATGGTGATGCCAGACGATTCTTATCTTCTCAAAAATAAAGTAGAACGAATCGCTAATGATCATTATCAGTGAATCAAAATACGGTAGGAAGGTGTGGGCAGTTCTCATTGTTAACGGGATGTTCGGTATCATCAAGACCAAAATTAACAGCCATTTTGAGTAGAAGCGAGTTAAAAAAAGCAAAGACAATTATATTATAAAGAAAACTGCTTTAAAAAAATGAACGTTCATACACTAAGCTAAAAGAAAGTAGAATGCAATGACTCTAAGCAGAGGGGTAAGACCCCACTCGCTCAAAATGAGGTACCTGGGGTATGACAATAAAATGTTAATGATGGTGAAGCAACAGTTATGGTACAATAACGAATGTCGAATACATCTTCAATGCCATCACTTTCATGTCCACTCTGACAAAAGTGGTTGGTTTCAATCGGTGGGTTTAATAGATATTTGAAATTATTCGTATTATTAGGACTTCTTTTTTACAATAATCTATTTTATTTATTTAGGAGAATATATCTTTTCGTTTCGTTTCTTTGTTTGATGGCATGTCATCATTCTTGGGTTATTCTAAACCAAACCAATTTGTGCTGAAGGACAATAGTAGTACCCATAGATAGCGGGATAAACGAGTTAATATCTTTCTCAATTATATTGATCTGAAAGTGAACTTAATAGCGCGACTATACTTCGAACTCGCCTTCTGCTCTATCGGAGTTCAGTAGGTTAGCCAATATGTCACAGAGATTCCTCGAAAAATATATCAATGAGAACATTGTCTGATGAAAGCATTCCGTGTGCGTAATCATTCTTGTCGTGGGAATAGAAAGATGAAGGCCAATAAGAATTCTAACAAAAAAGTATCTACCAAGAATGGTCACTATAATTAAAAGACACAAGATACTCAAGGAAAAATAATGCCTGATCATGTTTTACTGTTTTTTTTTTTTTATCTAAAGACAACAATATCAATAATAAACAGCAGTAAGAACTAATCATATAAAACTAGTGGATATAAGACCTAAGAAAATAGCAATGGTAGAAAATGATGAGAGAGAGAGAGAGAGAGAGAGTTAGAAAGTTATATATATATATATATATATATATATATATATATATATAATAATTATTATCATATAAATATATATTAGATTTATATATTTAATTCCCCTGGGTTTTATGGAGTTTTTTTACAAAACAACAATCATCAGACTGTTAACAAAACATATTATATTGCACTTGGTTCGACACGAACCCACAAAGTGATTTAGTGACAGCAACATGGTTATTATATATATATATATATATATAAAGAGAGAGAGAGAGAGAGAGAGAAAGAGAGAGAAACGAAACAGAAAACCATATAATCAGTAAATGGAACAAACTACACGAGGCGTTCAAGAGCAGATACAACTGGGTAGGAAAGGGGATGAATTGGTCATCGCGCAAGTGACTAAACTAAATATATCCTGGAAAAGGAGATTCCCGAATTTTTCTGGGATTTGAGAGTAAAAAGGAATCACCCGATCCCGTTCATAATGTTGGATCCCAAGAGAAGAACAGACACAACTCCCATGTAAGAAAATACAATCTGCTTGTTTTCTTTTCTTTTTATTACGGAATGCACGAAATAGTGGGGTGAAGGAGAAAGTTTGAAACAGGTAAGATATATATATATATATATATATATAGAGAGAGAGAGAGAGAAGGAAAAAATCAGTGAACTGCTTCTTCGTTTTGCTTTCACGAGACCGATACCGGGGCAAAACTCAACACATATAAACGTATCTACTTCGTTCTTCTTTTGCGATAATCGGTACAAGGTCAATTCAAAATATCAAATGATCTCAGCTTCTATGTTTCTCAACTTTTGGGCCTTCACAATCCCGTTTTTTCATATTTCTTCTACTTCCACCAGCCTATTTCTTCAAGCTTCTCTGCTTCGCGTGTCTATCATTATCTCAAGACATTTAATCATCTGAGAATCTTCTCACTTTCGCGAGACAATTTCTTCAGATCTCTCTCTTCGTGCTTCATGCATTATCTCAAGATATTCAATAATCTTAGAATCTTCTTGCTTTCTCGAGACTTGTACAGCTCAGGCCTTTCTTTACCTCACAACACAAAGCCAGCGCCCAGAGCGGTGTGACGTCTTGTGACTCTTCTGCCGGGTTCTCAGTTAATCTCTTACGTCAAAAATCTTCAGTGGTTATATGATTTTCCGGCCGTCTACATTATCAAGGTGTTCACTCTTCCTTCCGGAATGCCACCCATGCAATTCGCGAGAGATTTCTGCCGAATGTTGTTTATCTTAAGAATCATATTCACATCCTTTTTTTGGCTACTTGCCTAACTTACGCGACCAGTCAAAGGCATCTTCCTGTCGCTATTCAACAAGACCCGTCCAATTATTAATCAACAAGAAAACACAAACTTGTGAACTAGTAGACTTTATAATTCAAGTAGATCATAAAATTAAAATTAATGAAAATGAAAAATGAATAATATCAGAAACTAAGATGAATCTAATACCAAGCATCATTCGTGAGCTTAAAACATCCCAAGAGTAAGCGAAGGACTTGCATGAAATCGATACCAGAGGTAGGACTGGAATCATACAGAACCCATCATTACTGACACCCGTCAGAATACTAAAAAGAAATGTGGAAAACTGGGGACACTAGCAGTCTCTTGAAATTTAATGAAGACAATTCGTTGTTATAGGCTAAAAACTGGCATGGAATATGTATATATTTTTACTCTTTACGAGGTCTGTACACTAGCTTTAACTGGCTGTGATTCACTGGAGTCTGAGTGTCAATAAGACTTCTAAGATATCCTGAATCCTTCCAAGAATCCTAACCGATTTTAGTAATGATATGGTCTAGATAGTCTCAACTCTTCTTCTAATCTCCAGTTCACAAATTCTCCAATCCAGGTTCGTGAATGCTGTTCCATGGGCTCTGTCTATTACTAGTATCACTGTAACCTTAATGTTCGATAACCTTTTCACTTTTCTACTCTACACTTGAAAAGTAACATCTACTTGATTTGTGAATTAAAACTAAGTCTGGTTTTCTGAACAGGACCAAGAGATCGTTTTGTATTTCAAGGTCCCTGAGAGTCTTATGCTTTCCATTTTCAAAAACAAATACTGGTTTGCGTATATAGCATTTGTCATTATGGTGAAATTTTAGTCATTTGCACAATTCTCAGTGGATCTCCTTTCCCACCCAGTCATTTCAATTTTTGTATTATTTTTAGCGTAATTTACTCCATTCATTTATGTGAATAATTGTTTCACCTACATCATCATTACTAATGAAGCATGTAAAGAAATGAAATCCTTATGGACAAATAACGAAGGTAGAAAAACAAAATCCTAAGAGATGTGACGTTAGACTATATTTGATGAGAATATTGTATTCCAGCCTAAAAAGAATTACAAAACAGGTGATTCAGGAAATTGCATAAGCAATATGGTCTTGATAAATTAAGGAGTGACAGAGTGTCCGTGAAACCAAAAAGAATATGATAACCTGTGATTTGAGATCAAGACAGTTAAACTAATCCAGTTAAGAAGACAATTTAATAGTTGTAAACAAAGAAAGGAATGCCAAGCATTTTGCCTTTCCTCCAAGTGATTCGTTAAGGTAAGTGATTCCTTTATACAGTATTTCTGACTGATCACAGATGTATCTGTACCAGTTGATTTCAAATGATATGAAATATAAAGTTGAAAATTACCAGGATATCGTTTTGGAGCTTCGAAATCAAGAGCTTTGATGTTTATTCTAGGCAAGTATCAATTGTTAGATTCGAGAATCAAATATACGAGTGAGAGATGAGATCAACCAACTGTCACCGTTGCGGGGGTGGGGTTACGTGGAAACTAAAAGGTATATTGTTGGTTTGAGTAGATTTGTCGACATTTAGTCTTTAACCTTTGAAAAGTTTGGTTAGCATGGATATATATATATATATATATATATATATATATATATATATATGTTTGAGAGAAAAACAGAAATAGATACTATGGTATGCACAAATATAAAAACATATTTTGAAATGTTTACGGGGTGTATTCATTTATTTATTTTACATAATTTATCACTGTTCTATGTTTCCTTTTTCACTTAGAGACAGAGACAGAGACAGACAGTCAGAGCGAGAGAAAGATATTGAATCAAATCTGACTGTAAACATGAAAAAACAAAATTTTCAAAAGATATATTTATTGGTATGTGAACAACATGCCTTTGTTTATATGTCATTTTATTTTTCTTTCAAACATCTTTGGGGTGATTTTGTCCAAATATTATTTTTGAATAAAAGAATGAAATGAAAAAATATAAATTCTTCACGTTCTATAATCAATAGTTGCGTTATGTTTTATGTGAAGTAATAAGTGTTCAAAAATTTTGATTTTTACTTTATTGTATTTTTTATTTATTGTTTGTTCTTTGATTTTTCGCAAAATGTTTTCTTAAAAAAAAGAACCTAGTAAAAGAATTTTGCAACTATTTAATCTTTTGATATATATATATATATATATATATATATATATATATATATATATATATATATATATATATAAAAGTATAGTTTAGATATTGTTTTCAAATTATAAAAAAAGATAATAATTGTTTTATTTCCAAAGATGACACATTGGAGTTTTCTTTTTATATCAAATTACGTATCACGTTCGTTGCTTGCAATAAAAATCAAATTTATAAAAAGAATTTAAAAGAAATCCTCTCAAAAGTTATAATGTTTTGTGATTTCTTATTTAACGCAAATATATGTTTAAAAAAACCAAGAAACTACCAGCGTTGGGAAAATATCCACCTACAAAATTATGTTTGGATACCATTCCTTTTTCATATATATATATATATATATATATATATATATATATATATATATATATAAGTGTGTATGTATGTGTTTGTGCGCGCATTTTTGCGCGTGTATTTACCAAGCTCACAACACGAACAGTATGTGACACAAGGTCAATTTTAAGAATAGTTTAACAAGTTTAATCAAAGTTTAAATTTCAGACTTGTTACTATATCCTAGTTAAAGATCCAACAATGCTCAATGTCCCCATAACTGGCGGAAGAATAATTGGATTCAAATCTTTTCCACAGCTATTGGCACTTTATCAAATTCAAATTGCTTCGTCCAGGATTTAAAATG
>OY757910.1:56256331-56308831 GCA_963585895.1 Sepioteuthis lessoniana | reverse complement strand
TGTACGCCTTGACCAATTGAAGCCTTTTCACATTATCTTGGTTCTTCAACAGTGATTTCTTGACTGCAATTCAGCTATATAGGCCAGCTTCAAAGAGTCTTCCTCACAGTGGACGTTAACACGTTTTTTCACCACATTGGTCCACTTGTGTATTGATGTTTGGAGCAGTCAGCCTTCTGTCATGAAAGCTAGTGACTCTGATGAAATTGTTTTCTGTATAGGGTTGTATTTCTGTATACGGGTTGTATTCTAATGCGATTTCAAGTGATGGTATGATGTGACTTTTTGAAAAAGTTTTATTCATGCTCAGTAATAAAGGAGAAATACACCTTCAAATCAATTTTTCAGATTATATCTGGTTATACTAAGGTCAAAGTTACTGAGGACGACTTGTATATAGTATACTAAATAAAAACATTGTTTCATTAAAAATGACACTTTTTAAATGACAAAGAAAAAATTGAGGGTGACCAAATAATTTAGACTAGTAGTATATATATATATATATAACTGAAAAGTGAACATTTTTTAAACGATTAGGAAAATTAAATTTTCTCAACGTCGGCTAACAGTGCTAAGTAAAGACTTAAAATAATCGAAGTCCACCTTCCTCAACTGCCACATTCACTTTAAATTTCATGTAAGTTTGAGAAAGTTGCAATCATGCGTTGTTGTCAGCCTAAAAGGATGGAGCAGAGGACAAACAAATTACTATAAATAACTCAAAAATGCAAACTACTTCATTGCAACGGAATTAAAATATAGGAGATGGAAGCCATCATATATAAATATATACTTCTCCTTAAGTCACAGTGTTCAACAGCACCATGATGATCAACTAAGCGGCTGAGCAACAAATGTAAAAAACGTGTTAGTAACCTAAGCTTAAAAGATTAAGCAAAAAACCAAACCTAACCTCAAAGAATAGCAACCCACGGCACGCAGCAATGAAAAAAAAGGAAGTATTTTTTAAAATTATATCTATCGGTTTCATTTTCTTCTTTTAAAGATATTTCAACCTTCAGGGCTTATTCAATGCTAAATCTATCCTTGTAGAGGTATAGCAGTGATACTATTTAACTCATTTTTAGAGAGCATTATTGCAAATATACGCATAAAAGCGAAACTGGTTTTCGAACTTAAGCCATTACAACAAGGGAATTCATCCTGTATATATATATATATATATATAGTTCAAATCCTGGACGAGACTGGTTGCATTTCACATAGCACTTAAACCCTTGGGAACGGTATGAATCCAATTATTCTCCCTCCAGCTAGAGGTAAATATTAGGGCAGACTAGATTCTTCAGCCTTGGTGAGACAACTAATATAGGAGAAGGAAAACTCTGAATTCAAACCTGTTAAACTCCGCTTAAAAATTGACCTTGTGTCACATCTTGTCCGAGCGGAGGAGTTGGCATATATATATATATATATATATTTCTTTCTTTAAGAAAAAACCAAACCGGTCACATCATGATTATGAATTTATTTCCATCCTGTTATGTGTTTTTGATATAAACTAAAACCACGAAGAAAATTTAACAGGACCTCTTCAGATCTCAGGGATAAAAAAAAATTAACCATAAGATCTGAAGAACTCCTGTTAAATTTTCTTCGTGGTTTTAGTTTATATCAAAAACACATAACAGGATGGAAATAGATTCATAATCCTAATGTGACCGGTTTGGTTTTTTCTTAAAGAAATTATTGCTCTGTAATATCATTTACATTGAGGTCTTTACAAGGAACATTTAAATATTCATTTTTCAATGGTTTTCTTGTCCTGATGGAATTACTCCCAACTCCGGTTTAACTGGACCGAATAATAATACTACACACACACACACACACACACACACACACACACACACACATATATATATATATATATATATATCATCATCATCATGATCATTATGTCATTGTGCCTTCACGGATCTCCGTGACCCTTTTCTATTGGCTATCGCCAATCCTGTATCGGTACAGAGCTGTTGTATGTAGGTTTGAGCTGGTCATCCTGCCTTTGCTCGTTCATGTGAAGGGGTCCACTTTTTCTTAATCCAAGATATTTCTGTTGTTACATTAATACTAGCCGACACCAACGCAAGATTGCTCAGTCGCCTGGGGCTGTAGAATACACCAACTGCTTCTCTGCATGGGATAACCCCCCGCCCAACGAGTGTCCGAGATATGATACAAAACAATCTGATAGGGAGGTTCCATGGATGGGCTTATGGGAATGCTGAGTATCCCTTCATTGCCATGGCTCCCAGGTCGACTCTGACTCGGAATAGTAACACCTGATGAGGTCCTATCTATGGGTTAAATGGGATTAAACTGCATACTTATACAAAACTGAATTGTTTTTATTAGAACTGTTTGACTTAAAATAGAAATGTTTTTGTGAATTAAACTGTGTACTTACATTTAAACTGCGTACTTATGCTAAACTGAAATGTTTGAAATGGAACTGCACTTACGCAAAACTGAACTGTTTTGACATTTAACTGTGTGTGGAGAAAATCTATACTTATACTAAACTGAATTCTTTGAATTAGAATTTTGACTAAACTGAATAGCTTGAAATAGAAATGTTTTTGACACATTGTGTACTTATGCTAAACTTTATTGTTTGAAATAGAACTGACTATTTGTATAAAATAGATTCGGCATTAAATGACCTACAAAGGTTGATATGGCCTAAAACCAAACCAACCAACCAACCAACCAAGTAACCAACAAACCAACGCAAGAATTTTTAGTTTTAATTTTGTTATTTGTTCGTCGATAACTAGTCAAAATAAAATGGATTTTTTGAAACGAGAGAATAAGAGAAATAACTAGACAATATGATTATTCTCAAGGTTCACTCTTGATACCAAATTGAGGCTTCGATTTCGGAGATATAAACTTTCTGACAATCTTACTTGAAAGTTGGATACACTTTTTCTTTGTGCAAACAAAATGTATCTTTGGTTTCCAAACCTTTATGAGAGTCTAACACACTGTGATCTCGCATACGAGAGATATACTCTTAATACAAAATATCGTTCACTTTGATCTGTTGAGCATGAACTTCAAAGAATTGTCAATACGCTGTCCGTATTGTGTTATATATTTTGTCTGAGAGGGAGCTGACCGGTGATTTAAATTTTTAAACTAAGAAGTACCATATCTTTCTGACACAACTTAACGTAATGCGTCAAAGTGTTCTTTAGAAGGCAAGGGTTTGCTTTTTTATTCAACTGCATATCAGCTGTTTATATTCTATTAAATGATGAAATTTAATTGATTTGATATCGATTGAGTGTGATCTTATCTATACTTTCAAAGTTTCATTGAAGTTTCTTTTTAAATTGTACTTTTCTCTTTGACAATAAGCATTTGTATGCACATACTTTTAGGATTTTAAGTAGCATTATTTACCGGGTGGAAGGATAAAATTGTCGCTCTAGAAAAGACGACATGATTACATTTCCGTCAAATAAAAACCGGTTTTCTTTTTTGTCACTGACCATCTACTAGTTGACCTGTTGTGTACTAATCCCAAGAGCGATAGGAGCCTTCTATCATGTCTGAAAGTGACTCAATGTTCAACGAGCGAGATCGGAGATGCACCGCTGTACAACTCATGCTCTCTACCGATCCAAGTTATGACAATAGGACCATTGCCAGCATCCTCGCTGGATTGCCACGAATAACAGGGACGTGCCCAGGTAGATGAAAACAAAGCTTCTGGCTACGGTTATGGTCTTTTGTGTGGTTTCAAGTGAGGGCCACATCATGCCACCTCACATTTTCGAAGTCGGCTTGAAAGTCAACACCAAAGTGTTCCTGGATGTGTTGAAGAGTATGGTGATCCCCTGGTGTAATCAAGTGGCCAGTAGCAGATCCTGGGTATAGCAGCAGGACTCGGCGCCGACCCACAAGTCCAAAGAGACACAAGCTTGTCTTCAGAAGGAGTGCTATGACTTTGTACCCTTCTCTCACTGCCCCCTCATCCCCCGACCTGAAACCGCTGGACTACTTCGTTTGGTCATACGTCGAGAACATCACCAACATGACCTCCCACAACACCCAAGCCAGCCTGATGGCTGCCATCCGGTGAGTATTGGCTGAGCTCCCGCCGGCGCTTGTGGAAAAGGCATGCTCCCAGTTACGGATCCGTATCGAGGCGGTGATCGAGACTGATGGTGGCTACATTGAATAGATGTCAGCTCTACTACATAATCAAGTTACCTGAATTGATCGAGGTGGTGATTGAGGCTGAAGTCGGCTACATTGAATAGATGTCAGCTGTACTACATAATCAAGTTACCTGAATTGATTTTTTCAATAAAAGTTTTAAAATAAAGCTAAAGTGTCATTTTCTTTAGGACCACAATTTTATCGTTCCATCCTGTATTTGCACTCAGATGTATGTTTTCAAGTATTTCTACATAATTCAAATAATTTGTTCAATTATATATGGTTTCAGTTAACTACCCTTATTCAATTTTATTTAGCCATTTATTTGCAAACCGTTATATGGTTTCAAGTATTTCTATCAAAAATCAATAGTTTGCAAGATATTATATGACTTCTAGTAAATAAGAATGATATTTTGTAAACAATTAATGTTTCAAGTGACTTTCTTAATACCAACAATTTTGATACATTCAAAT
Organism: Sepioteuthis lessoniana; assembly: GCA_963585895.1. Taxonomy (NCBI): domain Eukaryota; kingdom Metazoa; phylum Mollusca; class Cephalopoda; order Myopsida; family Loliginidae; genus Sepioteuthis; species Sepioteuthis lessoniana. Next base: position 56,304,161 of record OY757910.1, on the reverse strand, counting down.
GGTTTCAAGAACCCGTATTTACCAGTTATAATACTCTTTTATGATGATTGGTTTGCACACAGTTTTAGGGTTTCATGTATTCCTATCTAATCCAAATAATTTTTAAATACATCTATTTGAGCTATAGATGGGCCTATAACAGATGCAAATATTTTGGGTCATTGTGGACCTTGGAGAAATGTCAAAGAATGGTTATTCCACACTACGGAGAACTGCAGAACTGCAGCCTCACCACAAGATGCAGTTTAGTATGATACCCAAGATACCCATTCTTTGGGTGGGATCTTAGTCTATTTCAGATGATGGAGTTGGCATATTCTAAGATGTATCCCTGGAGTTATAAAACTTTGACAGATATCTGATATTCATGAACAAATAAATTTCAAGACTTAATATAATCTAAAATTGCAAATGATCAAACTTTTAAAACTAATTATATGGTCTTAAACAAATAGTGATAATCATTAGTAAACAAATATAATGTCACGTTTCTACGCTTATTATTAACAATTTGCAAACAATTCTAGGGTTTCACGTTACCATGTCTATTAAATAATAAAATTTTGTCGTACACAGTGATTTGGTTTCAAGTTTATATATATATATATATACTAATCTAATATCTACCTGCATTCACGGTACCAGAAAAAAAAAACAAAAAAAAAAAAAAGCCCGCCAGAGAGAAGAGATAAAGTATCTCGAATCACTGCCCGGGGGAAAAGGAAAAAATTATAGGTCAAAAAGAAAGAAAAGACCAACCTCGTCCTACCCCTTGAAAAAAATCAAGAGATACGCAGTCAGTTGGTCAAAAGAAAACTAAAAACCTTCCGCGAATCCTGCAATGCTACAATTACAAAAGTGCTCGACAGAAGTGGAGCCAATTATAAAATTAACTTAAATCACGAGTTAGAAATCTTCTGTGACCGATCTTTCTTCGAGCTTCGGAGTCGTCCTCCCAGGCTCTAACCCTCTCCAGAGCCACTTGGTTTATCGCCTGGCGTCTGAGGCGCTTCTCTTTAGGGAAATTTTCACGGAGTATGAGTCATTTGTGGAGCCGCCGGGCGTGTCTGGGCTACATCACTGTGCTTGAATAAAACTTAAAAAAGCCTTGTGCCTCACACGTCTGTTTATTAGGGCGTACACCAAATCTCATCCTGAAGTATCAACAAATTCGAATAAAACTTACCTTTAAGTTTAGTTTGGCTTCTGTTTCATTACAAGATAAGTAAAGTCGGTTTGAATAGAGTGTCTTTCTTCTCTTTTATTTGTTACTTTACTAATGCTAAAGAAACCATTCTGTTTTACTCTTTATCCATAGCTGGGAGATCAGTTGGATTTATATAGTTCCCAAGCATGACATGAAAAGCCTCATCCAATATTAGAACTCGGGTCGCTGATTTTATTTACTACGACTATAACTGTTACATTGAGCCCCAGACTAAACATAAAAGGAAAAAAAGCAAACAAACAAACGAACAAAAAATAATGAGAAACTTCCAGGATTGCGTCCAGGAATGCTAAAAGCTGTTCCATTTTAAAGTTAAGTGTATATCACATTGAGTCCGATTCAGCTGTGAGAAAATGTAAATACTGAACATTCATGCAAGGTTCCAACTCTCCAGAGAGCATCCCATACTGGTGTTGTCGTGCTTTTTAAGGAGTGCGCTGTAAATTTACACTCGTTTCTATTATCAAATCTCTCTTGACAACCACCAGACATTGACCAGAATACAAAAAATAAGCTCATAAACATTCAAGTTGTGTGAGTAAGCAAGAGTAAAATAAACCAGGAAAAGAGAAACATTAGAGAACTCCCAAAGAGTGAGCTGAATAAGAATGATGCCAGGTCTTTCTCGAAGACTTCCAATTAAAATTCTCCAAAGAGATTTCTGGCATGATAAACGACAATTGCCATTTTTAATTACCAATAATAAGAATACCAATAAATAAGATATCCGAGGACAATGCATAAATATTTTCCCCAGAGAAACTATATGGACCAATAATGAGCAAACTGCGACTCGTGTGCCACATAAAGTACACACTGTTTCCTAAATGGCCTGCCCAAGACTTCAATCTTTTTGTTGAAAATATTTTTTACCAAAAAGAGAAAACAAAAAAAAAGTTTCATTATCTCTAAGGCATACGCTTACGCTAATGTTCATCCATAGTAAAAATGATGAACTACTTTCAACTAGAAAATACCTTGAAATTTTTTAATAGCGTGAATCGCCTGATGAAGGACCATGTCCTATATGTCTCGCATCTCGAAAAAGATTGCCCAAGCCTGACACTAACAATATATGAATTGGCAAAGACGCCTCTGCATCGACGTTAATGTTGATTCATATAAATCAAGAAACTTAAAGACGACAATGTAAGTAAATAAATGCTAATTACAATAGCCAAACTCCTCATCGACAGAGAAATAAAGAACCGGGAAACCCAAAAAAGAGTCCAAATGTGAAGAGAAAAATATCTGTAGGATTATTACTGAAAAACGCCCGAAAGAATTGCAGATAAAACGATATGGACATAGTTTTCCAGTTGGAATAAAACGAGATTTAAATAAATCGCTATTAATGAGTGTCTAAAACCGTGCTTTTAGAATCAATTCAATGAAAACTAAGATTGGCGAAACAATCCATTACACCCAGCATATCGTAAAAGCAAGTGTGATACATGGTCAGTCTTAATAAGGGCAAATGGGATTTGAAAAAGTTAAATTCAATCAATACTAAACATACTATTAATCTGTACACTACTATATATTTTCAAGTAAATATTATATTTAATAATGACAATGAACAAATGGTATGTGCACAACCTAGCATCGGTCCTGGAGAATGAAACATAAACTCCAATGGGGCTTTGACATAGAAACGTATCACTTAATCTCGGCCAGAAGACCAGACCTTATAATAATCAACAACAACAAAAAAAGAGAATTTGCAAAATTGTGGTCTTTGCCGTCTCGGCTGACCACAGAATAAAACTGAAAGAAAGTGAAAAGAAGGATAAGTACCTCGACCTTGCTAGGGAATTGAAAAAACTGTGGGATATGAAAGTGACAATTATTCCGGTTGTGTTTGGTGCTTTTGGTACAGTCATCGAAGGATTATTAAAGGGACTGGAGGACTTGGAAATCAAAGGACAAGTGGAGACCATCCAAACAATAACATTATTGAGAACGACCAGAATATTGAGAAGAGTCCTGGAGACTTGAGGAGATTTACTGTCACTCAAGCTCCAGTGAAAGAGCATCAGCTAACACTGATGTGAAAATCTGTCAAGGAGTAAATAATAATAATAGTGAACAGCCAATAGTGAACTTTGATGTCCCAGTGGACCAAAGAGAGAAAATCAAAGAAAACAAAAAGAGACATAAGTACTTGGACCTTGCCAGAGAACAAATTATGTTGTGGAACATGAAAATGACGGTGATACAGATTATGATTGATGGCTTTGAAACGATCCCCAAAGGTTTGCCAAGGGAGCTGGAAGAGTTTGAAATCGGAAGACGAACCGACAGTCTTCAAACGACACCAATGTTAAGATCGTTCAGAATACTAAGAAGCGTCCTGTTGACTTAATTAATATATCAGTGAAATAATGCAAATAATTTTGCTTTTACTTTAACCAAGACGGTTAAGATATTTATTTACACCAGCCAACACATAACTAAATACATTAAAGAATATGTAATTTTCTACTTTGACATTTAGGTAGATATTTAAATTAGGATAGGAGACATACTAAAAACAGGACATCTTCTGACTGGCAAATTTGTAGTAAAATAAATTTCCATAACAAAGATTAAATTAAATACGATGCTTATTTATTTATTCATATATTTATTTATTCTAATGCTTATTATGAATAGATTAAAACACTCTGATAAAAAATGAATAAATCAATCTCTGAAAGAAAAAAATCAACAAGCTATACTTTTCCTTCTTATGCAAAAGATTGTTTTCTTTCTAAAGGGGTATCTTGCCTCGATAATTGGTTAACTTTACTTTCTAAGTTTATCTGGTTCATAAATAAGATATCTAACAAAAACATTGCATCAGTTCAGTAATTATCTTTCTTTTCCTCATTGGTTTCTTAAAATTTATTGATATAATTCATATTTTACATTTTTAGCATGAAATCTATCATACTCAAGTTATTTTAAAATATCAAAAATATTTATTAATGAAAATCTATTCTCCTCCTTTTATGGATCATTCATTCAGATCTCTCAATGTAATTATTATTTTTTGTACCAAATTGATTAATTAAAACTATCTATCATAAAGATATTTTTCGTAATATTTTTTTTTTAAATAGAATGGAAAGTCTTCTTTATCAAAATAAAATCTAAGTGATTAAGTATTTAGATTAGATATTTTGGCATTTTATTTTCTGAAAATACTGCGTTTATTCTTTTAATATTTGACTTTCTCTTAAACAGCAGAATTGATGTCTCTTTTTTTTAATTGTTTTACTTTTTCCTTTTGTATGGATTTTAGTAATAATTAATTAAATTTTTTTATGTACAGGGAAAAAGTTGATCTTGTTAAAGCAATCATTTTTATAAGTTAGTGTTTTATTTATTAAAATAGTAGAAATTAACATTTTCTTTTTCATTTTAAAGATATTTTAATGAAGATTTGGTGCAAAAGAAAATTGGTAGGTTTAAGTATAGGAAAAGAAAGTCGAAGGTAATTTAAATAAAAGCAGATGATAATAACTTGTGAAAAGGCGCTGAAAATAAAAGAAAATACAATACCAAAAGGTTCTCCTTGATATGAGAAGCAAATAAGTTTCTCCGAAAGCAAACAGGGGAAAAAATTCTCAGTGATGTTAAAAATCAAAGCAAAACAAAACACTAGTTGTCGCTGGCAAACATTTTTTTCAGAAGAAAATTGTATATCTAAAAAAAAGGGTTTTATTCAAAAAAGGTGTTCTCATTCAAATCCGTCTAATTGTACTTTATTATTTGTTTTGCGTGAATCTTTTTTGTAATAGATTTTTTTCTTATTATACATACATGACTCAATTTCACTTTTTTATTGATTGAAACATGAAATTTAGGAATTCTAAAATAGATGCAACCAATTAATTTTATAATGATTTATTACTGAGACAAGTGCAATGGCGGTCATTTAGAAGACGTCCTATAAAAAATGCATCCTTTAAGCTAGAGACATCAAATCAATGTTTTGTTTATTTGTTATTATTATAGCTTCCAGGACATGCAATCGTTTTTTTACGTTTCTTGTCTCAGTAATAAATCAATATCATATTAATTGGCTGAATCTACTTAGCGACTGGTTTGAATGATCTTGTCTCCAAATAAGTAGTGACACAAAATATTTTTGTTCCCTTGTCCAAGGCATTGTGATCAAGAATTAATTGTTGTTATAGTATTCTATTTTCAAATCCGAAAAAAGGAACATGACATTATTGCTAACAGAGTTATTAGCAGTGACATGGGTCGCATGTATATTGAGACATCCTATACTATCGATTAACTTGTTTTGAGTGGTGGGATTTTTTCCAGGACCTGACAGTTTTTCTCTTTTTATTCTAATGATTAAAACCTGTTTTATGGATTTGTTTTGTTTTTATGCTATACAAAATTTCGTGGGTTATTTTATGCCAAAGCCATCATTGTAGAAGAAGAGAAGTGGCACTATTTAACTTATAGCTGGAGGAATAAGGAAGTTCATACCTTTTCCAAGGGTAATAGTCCAAAAGTGAACAAAATAATGCGACTGGAGTCGAACTCACTCACCTCGATGTCGTAGTCCTACAGGTTAGCCAATACCTCACAGTGACTCCCCCTTATTGATTTCTAATATTTGCTTTAATTTTACTAAATGAGAGCTGGGGGTTTCCGCCATGTTTAAGGGTTAAACCGATGGTCTGCAGAATCGTAGTAAGCGAGTTCGAACTGTAGTCGCGCTATTACGTTCACTTTGGGATAAATACCTTTATAAAAGGTATGAACTCCCATATCCTCCAAGTTATGGGTTAAATAGTGCCACTAATTTCTTCTAGAAGGATTGCTTCGGCATTAAATAACCCAGGAAGGCTGATATGCCAAGAAACCAAAGCAAACTAAATAAGAGCAAAAGTCCCGTCGATAAACACATTAACAAAAAGAAATAAGTCTGATATTACTATTTACAGTTTAATTTATTTAAATTAGGACAATTTAGCTATAAAAGTCCTGAGTGATTGGAAGAGATTAAGTCCGAGCTGTTCGATTCTTCGTTTATACCAACTCCGATTCAAATAAATGTAATGTAATAATTTACTTTTAAATTATATCGCATTATATCTTTTTGAATATAATACTTAACTAAAAGAAATCCTATGTATAATTTAATATAGAAATATAAAATAAGTGAAATCGTTTTATAGGCGTTCTTATTTATTTTCATTAATCTTTCTAATCTAAATTAATCTTCTTTGATTTATATAATGATTATATCAAAACTTGAATATTTGCGCCTGGCGGTGGGCACATATTTTTGCTTGTATATAAGATGGACATTCTGCACTTAACAGGCTTTGATATCCAGTTTTGACGAGTTCACAAGGGAACGTCACCCACGTCTTTTCTTTATTTCTTGCAGTTTGCTTCCTCTCTCTACCCTGCCTTCTTTATTTCTTGACATTCTTTGTCTTTCGTTTTAATTCTATTTATTCTTATGCCAATCTGCTTCATAATATGTATGCATTGATATGTGAACGTGTCTGTGATTATGTATATTTCTAGTCAAATATATATATGTGTCATAACGACTTTATGATTGCTGACGTTTCTATGTGTGGTGTTGTGTCTGAGAGCGTGAAATTAAACATAATTATCCATGTGACTAATTACACGTTTGTATGGCTTGCTTTCTTTTGTTTAATGGCATGTCAACTCTAGTGGATTATTTAATACTTATTCCATCTTTGTAGAAGGAGAGTAGTGGTACTATTTAATCAATATCTGGAGGTAGATAAAGGGGTTCATGCCTATCTCAGCTTTTAGTCCGAAAATGAGTCTAATAGAGCGTCTTTAGTTTGAACTCGCTTACTACGATGTAACATTCTATCACGTTAGCCACTATACTTGGAAGAATCACTCATGTGTTTAAAAAAGCACACGGATGATTAAAGTATACACTCTTTGTATGGGTGATTAGGCGGGATTATGTCCTTGATAATACGTACGACGGATTACATGTGAATGTATGCGTGCTTACATTTGTGTATGCGATTACATTTACATTCATATATGTATGAGATAGACCAATCGGCTGGGGCTGTAGAATACACCGACGGCTTCTCTGCAGACCCCCACCAATGGGTGTCCTAGGTATGACACTAAACAATCTGATGGTGAGGTTCCAGTGATCTTGGAGCTTTGAGGAATGCGGAGCATTCCTTCATTGCCATTGCTCTCAGGTTCACTCTGGCCCGGAATAGTAGCACCTGATAAGGCCCTATCTATGGGTTAAGTGGGACTAAACTGCATACTTCATTGCCATTGCTTTCAGGTTCACTCTGGCCCGGAATAGTAGCACCTGATAAGGCCCTATCTATGGGTTAAGTGGGACTAAACTGCATACTTCATTGCCATTGCCCCCGAGTCCACTCTGGCCCGGAATGGTAGCACTTGATAGGGCCCTAGCTATGGGTGGAATAAACAACTGCATACTTATGTTAAACTAAATTGTTTGAATTAGAGCTGTTTGACTAAACTGAATTGCTTGAATAGAAATGTTTTTTGACAATTAAACTGTACTTACAGTTAAACAGCGTGCTTATGCTAAACTGAATTGACGTTGAAACTGTACTTACAGTATATTGAATTGTTTAATATTGAACTGTTTAGACATTTAACTGTGTGTAAAAAAAATCTGTGCATATACTAAACTGAATTAGCTGAATTAGAACTGTTTTGACAAACTGTTTAATCCTGATAAATTGAATTGTTTTGACAATTTGCATAAAAATTGATTTAGTATTAAATAACCTACAAAGGTTGATATACAATAAAACCCAACCAACCAACCAACTACCATATGCATGTGAGTGTGCTAGTGTTTATGTAAGAGTGTGTATGTGTATGTGTGTGAGATTGTGCTTGCATGTTGACATGTTAGTGATAGTGAGTGTGTATCTGAGTACAGTAGTGTGTATGTGGTTATGATTGTAGATACCCATCACCTTCTCCAGGAGCAAGATGGGAAAATAAGTCAGTTTATTTAAGTGGGGTACAGCTGGTTCGAATTTAGAGTTTTCCTTCTTTTGTTGCCTTACGAAGGCAAAATAAATCCAACAAAAAACAGAGGAAAATGCACACACAAAATCAATTTTACCTTATTATTTACAAAAAACTAGACTCCTTTCTTAAGTTAGGCTAAAGAACCCTCAATGTCCAACTATTTTCTCCTGCCTTAGCTGAAAACATGGATTCATCTTTTCAAAGGGTGAAGTTAAAAGCAAACAGCTTCGTTTAGGAATTGAACCAGGTATCCAATTCCACTTTCGAGATGATAACTCTGGTTTAAACGCACTTCCTGTGTGTAATTGTGTTTTTGTTATAACGTTTATACCGGCTGACCTGTGTGATAATATATATTTGGGACAATGTGTATGTGTATCTGATATTTTTCATACGGTGTTCTTATGTACGTATGTGCATGTGCGCTACAGTATGTGCCTGATTATACGCACGCGTTTGAATGCAACAATGTGCGTGCGGGATTATATACATGGGTATGAAGAACTATTGGTTTGTGAGTGGTGTGTGTGAGAATATATATATATATATATATATATATATATTTATATATATATATATGTGTGTGTGTGGCTGTGTGTGTGTGTATGTGTGTGTATGTGTGTGTTTATAAATGAGGTAAGAATAATGAGAATATATATATATATATATATATATATATATATATGTGTGTGTGTATGGGTGTGGGTGTGTGTGTTTATAAATGAGGTAAGAATAATGGGCATGTGTATGCGTGGTGTAAATTGTTGATATTATGTCTGATGAGTCGCCACTGTCATAGCCGACTGAGAGAAGACATTATAAATACGCGCCTATACCCACCACACAATTTCCTTCTTTTGTGCGAAACTTTTCAAGTACCTGAGAAAAAATGATGTTGCCTGAGTACGTTTCTCACGGAAAACAGTGAAAAAAGTCTCTTTTATAGCGTCGTCAGACTTTTGTGATGCAAAGTATTTTTCGCCTTCAAATCCTATTGACGTCAGACTTTTAGGCTTGGTGAAAAAAATTCCCAAGCAATAATCAGTAGTCTGAACAGATTGTTTGATTGAGTGTCACAAGTAAATATATTTGGAAAAGATATACGCGAAATGAAATAAATAAATAAACTATCAAAAAACAAAAAAAAAAAAACACAACTGGAAATAGGTTTTAGCCATTTTAATCAAGTATTCATCCTTGTCTATTTCATCTCACTGTCCAACACGCACGTGTGTATATATTTTGTTATTTTTTGAGTACCTTTGTCATTTTCTCAGTCTCTCCTTCTCTCTCTCTCTCTCTCTCTCTCTCTCTGCTTCTCTTTCACACACACACACACACACACACACTTACACACACATACACATATACGTCAACTTTCTCCCCTTTCTCTCATTCATACACACAGTCTGCCGTTCTCTCATTCTCTCTGGCTGTCGATCTCCCTCTCTCTTTCACTTTCTCTCTCTCTATCTCTCTCTCTCCATATATATATATACATATATAATACATGGTATTGTCTGTGACCCTGGGTTTCACACACACACACACACATATATATATATATATATATATTCGAAAAGCATTAAATAAGTTTCCAGACTTTTATCTTATGGGCACTTTTATTGATTGTACAAACATGAAACTCTTGTCCCCTTAGAAGTAATCTCCTCCCGCTGCAATGCACTTGTACCATTCCAACAACGTCTGGAAGGCCCCATGGAAGTCCTCTTGTGTGAGCGTGTCAATGACCTTCGTCACAGCCTCTTTCATCTCCTCATTTGTCTTTTACGACCGCCTGTGAGCTTAGGGAATAACCAAAAGTCACAGGGAGCAAGGTCTGGACTATAGGGAGGCTGAGGAACTCTCCTGATGCCCATCTTGGTCAAACAGTCTGTGACAAGGATGGAGTTATGGACTGGTGCATTGTGCTGTTGGAAATGACACAGCCGATTTGAAGAGCGCTGGCCTCTTCCGACGGAATCTCTTCCTGAACTCCCTTAAAACTTCCTCCTAGAAATCCTAACCCTAACGTTTTGGCCAATTAACTCTGGTGTATTGATTTCCTTAATCCACCCATACCTCTCATCATCCCTCACAGACTCCCTGCCTTCCTTGAATCTCTTATGCCACTCAAAAACTGATGATTGATTCATGCAAGATGCTCCAAAAGCAGTCTAAAGTATTCCATACGTTTCTGTGGCATTTTTTCCAAGTTTAGAACAGAATTTTATTGCATAATGTTCTTCCTCCCGTCCAGATTGCAATTTTGAAAATCACCTGCTGTCACAATGGGGCTTTAGTAGGGTGTATTTGAATTCCTGCTGTAGCTTTTCATTTGAACCTGAAATCATAAAAATCAGTCAGTCATCTCGTGAGATGTATCGCAATAACATACTGAATTTTCAAAAGCCTACAACAATTTTATATGCCTGTACAAAAAAGTCTGAAAATTATTGATTGCACTACGTATATATATATATATAAATATATATATATATATATATATATATTGGATGTGAGCGAGTTTTAACGGTTATTGTCGACGAGCCGAGTTCCTTGCGGAGGCTGTTTGTGTTCCACTCCGTTTTAATGACATGAATCCATGTCTCCCTGTCCAATCTATGAATAGAATAGTAGCGGGATTAGGTCTTTAACTTTGATCGTGCAAATGGTCTCCGAGAAGAAAAAAAATGAATTTAGACACTTGAGGAGTTTTATTCGGAAGAATCTGCTACATATTTGTGCACCATTCTTCTTTTATTATCTCCTCCCAAAATCATGTCAGGATCTATGAGCATATCACCAATGTATTCCAACGGTCATATCTTGAGAGACACACACACACACATACACCAGATGCTTAAAAATTCAATTACTTGAGATGATACTGATATCTGAAATGTAAGATATCCGATTGATATTTATAAAAACACTTAACATGATGGAAATAAATTTATAATCCTAATGTGACCGGTTTTGTTTTTTCTTAAAGAAATTATTGCTCCGTTATGTCAGTTACATTGAGCACTTTACCAGGAAAATTTTAATGTTCACTGTTGAAAGTTTGTTTTGTTTTTTTTGTCCTGATGGAATTATTCCCAACTTCGGTTTAACTGGACCGAATAATACACACACACACACACACACACACACACACACACACACACACACACACACACACACACAACACACATATATATATATATATAACGATATATATATATGACGATATATATATATATATATATATATATATATATATATATATGACGATATATATATATATATATATATATATATATATATCAAGTCACGCTTACAGCACAGCATTCCCTGTGTTTCTTTTATCATCCGTCCCAATCATCCATCGCTACAGGTGGATCGTCTTGGCTGAATTAATTATTGGCACAGAGCTGATGTAATTCTTTACTGATCGACAAACTCTGGCACTTCCATGAGTAGGATTCCATATGAGAATATATATATATATATATATATATATATATATATATATATATATATATATAAATTTTGTAAATGGCATATGCTGAAATAAAAGATCAAGTAATTTTCAGCGTAATATGCAGTATAGTAAAGACCTTTTGAGCAAGAATTCTAAAGTATTTGCAAAATGCAAACAATAAAATAAATGTTTCTTTTAATGCTATCCACGTCTTGGTTAACGAAAATTTGAATTTATTTTTTTTATATTATTTTAAATCGTTTTATACATATTTTTTAGCCCTCAGATTATAAATTCTGGGTTCTTGTAATAAGCGCTTGTTGATTTCTATTTTGACGACTCTGTTGAGCCTGGCTGATTGTCTCACTTTCTAATTCTGCCCTCGTGCACTGTTTGTTTTGGTAAAGCTTCAACAAGTGGTAATTCACTTTTTCCACGTGGAATGATTAAACTCATGTTGAAGGTCTGACCAAAATGTAACGAGACTTAATCTTTAATTTCATTTCATCTTAAATTTATGATTTAAACGAAGACGTGTGAACAACAGGGCAATTTATCCAATAAAGTAGGGATGGCCAGACAAGTCTTCATATTTCTTTAACTGAAATAATAAACATACTTCAAATTCAATCATCCATACATAAAATTTCCACGGCCAGATGTACAAAATGATTTAAATACTTCGAAATGCTATGACTGTCTATAATTCTATCTATATATTTATTTGATTTTCTCTTCCTAAAATTCAAAAATTGTTTAATAACCTTTTCTTGTTAAAATGAAAGAAAATTAGACTATAAGAAATGACTTTTACGAAAAGTTTAAAATGAGTAAATGATTAGTTTCAATTGATTAGTTCGACTGCTACTGAATACATTTAGTATATATACATATATATATATATATATATATATATATATATATATATATAAGTGTGTGTGAGTGTGTGTACATACACACATGTGTGTGTATATACATACATGTGTGTGTGTGTGTGTGTGTGTGTGTCGTTACGCAGCAGTTTGATTAGATTATAGAGACATATTTTCTCTATAATTTTATTAGGATCCTTTCAAGTTTCCAGAAAATTTTTCGGTTTTAGGTTAGAGTTGGTGGATGAACTTTCCTAAACGCTTTCGGGCACTTTATAGTGTTGTTAGTACATATAAATATTGTTTATTAAAAGTTGTTTGATATTTTAAAACACTTCAAAAATTACGTAAACGTATTGTTTGATTAAACAGAGATGCTACTGACATCGAATTAATTTAAAACAGATCGCTACCAACGGAAATATATTATTTATCAAGAGAATTAGAATATTATAAAATTTTCAATCATTTTCCTTTGGTTAATAATTAGTTAAAAATGAATTAAGGCATTGCAAAACATTTTGCTATTTTCAACGTAGGGCGTCACGGATTTGTGGTCGCGGCTCAATAATTTCATCTGCTATATGTATATATATATATATATATATATATATATATATATATATATATATATATATCTGCCAGTGTTATTTTCGTAGATAGGGCGTTTCAGGCACGGATCAAAAACGTATTCTCTCGTCTATTTTGAAGCAATAAAGATTATCTGAGAATGAATATCTTGTCATTGAGTTTCTTTGGACTCAACGTCTTGACGCGAAACATAATGGAAATTTGCGTTAACTTCCTAATTTTTTTATAGATTTGCTCTATTTTTCTGCTTTAAAATCTTGATTTAGATTATTTTTTCTGACTCCGTTCATCAAAATGTTACAAAAAGTTATTTGGCTAACTATTTCAGTCCCATGATAATCAGCAATAAAAAGCGAAATCCTTCTAATGACATGATTCAGACATATAGATTTCTGACTGATATAATAGAATAATCTTTCTAACAGTTGAATGTGCTTTACTTTCCGTTCTGCAAAGAGAATATTTTTACTTTAACTTAAAAATTTGAGTGTAAATATTTGTCTGCTTAATATAATAACATAAGGGTAATTTAATTATATGACACTGGGTCCGAATGATTCGAGCCGCATCTAATGCCTCTGTGTGTGTGTGTGTGTGTGTGTGTGCGTGTGTGTGTGTGTCCCCGTGCGTACATATGTGGGTTTATGATCTGTTTCATTTATCCAGATACTGAGTCGTTAATATCAAAGGTTCTACTGGCGATTTAGAAGCATTATCTCAGAAATGCAAATTACGCGATGTCAATGAATGTGATATTTTTTCTCAGTATTGGATTATCCTCTGTATGGCTTAAAAAATATATCATGAATTTCATAAATCAGTCTAGTTTGTTTATGATATATTTTGTGAAGCCATCTTTTTCAGCTCTTAGATGAAAGTGCTTTCCGTTTAATTTATTATTAGTTCATTTACTACTTTTTGTATGTCAACCAAATCCATAATTTCTGTGTCCCTTTCTAATCATTACAAAACCAGAATTAATTGGTAAAATATATCTTGACGACGGTTTCATCGATTGCTCGAAACAACACAATTTCTTGCTCACTAAGGGTATTACGTAATAAATCATAACATTGACGATAAAAGTAAACAAAACGAATTTAGAACGCTCCATTAACAATTCTGTGTAGTGGAGCCTGTTTCTATTTTTTCTTTCATTTTTTACACCCAAATTTTGGATCTGTATTATGCGTAAAAAGTGAAAATTTATAAATAACATAGTCACATTTTTTATTTATGTTTCTTTAATATCAAGAATGTACATGTAATAACATAAAAAAACACGAATTATTTTTTGATCACTATACCTGTGGAGAAATGGCGTATATAATCCGTGTTTTTATGTTAATTCATCATCATCATCACCCTGTCGCGCTGCTAGCACGGATTTCCCTGACCCTCTCTCACCACCCGCCTCTATCGTCCATCGCTTCCGGCACTTCCTCAAGGTTACATCCTGTATCGGCACAGAGCTGTTGTTGATACATTCTAGCTGTTCGTCTAAACTTTGCTCGTCCATGTGAAGGGGTCCACAGGAGTACATCGCTTATGAATTCGTCCTAAATGTCTCCTGCTGTGTCCCGCATACCTGGTTCGTTTGGTTTTCGTGATAGGGGGTAGGTGGTCGTACGGCTACTGTTTGGTGGGGTGTTGCTTCCAGGACTTGTTCAATATAGTTCGCAGCATTCTTGTGAAATTGCTATCAAGCTCTTCCTCCATACTTATAGTTAGCGTCGATGTTGTGCATCCATATAGCAGTATTGATGCGACCGCTGCTTGGAAAAAACTGTATTTTATTTTATCGGTCAGGTCTGACTTTCATATGACCGATACTCTTTCTTTAGCTGTCCATGCCTTTGCTAGTTGCGTGTTGATATCATTCTTGCTTGATGAGACTCTGCTTCCTAGGTAAGTGAACTTGTCCACTAGTTTCAGTGGACTACCCTTTAGTGTGCAGATATTGTCTCTTTGATTAAAGCACATGTATTCTATTTTGTTTGCGCTGACGTGGAGGCCCATGCCACCTGTTGCTGGGTTTCAGACTATGTACCAGTGATTCGTCTTGGGCGGTGAATTTGATAGAAGCGCTTTTTCATCAGCGTAGTCAGCGTTCGTAATAGGTTTTGTAGACTATTTTCTGCTTCTTTTCTTTGCCAGCTTGAAGTCGTTTTCTTTCATAAAGTCTATAGACGTTCTAAGCACATTGTCACAGCAGATAATAAACTGGTATGGGACTAATGTGTTTCATCGCAGCACACCTGCTTCAATGTCGAAGTAGTCTGTGTCTTCATCTGGGGAGTTGATTTTAGTTCTGTGTTTTTAAGTAGCACCATTATGGTTGTGACAGCGTCTTTGGCGAGGTCATAGGCAAGAGTTATTTGCTCCATATTCCCCCTTTGTATGGAATCAAATGCTTTGGAGGTGTTGAGGAATAATAGTGCTGCCTTGAGTTTTTTTTTTTTTTTTGCGCGTACACCTAAAATCCGACGGATAGTTAAAGTTTGTGACGTCGTTGATCGATTTCTCCGAAAGCCCATTTGGTTCTTCCTACGTATTTTTTCAATTTTAGGTTCTTTGTGACTGCGTAGCAGAACTTGGTAGATCTTGGTCGCTATGGATGTAACTGTTATATCTCGGTAGTTTTGTTGGCTATTCCGAGGTCTCCCTTTTTATAGAAAAGAAAGATGAAGCCTTTTGTCCATCTGTTTATTGCGTTCTGATTATATACGGCGTTGCAGTATCTGAGGAGTATGTAATCGAATTTGCTTGTCTTCCAAACATCTGGGTTATTTCATCCAGTTTTCTTATTTTAGATTTTTCCTAAAACTAAGTCGAGTTCTACTTGCGTAACCTGTCCGAGTTTGATGTCCAGTTGACAGCAAATAAATTTTGTGATTGGTTCATCCGAAACATTCAGACGTATTCTAAGTAAATTCTCGAAATATTGTTTCCACAGGCAGCTTCCAGTTTAGCTCTCGCAGTACTCTTCCTTCTACTCACTTCATTTACCGTCTGCCAGGGTATCCTAGATCATCTGTATTCAACTATGTCTCTAAACCTATTGATCTGGTTTGGGATGGATTTTTTTATTCTTTTAGGTATATGTTAGTTAGTTAATGCTCTGCCTTATTAAGTTACTGAGCATTGATATTGGTTGGTTTCCTCCTAATGCACACTTTTTTGTAATCGCTAAAATCTCCCATTGGACTCTGGGTTATGTTCTTTGTTTAGTTGGTATGCATTCTGATGTCGCTTCTAAGGGGGTATTGACGAAGCTCTCATATTCATCATTTTGAGTAGCTGTTTTTAATATCTCCTGCAATGCGTTAAATTTGCTTATTAGTGTAAATGTATAATTATCTCTAATATTCATATTGTTACCCAGGGACCAGTCATAGTGTACGGTTGTTGTTGTTCGGGCCATATTCCTTTGTTAGCTCAGTCGAATCTTTGCCGTGACAATTCAGTGATCGGAGGACACACCCTCGAAAGAGGAATAACGTCGAAAATGAATGCGCTGTTATTCTATTTCTTATTCATGAGGATGTAGTCTGTGCTCTAGCGTTATTTGCGTTGGAGTAGGTCTATTCTTTTCTCTTTCTTTTCTGAAATTTAGCATTTAGGCATGTTATTCTATTTTCTTGCATGACATCTTTTAGATGTTTCCCATTTATGTTTGACGAGTTGTGTAAGCTGATTTTTAAAAACTTTTTTACCTATTTGGACATTCATGTTTCGACCTATGATGAGAATATTGTGTTTCGGGATGGTATATAAACAAGGGAGGATAGCTCTTAATACAAAGCGATGAGGTCCGTTTTGTCACTAACATTGGTAGGACTGTAGCAGATGAATGTTTTGCTAGGGCTGCCATTAAACCTGGCTGCCATCATCCTCGTTTGTATTTTCTCGATGCTATTTAGTGATTTCTGGCCCGTGGACTGATAAGCATTCCTACACCCCCTATACGGCCTTGACAGAGTTTTTCCATGCATATGCCGAGACAAATGTCCATCCAATGCCGGTATCGTAGTATTTTGTATCTTCGGAATTATGGTATCTGTGTTCTTGGACGCATGCTATATCTATGTTATAATCTATCCCAGACACAGTCAGCTCCGGTAGTTGACCTATTTTATTTAAAGTTCTAACGTTGAATTTCGCTATTTGCATTCTGCTTTTATATTTTAGTAATTTTTGTTTTAGTTTGAGTTCTGTAGCTGATTTTTCGAACATTGGAGCCAGAGTTCCAACGTCAGCAGGAGGCGTCCTTTTTTACCCTTGCGAAGGGCGATGTGGTTTGGACATGTGGTCAGAAAATGTTTATCTTCCTTAAATATTGGATCTTCGGTGGACTTCCGTAGAAAAGATATCGTCCAATGAAAAGCCATAATCAAAAACAAAGATTTAAAAAATATTATTCAGATGAAATCCTTTTTTTATTTATTTAATCAGTCATGCTTATTTATTCATTATTTTTACATTAATTAACAAAGACCCATTGGCCTGCCGTGAGAGAAAGAGATTAATCAACGGATGTCAATTTAAACCCCTTAGAATTCGTTTATTTGTAATTTTCTTTTCATTCTTATTAATCACTATCGACATTTGTGAATTTACTTAAGTGACATCATTTTTCATCTCGAATGAAACTTGATAATTCAATAACACGTAATTTATTACAATACAAAAAGGACACATCTGGTAAATGTGTATATGCATGTCACGAATATTTTCCATAAGTGCATTTCATATAACTCTAAAGTTCAGTGGCTTCGTTTGAAGAAAACATTATTAGTGGTACAGCTTATCATTACATAATGAATAGAGTAAAATATTTTTACAAGATTACAAATTTAGCGGTCTGTAAATGCAATGTATCATGAAGGAGATGGCATTCTTTTTAATCACCCAGGCTTGAGATAATTTCGCAAGAAATGTCATTGCCCAAATGGATGGCTGCAGTTGAGAATTTTTTTTAATCTCAGAGAGTTTCACGAGGCATCTCAACAGAAAAGTTTTTGTGACTGGGACAGCTAAAGGGTTACATCTCAAGAAATCCTTTTTTTTTTCTTTCAGACATTGCTGACATTAAAAACGAACTATATTTTTTGTCATTGATCCTTTCATCTAGACAGAAAGTCGGATAGTAATTCAAAATTATTTACACAGTATTACGAAGATATGGATATCAGTGAAAGCCGCGGGGAGATTGTCAAGATATCTAAAAATGTAACGATTAAAGTTCCTTTTAATTCATTTTCATTACATGGACAATAATCAGACAGGAATTTTGGAGAATATATATATATATATATATATATATATATATATATATATATATATATATATATATATATATGAAATGAAGCATTTTTCATGATTTACTGAAATTGGTCGTTTGTCTCTTATCAAACATACTTTTGTCAAATTTCTTTGGATTAATTCATTTTCTGAATTTTATCTAAATATAGAGTTATTCTTATATGGGATTTTTGCCATAGTTTTCTCAACCGGTTCTTCTGGAAGGAAGGAAGGATCTCCCTTCCCCGTTGACTCATGCGAAAAAATAGAAATGCTGCTTTCACTTTCAAAATTGATAATATGAACTTTTCTTGCCTGAGTCTGCAATAAGCACTAAATGTGACCCTAATATTTTAAAATAATAGGATAGGATTAAGCAGCACTGGCAACAAGTATTACGGTGAGAGCATTAAGATCTAATCAGAAAAAAACTAGAAAATCTGTTAGCTATATATCTTGAAAATGATATAGCTCACCAATAATCAAAAGCGGTACTTAATATTAGATATCGGTTTGCAGACATTACTTGTCACCCATATCGCTATTGCCTCTGCCAAAGACATTACCCACCGCCTGACTCTCTTCACATACAATCTTCGTTCATACGCATCAATGAATGTTGATGAGAGCATTTTTTCAGCAGTGAGGAATTCTATAACATATTTTTCTCCACAAACATCATTTTTGCAAGACTGCTGTTCGGGTTTTATTCTTAAGAAGGAACAGAATATGAGTTACTTCACTTATGTGACGATTCAGACCTTTGCTTTTCGCTATCAAAAATCTGTCGATAATAGTTGCAACTAAGAGGTAAAATATAGGTGAAAATTTTGTTCTATGCAACGGTGTAAATTTGCTCCCTGTACATGTATGTTTTGTAGAAATAATTCTATTTTACTTAAAATATTTTAATGATGAATTTTTATAGATTTATTCAAATAAAGAAAATACGCTATTTTATCACTGATTATTCAGTATTTGAAACAACATAAATGTGCTGAAAATGTTATGAAGTATTGTTTCATCATGAAGAGTTGATTTACTGTTAAACAGAGGAAAGCAAAATTTACCGTTCAAAACCACTAGATATGGTTGAATGCATGCCACGCCAAATAAATTGTTATAATAAAATCTGATTTTTGTATGAGGGAGGGCAGAAAAACCTGATCAGGTCATATTACTTTTTAGGACTTTTTTTTACTAATACAAGCACTGTAACACTAATGGAAAAATGTGTAAACCTTAAGGGGGGGCCATAATGAAAAGTAAATATCATTTGGTCATATTCTATGAGAATATCATTAACTTTTCAATCGAACTTTTTATATTCCTCTTATTACCTTAGAAAACAAGGGATTAGATGCAAGTTGTATTTTTGTTCAAATAATTATGAGTCGTAGTGCACACTGTGTGTGTGGTATGAAGTAAACCCCCTCATATCTTTTGTATGAATGCAACCAATAATAACATTAAAATGTTTACATGTATTTGGAATTTGGAAGTGAGACTGTTTCTCGAGGATGTTTTCAATTACCTTCATTACCTTCCTTGTTTGTGCAGATGGTGAGTTTTGAATGAAACGGATTATAATTGTTCGCTGACAGCAATGAGTATATAATGTTATCATAATTTGCACGATTTTCAGGCAATGTCCCTCTTCGATTAAATTCTTTATCTTTCACGCTTCGCCTTTGCACGTGGGAGTTCCTGTGGCGAAGTGACTAACATTCTGATCCGTGACATCGTAGTAAACGTGTTCAAACTCCAATAATATCCTCGGGAAAAATATGAACCTCTTAATCTGCAGCAAGATATGAAATAAATACTACCACTCTTTTCCTACGAGGATAACTTTGGTATTTAATAACACACAGAGGTTGATACACCATTAAACAAAGAAACCAATCTCTTAAGTGTAATGTACTATTTATCTATCATGTTTTCATCAACTTAAAAGTGTCAGATTAATTCCAGGGACTGTTTTTTTTATTTCAGTATTTTGCAGATGTATGTTTGATTTTACATTCATTTTATCACCAGTATTTGAAGATGCCTTCGAAGGAAATATGATAGTTTTACCATCTGAACTCGCTTCCGTATCATGGTAGTTTCTAATCGAAATAAATCAGATGATAAGCTACATTATTAAGGGACATTCTAAAAATAAAAGTTGATATATTTCTATGGCAATTAATAAGTAACAATAAATATCATTTACAACAAAGGGAGACTTGATGATTTCCTGAATAATTAGTTTCATATTCAACATTCATTCACCAGAGGATATTTTTGTTGGCGGTTCCATAGAGGCAGGAATCAAAAAGATTTGATTCCAGTCGGGGTGTAGAAAGTTGACAAATACGTATTTATAGTTGGGTTCTCTTTTTTCTTAATGTTTTAATTTGATCGGACCAACATTTTGAGGGTTTCAAACCGTTGCTTATACACAGTAGAAAATGTTTTGTACCTTCTTTATGCTTTTTTGAAGCAAGTGAAAACTTAGTGTAAAGATGAATGACTGATTTTAACAGAATGTCAAGCCATTTAGGTTTTTTTAGGAGATTAAGGAACCCTCTTTATTGCTCGTTCTTTTATATGCATTTTGTGTAGTTGTTTTAATATTTTTTACACAGTGTCCTATCACATACGAATAATTTTCACATTGATCCATAGCTAAGGCACCAACAAGTTCTTCCTCACTGAATTAGAGAATCTGGGAATAATGGCAATGAAAAAGTAGTTCACACTCCCCAGAACTGAGGCATCCTCATCAGATTGGCTCAGTCGGCTGGAGCTGTAGAATACACCGACTGCATCTCTGGAGAGGGGTATGACTCCCCCAACTAGTGTCCGGGATAGGACACAAAACAATCTAATGGTGAAGTTCCAGTAATGTTTGAACTTTTGTGATTGCGGAGTACCCCTTTATAGCCATTGCTCTCTGGTCTGCTCTGGCGCGGAGAGGTTGCAGCTGACAGGGTCCTATTAATGGGTCAAATAGAAATAAACTGTGCACTTATGCTAAAATGAATTGCTTGAAATAGAACTGCTTTGGCATTGAAAATGTGTACTTATGCTAAACTACATTGTTTGAAATGTAACCGTTTTTTTTCCATTAAACTGTACGTAAAACAAATGACTGGTATTTAATCGAATTGTTAGTGATACATAGCAATGCTGGAACAATTTAACTTTGTTGACTAAATTGAAGTGTTTTAAATAGAACTGTTTTTGGCATTTAAACCCTGTACTTATGCTAAACACAATTGTTTGAAATAGATCAGTTTATGAGTATAAAAATAGATTTGCCATTAAAAAAGCTACAATGGTTGATATGCTTTAAAACCAAACCAAACCAAACTAAATTATCATGAGATGCAGTTTGGTTACCTACTCAGAACATGCCGATTTAGGTGAGTCTTTCACCTCTTCAGGGATGACAGCCAGCGAATTTTAAGCTTCACTAACAGACCTTTTTTTCTAGAGAGCCCCACTTGTGATCTTATCGTTACTGATCTTATTAGTGAGTTCGATTTTACAAGATGTCTGCACGTTTTAATTCATGTCACAAATACGCCAATCACAAAGTGATTCTTTTTTGCGAGGAAGAAATCATCGAGTCATTGTGCTAATGTACAGGAGTGCGACACCAAAGTAAATGAGTTCGAACCCCAGTTTCGTTATTACGTTCACCAATACCCTAAGGAAAGGTATGAACCCAAATCGCTTCCATATGTTAAATGCTACCACTGCTGTTCGACAAGTATGGCTTGGACAATGAATAAGCCATGAAGGATAATTTGTCTTTAAACAAATAAGTAAAAAAGTAAAGTTGGCGACCATAGTCGAGGGTAACCCGAAGGCTCCCTTTTCGATAGCTACTACACCAAGGTGTAGGGGAGGGCACTACTCCTTCCCTGGATTGCTCTACTTTACCCTTGATCCGTACCTTATAATGCTGAGTGTTAAGAAGGGAGGCATCAAGTACCATTTTTTGATTCTTTGGTATGACGCGACCTGGGATTGAACTCAGATCTCCCGGGCCATTGGCGAACACTCTAACCCCTAGGCCAATGTCCGGTATTTTAAACAAATAAACCAACCATATTCATTTTATTTAATTCATTACGTACATTTCTATTTATTTTTAGTATTAATTTGATATACAAGTACTATTATTTTCCTTCTGAATTTTTTCTTCCATTGAGGTTTTTAATTTTTTTTTCCCCGACATCCCAATAAGTCTGGGCTAATATTTTTCAGATGATGGCAACGCATGAATTGAGACTCATGCGTCTTCATTGTGAAAAACGTTGGGATTCCTCGAAAATATCTTTTAGAGGTGCTTCTGGTACCCAGCAATAAAATCTCCACTGCTTCTTTTAGACAAGGAGGTACGTTATGTCCGGGATAAGCCCCATTCAG
Source organism: Sepioteuthis lessoniana (assembly GCA_963585895.1). Taxonomy (NCBI): domain Eukaryota; kingdom Metazoa; phylum Mollusca; class Cephalopoda; order Myopsida; family Loliginidae; genus Sepioteuthis; species Sepioteuthis lessoniana. The sequence goes on along the minus strand of OY757910.1, from coordinate 56,281,231 downwards.
GGACTATGCGATTAACCTCAAATAATTCATCAGGTGCAAACCCCATGTGAACCTTGGAAAATGAGGTAAGTATTGCACTGAGAATATTATGCTTAGATTATGGTTTATAGAGATAAAGTTTTAAGATACTTCCATTACCGAACGCTGCAATCCTTGAAGCCTCTAAGATTTTTAATGGTTTGTTTTATTCGTTTAATTGCATATAAACTCCTAATCTGCTAAGGGGTTCATATACTTATATTGAAAGTTTGCTCATTAATCATAGTTATTTATCATAATATATAATGTCTGATTATAATCAGAGCTATATTCCACAATATGTAAAGTTTGATTATAATCATATCAACATGTTTAGTGTAATGTTGATTCTTCACAATCATACATTTATCTAAAACCCTTTGCTTACACTCAGATATGTTCTAAAGTATACCAATGTAAAAGAAATAATCTGTACACAGTTTAATGTTTTCACCTCTACCGATCTAATCATAATAATGAATAAACAATCAAATGGCTTCAAGTAATAATTTCCAATTGATAATAATCCTCATTTGCTTGCATAAGAATTGTTTCAGATATTACGATCAGCAATTTTCAAAACATATCTATTTGATACATAGATGGGACTCTAAAGAATGAATACAAGCACTTTAGGTCCGAGTGGACAAGTGAGTAAAAGAAATGAAGAGGTAATCTGCACTCCCCAAAGCTCACAAACTGGAGCCTCTCCACCAGATGCAGTTTAGTTTCATACCAACTATTGGGAGAGGTGGATGGATCTTATTTCTCTGCAGAGAATATTGTCAGTGTATTCTAGTTTGGTTAGTTGTTATTTGTCATTATGGCATATCAACACTTGTCGGTTATTTAATGCCAAATAGCAAATTGGTTCCCAGTATAACACATATATTTCTTTTTTATGTTGATCATTAGTTTGCAAAGTTAAATCGTTTCAAGTATTCGTTATCAGCACTCATAATTCTCTCTAATGTTAACATTTGTTTACTCACAGTTTAGATAGTGATACTATCTATTAAGTATTCCTATCAAATACGAACAATTTGCGCATAATAGTAACCCTCACTCTGTAAATGATTGAACACTTCTTTGTGACCTTTTGATTGGACCATAAGAAATACAACGACTCCGGATCCGAGTTGACCTGAGATTAATGCTAATAATCGGGTACACAAGATCCCTCAAACTGTAGGACTCGAGCCTCACTATCAGATGCAGTGAATTCTAAGCTTTATCGATAGGACTGGAATTTCAATGGGGGTTGATTATGTTCCCTTTGAGAGCGAATGCATTTATCATTATTATTATTATTATTATTATTATTATTATTCCTTACGAGTTTTTCTCACCAGCGTTAGCAGATGGTATTTCACAAGAGTCTGAATGATATCATGCCCTTAGGTCTCCAGGTCTCTCCTCAGTATTCTGGCCGATCTTAATAATGTCGTACTTTGGATGTTTTCTGCTTGTCCTCCGATTTCCAACTCTTCCTGACACCTTTCAGGATCGTTCCGAGTGCACCAATTACAAGTGTTTTCACCGTCACATTCATGTTCCATATTACCATTATTATAACTGGTTTGTTTGACATGCCTCCCAGAGAGTCTCAATCTCTTTCCCTCTATCCCCCTCCTTCTCTCTCTCCTTCTCTCTCTCTCTCTCTCTCTCATTTCTCTTTGCTTTCAAAAAGTTTCCTTGCACAGAATCTATGCATAATTAATACAATATTTCTATATGGATGAAATTCTGTTTGATAATTTAGCCAATAATAGTATACATGTCTCTGTGAAAATTCGAAAATTTAAAAAATTCAATCACGATCATTTTTTAAATCTCACCTCGTATTCTGGTGCCTTTGCACATATTTACCTCCTTTTAATGTGTTCCGGTGTAAACCCGTGTCTCTGAGTGAGTGTGAGCATTTACATATGATTGTGGGCGGGGATATATTTGTTTATGTCTTTTTGTGCGTCTGTGGTTTATGTTAATTGGATCCGACGTGAAAGCTATTCGTAAATTGGAGAGAGATCGTTTTACAAAAAAAAAATCGGGTTTCCTAGAGATAAATCACTTCCACCCATCAGCCGATCTTACGAGCAGCATTTATTGACTCAGTTGAGACAAAACAAACACACACACACACACACACACACACACACACACACACACACACACACACACACACACACACACACGTGCGCAGAGAAAGCAGATAGAAAGCACGCAGAAAAATCATACTCGAAATCGACTCTTGAATGTGATTTATTGTAATGTATTCTGGGTCCCGATATTTAAAAAAATATCATTTTAGTAGCTTACGTCTCTCTCAGTAAAATGTCATCATTCTCGTTTTAAGTCTCGTCTTTTCCCTGGCTTATTAGTAGAGAAGACCAATAATAATTGTTGTTCACTCTAAATAACCTACTTACGAAGATATTCTACTTGTAAGAGCTTTTATGGTGATCAGTAGGCATTTACTAAGTTTAGCTTATTTAAATACCAGGATAGAAATATGGGACACTTAATGAGAATCACATCTATCAATAATGTAGCATATTCATCGACGTCTCCAAAGTTGGTGAGAACTGATCGTTTAATGATGGGTTGGGGCACAAAAACACAACTCGCCTCAACTATAAGGCTTTCTATTGATTGAGACCGAGGGATTATCAGATTCACTCAGCTCCTCTCCTTCAGGCAGAATGCATTGTTTGGTGAATTTTTCTGGAGAATAATGCCGGGTTGAATTTAGATTTTTTCTCCTAGACCGGCTAGCCAACCAAGACAAAAGAGCCTCGTATGTCCTCCCATAGATGGAAGGAGACGAGATGGATTCATGCCTTTCCCAAGGAGGGTGAGAGCGAAATGAAATATAAACAGCTTCGTCCAGGTTTAAACTCGAATGAATAGTGTTAAAAAATATAAAGAGTGTTTAAAGGCAATACCCGTTACAACTTTACTGAGTGCAAACAAATGATTAATATCGAAAAGAATTATAAGAGTTAGATAGCAATAATTGAAACCATTTAACTGTTGAAAAAATAGCAATACTAACGTTTGAACAAATCACTTCTATTTTTATTTAAAAATGAAAATACCCACAAACTATATGTGCGAACAAATGGCTGATATTGAATTGTGACTTTTATATAGCAATACTTGAAACTATGTAAATGTGTGCAAATAAAGAGTTAGACTCGTTTTAAAATTTTATCAATAAATATGTTTATAAATCATATATATATATATATATATATATATTTAAGATTTGGCATGAAATAATCTAGAATGGTTGATATGTCAAAAAACCCAACCAAACCAAACCTCAACTTAGGTTAACCTGTCTATCTCCAAGACAATTAACGTCACACCACAGTCCAAGAGGAAACCATGGAAGAATGTGTGAATGAATAACTGACACTATATGGTGGGCAGATTCTTCGTTATATTAAGAACCTTATCTCTTCGCATTTTGAGTGTTTCATCACTCTCTGCTCAGGCTACCTCTGTTCTCTATATGCCTTTAGCTTCTATAGAGGGTGAACAGAAAAAGAAAAAAAAAAAGAAAAAACAACGAAAGAGCAAAAGACATCTTCCTCTATTGAGGTTCACAAAATAAGAAACCTCTATTTCTATCTTACGTGGACGTCACCGCGTGATCAGCCTCCGCAGCCACTTTAAATGACTAATCGAATCTGGTGATTTAGATAACGTTTTGTTTATTGCAATTTTCAGTGAAGAGTTCTAGATAGTGCATATCTTCTTACACCAATCGAACGAGATTTGAACGTTATCAAATCCATCTCAGCTGCTGGCGTTTATTAAATAACTAATTTATTTGTACCCAATAGCTACTCCCTTAAAATGTTACTGTAAATTGCTAACCTTTACACTTTGTGAAGCCCCTTAAAAATGATCTTAGAATTAGTTGACGCCCAGGAGTATCAGTTATTCATTCGTTTGTAATGATGGTCAACTAGAAAAATTTCCTAACCATTACCTCACATCGAATTGATTTTTGGAGGTAATGAGCGAGTTATTTTATAGTTCACTAACAAATTGTGTGTGCGTTCCTGTATTTTGTTAGGGTTTTGCTTACTTTAGCTGAAACATATACGTTTTCATATATTCGAGAAAAAATCTAAAAACAATAATTATTACTATCGCCGTACGGAAGTTTCATAAATTATCATAATAATCAAACAAAAGAAAACCCAATTATTTTTTATAATATTTATACTACCCTGCTTGCGAATATCAGATCACTCTATTTTTATCGATTACCTTTTATTTTCTCACTGTTCTTTTTAATAATGTTGTGTCTATCTGTGCGTGAGTCAAAGAGAGAGAGAGAGAGAGAGAGAGAGAGAGAGAGAGAGAGAGAGAGAGAGAGAGGTGTACTCTTTGTGACGGCAAAATTATTAAAATCTCAAGACGGGAATTTATTTTTCGCACGTGGGAAAACGTAGAATAAGTCCTAGTTCAGAGTCCTTTCTCGGGCATATAGGAACCGGCAGATTATGTTGGGGTTAATTTGGGGCTAGACTGACCACCGCACGCAAGGGGTTTCCAAACTTCACGTTAACACACCCACCCACCAGGCCACTAGCTCTTCCAACCCCTAAGATAATGGAAGATATAAGCCTCTAGGTTTTGATAGAATAATATTTACTATAGTAGTCAACAATTCCGGTTCCACCCGGGCGAGGTTACGGGGTACAGATAGCTTGACCCAAATTCTTTTCTTCCTTTAACGGCCGGCCGAAGTTGACCTACATTTCTTATTCCTCTTTTAACGGTCAGTCTTTGGCGGCCTGCTAATTCAAACACGGAGGGGTAGTAGAAATTCCTTATTTCTCTCCTCTCAGTGATAGACCACGTGACATCTTTCTTTGTCCAGTTCTTTTTTGTTTTCATTTTTGACAGTATTCCAGAAGTAAAGATGGAATTATGTACATAATAAATGAATAAAAAAATACTAATAGAATATATTTCCGAACGTACATAAGCAGAAAAAAATGAAGATTTGATGTAACTGAAAAATATCACTTTTGATAATTCGATTGAAAATTCAACATCCATTGACTATTAAATAACACAAAAATATTATAGTTGACTATATATATATATATATATAGTCCTAAAATATACTTATAAGGAGCATTCCCATATAGAATATTCAATTATCAATATACTCTTTCAGAGGGTTCAATGTATGACAATTAATATACAAAAATATAGATATAAACTCACATATAGAGCAATTATATTGGTAATATCAAGTAAAACTATACACATGTTAATCCATTATAAATTTATTTCCACAATCTGTTTGCACAGATCGCTTGCTTAGATGGCATACGATTTAATGGAGAAAGAAAGCTTATCTTAATTTAAACATTTAATAAATTATGCATCATATAAGAAATGAATGAAAAAAATGTGATTTACATAAAAATTTAACCCAATAGAGTATAATATAGTTTTTATCGTGTTACTTATTCGGTACTGTACGAGAAAATTAAATTAAATTGAATTAAAAGTATACAATTAAATTAATTGAGACTATCAAATATAGTTTTTAAGGGTTAATTAATTTACCATTATCTAAAACAAACTCTGAATATCAATTTATATGAATAATATTGTTCCTTAACTTGAATTTTAAATTAAGTTGAACACTCTTTGGAATTCTATATCTACAAGAAAACAGAAGAACAAATTGATAATTAAGATTTTAAAAAATGTACGCCTAATTATTCGTTTAAAAACTTAACTTTCTCATCGAAAAAAACAATTTTTTCTCGAACAGATGAAATAACTGAATTCACCAAAAGGATACAATGGAATAATTTTTTTTACCTAAACCCGGGATTTCATCAAGAAGGATTAAATGGTCCACTTCAGTTGAAGTATCTAAATGCTCCACCGAGCAATAAAATGCTGGACTCATTCGAAGCGGATATACTTAAACCAATAAAAAGGATAGATTTAAAAAAGCTAAATATTAACTTCTAAAGAAAGTTAAACGATATACATGAAATGAAAAAGTCGGATATGATTTGCAGCAGAGCTGATGACTCATGTAATAACCATAAAAGTAGCCCGTTGGAATATAATAGAATTTGACATAATAAAATCACGGAGAAATATAAAATTGACCACTATGATAAAATTAATCAGCTTAATAAAGGTACAACCAGATTTGCTAACAAGCGAAACAATAAAGATAAACTTGGTAAATTAAATGAAAAAATAGCATATCTTTTCATTAAAGACCACTAACAGAATATTACCACTATAAACAAACTAGATTAATTGACTCTATTAAGACTGAATTAGGTTTAGTTTTGAAAAATGCGATCCAAAAAATTATAACCAAAATATTACAAAAGTCTTGATATAATTTACTGAAAAAAACATTCGATACTATAATTAGAGAAAAGGAAACAATTTGTAATTGAAGAGTAAAGGAAGCATGCCCAATGGACGGAACTTGTTACTTGGAAAATGCTGTTTACCAAGCTAACATTTTCCCCAAGGAAGGTAATTTTAAAGAAAAAATATACATTAGGGTCTTCTCAGACTTAAGTGGAAGTTTAGACAGGAATCTTTTACTTAACCTTTACACTAAGAACTAAACGGCTTTATCTAAATATTATTGGAAAATTATGAAAAAACTTCTCTTCGACAAATAGTTTAAAACTTTAAATGGTAGATGCAAATTATGCTTAGAAGAAAAGAATGTATTTTGAAACCTAAAGACACCAAAAATTCAATAAATAAGAACAATAGAATAATATTTAAATGCAAACATCGAAATAGATACGAAATGATACGAAATAATTTCACTATATTGAAACTGACGCATAATTTGGATGAATAATTGTTATAATACCTATTTTTAAATGTAACCATTACAATTTATATAAGGGTCAAAATAGGACTATATAATTGTATTACTAATAGAAATTTATCTAAAACTTACATATGAAATTATATACTAATATTAAACTGAAGAATTTCAATTAGTTTTTTTTGTGAATTAATTACCTTGATCTGGTATTTTAAATGAATTCATGGAACCAAATACACTTAGAATCAATGAAATAAATGGTAATTAAAAATCCAAATGAAATTAAGCACCGGTAAAAGAGAGATAGCTTAATAATGAGTCGATTAGAATATAAACAAAGTTTTTTACACGAATAATTTATATAAGTATAGTCATAGTGTATATCTGAATTTAATTTAATTAGATTAAATGATTAAGATATTAACTGATCAATTCGATGGCTACTGAATTTAAAAACATCTTTTGTCTTTCATAAACTAAATAATTTTTTGTAGTTTAGCATACGTTTTTGTTACGAATACGATTAGGATCAGAATACGAATTTTTAGAATAACTAGAATAATAATTAGGTTTGATTAATAAATTGAAAAGCAAGTTACATTCAGATTGTTATAAAAATAGGAGTTATATAGTAAGTAAAGTTGGCGACTGTAATCGAGGGCAACCAGAAGGCTCCCTTTTTTATAGTTACTACACCAAGGTGTAGGGAAGGGCTCTACTCCTTTCCTTAGAGTGCGCCACTTTACCATTGATAAGTACTTTCTATTACTGAGTGTTAAGCAAGGAGGTATCAAGTACCATTTCTAAAGTCTTCGGTATGATTCGACCTGAGATTGAACCCAGGTCTCCCGGACCATTGGTGAACACTCTACCCACTAGTCCAATGAGGCGGTAGAAGTTATACAGCATGCTTTTAAAAATCGTAAATTAATTAAGACTTAAAAATATAAACTATCTTTTATCGCTTTAATTTTTCTAGTGTAGCACCGAATAAGTAATGTGATAAAAACTACATTATAGTCTATTGGGATAAATTCTATGGAAAATATGTGTTTTCTATATATATATAAAATTAATGCATAATTCCTTAAATGTTTAAATTAAGATATTTTTCCCTGGAATACCTGTTACCCTACATTAGATTGTATGCTATCAGAAAACGCCATCTGTGCAAACATATTGTTGAAATAAATTAATAATGGATTAACATCTGATGAGTTTTACTTTATATATGTATATCGTTTGCACTAACTTTCGGACCAATTCCCTTTGGAAATATATGAAACCCCAATCCCCCCAGCTATGAATTTAATGACTTTGGCATTAAATAACCGACCAAGGTGTAGATACCATAAAAATCGTATAAGTTTTTCAATACCTTTTCACGAGAAAGATGTGATCCAAAGTCAATTTTTTAAGTGGTGTTTAACAGGTTTGACGTCAGAGATTTCCTTCTTCTAGAACGTTTGACATACGAAGATTAAAAAGCCTAGTCTGTATTTTTCTTTTTACCCATAGCTGGAGAGAGATAAGCTGGATATCTTCCCAAGGGCATTAGTGCTTTGTCAAATGTAAACATCCTCAATCAGGGTTTGAACTCGGGTCACGGTGACTAATTCCTAGAATGATAGCCATTACACTTTGAGCGCCTTCCAAACCAAATATTTTGTTCTTAAAATATGCATGACACTATAGGCCGATTTCTTGTAGAAAATAAGGTAAAAATACATTTTCATTATGTCGAGGTTAAATTAAAAATTGTAATGCCTAAACATTTGAATGTTAATACTTTTATATCTTGCATCTAAAATTAGAGACTCACATGCGGTCATCACACAAGTTGCTAGGTCCCGTTGACATATCCTATTTCTGGGGTGCCCCAGGCGCTAAGTAATGAATTCCCACAAAGAATCGGACAATGCCCTCTCAAAACCATCTATGTAGGCCCAGCAAGTCCTGCTGGCCACTGCAGGGGAAGCAGGAACTAACTAATGAATAAAGTTCTGCTGTGGGATTCCACACATTGACATAACAGAGACGGGCGACCAGAAAAATCTTATATTCATCAATTCTGTGCAGACAGTGGCTGCCAAGTACATATAGAGAACCTGCCAACGGCGATGGACGATAGGGACGGATCGTAAGAGAGAGAGAGAGAGAGAGAGAGAAAGAGAGAGAGAGAGAGAGAATGAGAGTTACGAGAATCAATGCTGTTTGCACAACTTGATGATATATATATATATATATATATATATATAGATATATATATATTCTTTTGTTTAATACCCTAATTCTCTTGATAATATTCTATTTCCGTTAATAGCACTCTTTTTTTAATTCGTTCGATGTCATGAGCATTTCAGTTAAATCCAACTATACATTTACGTAATTTTTGCAACGTTACATAAACTTAAAAAAACCTTTTAAAATATCTTTACACTTGCAAACAAACCTTGATGATAGCCAAGGAAAGGTCCGAAAGCGGTCGGGACAATTTCGATAAATTCATCTACCAACTCTAACCTTGGGTGTCCTCGTGGTGTAATGGTTAGGGTGTCCTCGTGGTGTAATGGTTAAAGCGATGCACTGCGGAATCGTAGTACGCGAGTTCGTACTCCAGTCGCGCTATTACGTTCACTTTCGGGCAAATACCCTTGGGAAAGGTATGAACCCCCTTATTCTCCCTCCAGCTATGGGTAAATAGTAGGACGGACTAGGTTCTTCAGCCTTGGTGAGGCAACTAGTCTAAGAGAAGGAAAACTCTGAATTCAAACCTGTTAAACTCCGCTTAAAAAATTGACCTTGTGTCATATCCTGCCCGAGCGGAGGGGTTGGTAAATAGTATCTACCAACTCTAACCTAAAACCATAACACTAGTCTGAAAACTTCCAAAAATCTTGATAAGACTATGTAGACAAAATGTATCCTTATTATCTTAATCAAACATGTTTATTGAACGACTGCGGCCCAACTACCCCACCATATATATATATATATAATGCAGCAATTTTCGCCACCGACATATTGGCCTAATGAGTTGAGTGTTTGCTAGGTCGTGTCATACCAAAGACCCCAAAAATTGTACTAGATACTTCTTGGTTAACCCTTAGTACTTTAAGGTACGTAACAAGTGTAAAGTGAAGCAATCTAGGGAAATGAGTAGCGCTCTTCCCTACACATTGGTGTAGTAGCTATTGAAAAGGAAGCCTTCGAGTCACCCTTGACTACAGGCGCCAAAATTACTTTTTTTTTTACTTTATTATCTTTGGTCAGTTCATGTATTTAAATAAGTCGTTTGACTTCTGGATGGAATAAATTTAACAAGGCACCAAAGTACACCGGTACGTGCCTTCTTCTGAGGAATGAAGAAGAAAATGACAAATATAACGAGGAATCATACACATCAATTTGAAGGAAACACTTGGAAAAGGAATTCACTTGAACGGATCAATAATAAAATATGCAAAACTGAGGTGTCTCTTCTATTTAAGCAAACATAATTGAAAGAGAAAATGCTACACACACACACACACACACACACACATATATATATATATATATATATATATCAAACAAAAGCTACTACATAATGTCCTACAATTCCTGATATACCATAGCCATATACATGAATATGCGAAATGTACATGGGATGTTCCAAATATATATAACATAGAACATAGGAATCACGAAACACCAAAAACACATACGACTTCTCAGTTCAGGTACACAACTTTTTATTACCTTTGAGTTTAAAGGTTCTTCGACATAGGAGAGAGAGGCACAATCTTTCTATTCTAGTTTTTTCATCTGCCCCCCAACTCACTTGTCCAAGGCCTCTGAGAGCAAGCGAAAGTCGACCCTTTTCGTCCGGTGTCTAGTCTTAACTCAACTAACTTTCTTCAAATTCTCAAAATCCTCCGCGCGTTTCCGGTGCGTGATCTCACCCGCACTCTGTAACCCCGTTTCCCATCTCGGGCTATTGTGACACCTCTGAGTAACACGTCCGCTCTGCGCGTCCGTGTGAACACCAGCGTTAATGTTGCACCTAAGTAACCTTTGCACTGAGTCAAAAGGTTCTCAGCCTAACTAAACCCAAAGGCATAAAACGAAATCCCTCGGCCATTATATTACACTGAGCTGACGTATGTTGACTGGTGGCTGAGCAGTATGATAATAAGTCTACCTTAAAGTTGGTCGGTTTCGATCCCACCTGAAGCCTCCTACGTGTCTAGCCACACTAAAGAGTTGTGATACAACGAAACAATCTTTCTGTGGATGACAATATATATATATATATATATATATTAGCTGGTTTGATTGAATAATAAAGAAATGTTTATTTAATTCTATTAGGATCCTTTCAAGTTTCCTGACAAATGTTTTGGTTTTAGGTTGGAGTTGGTCGATGAATTTACCAATATTGTCTCGAGTGCATACAGATTCTTCTAAGGCCATCATCAGATATTTTTTCAAAATAAAAGAATGTTTTTGTTAAGTTTATATTGCAAAAGATTACATACACTTTTTTTTTCAATTTTCCAATCGAAAATTTATATTTCAAAAGACTTTGATTATTCAAATTTTCGATATTTTTGGAATATTATCTCTGACCAATCAGAGAAGCACACAATTTCTTACAAGATAGTGCTTCTAATCATCTGACTCTTTGATGTGCATTTTGCAATTCAATGATTAAAAATGCCAAAAACTAAAGAAATATCCAGAGATATGCGAAATAGAATCATTGAACATCACAAATGAGGACTAGGTTGCCAAAAAATTAACAAAGAATTGAATCTAGCGCTAAGTACAGTAGAAAATATCATCAGAAAGTATAAGTAGGCCAACGGTACAGCAAAACTTCCAAGAAATAGAAGACCGAGAAAAATAAATGAGCATACTTCCAGGTGGATCAGCAGAAATGTGCAAATAAACCCTATTATTACTCGTTCTGAAATTAAAACTGATCTCTAAGGTGCTGGAAAATAAGGAATAGCAGAGTTCTATATCGTAGAGGCTTTCATTCAAGATCAATAAGAAAAGTGCCTTTACTGAAAACCAAACATGTCAAGGACCGATTAAAGTTTGTCGAAACTCATGAAAAAAAAAGGTAAGCAGTTTTGTGAAAAGGTAATCTGTTAGGATGAAACGAAAGTTAAACTATTAGGAAGGATCACAGCGACAAGTGTTTGGCAAGAAAATAGCACAGCCTTCAAGAAGCAGTATTCCATCCCCACATTTAAGTTTGTGGGTGGTGCCATTATGATTATGGGGATACTTTTCATCCAAGGGCACTGGTGAGATACTGGTTATCCATGGTAGAATAAATGGTAGCATGTACAGGGAGATCTAGAGAAGAACCTTCAGAAATCTGCAACTTTTTAGGACATGGTCGGAATTTCGTGCTTTAACACAACAATGATCCCAAACATACTACAAAACATACAAAGAAATGGTTTAAAAATAATGGTATTAGTACTCTCAATTGGCCAAGTCAGTCGCCTGACTTGAATCCAATTGAGTATTTGTGGAATACTTAGAAGGTTAAAGTTCATAAGCGGAATCCACAAAAAATAAAGCAATTAGAGGAATTATGAAAGGAAGAATGGGATCAGTGTGGAAAACTTGTGGCTAACTAGAGAAAGCGACTGAAAGCAGCGAATAAAAACAGAGTTTACGCAACAAAATATTAAATTGATGTATCCAATACTTTTCCATAAGGTAAATTTGAACTTTGATAAAAAAAATGGATTCAACCATGTGTTTTCAATTTTCCTTCCACATACAGCTAAAACAACTTTACGGGATATTACTTAATAACATGTATCCAATACTTATGCGTGTCACTATACATATATATATATATATATATATATATATATATAGGGTACGACGAATGTGTACCCAGTCATCTGAATTATGCATAAATGAAAATAACATTGACATCTCACGTTATCAGATATATTTTCCGAAATTAAATGAAAATATCGAAAAATACTGTAGACTAAATTTATTCAAAGAAATTGCTATTGGCTTCTACTATTGCCTCCACACGACTTTGAAATCTGCAAGCTTTTCTGACGGTCTCATATAATTAGCAAGGGGATTGCAATTTGAGCAGTTAGGCGGCCAGACATTAAAGGTGATGTGTTTGCAGAAATTTTCTGACAGCCAACATCGGGTTCCCCTGCTGATGTGGCATGTTGCTAGACGTACGATCTTCCATCAGCCGTCTTGATTAGAAAGTACCACCTCTCCCATTAACTTGATTTAGGCTTCCATGAGGTCACGCAGGAAGATGAATAAAAGCATATTGTCTCCATCACGAGCAGGGGGTGTCGTCGTGGTTACAGTTCTGGACTGCAGAATCTTAGGAAGCGTGTTCGAACTGCAGTCGTGCTATTACGTTCACTTTCAGAAAAATGCCTTTGGGAAAGATATGAACCTTCCAACTACGGGTTAAATAACATCACTGTTGTTTTTACAGACGGGTGGCTTTGGCATTAAATAACCCAAATAGGTTGATTTGCCATTAAACAAAGAAACCAAACTAAACCATCAGTAGTGACTACCCCAAACATCATGATGTGAACTGTGTATATTTTTCATTAATATTTTTCCTCAGATTGACATCCAAAAACACTAAAGTCTTCATATCGGATGTTTCTTGCTTGAATCACATGCAGTTTTCAAATTTCAGGAGTGGTAAATTGTATCATGGTGATGCTTACCTCATAGTCAGTGGATGACTGACATTAGGAGAAAAATATCTGAAACAAATAAAATGTATGAGCAAAAGGAGTCATTGAAAATGGTGACACATCCCACCATGTATCTATATTTAGTTAGTACACTTCTCTCTCTCTCTCTCTCTCTCTATCTGTCTCTCTAAACTTCTTTCTTTATCTCCTTCTTTTTCTATCTCTATCGATGGTTCTCACTGCATAATATCTCTCAATTATATATCATTGTTTTTTCTTTATTTTACCTGGTCTTGTTTCTATATAAAACTGTGTCACAAATAAAATCTTTTCTTCCACATTGAAACAAGTTTTTAATTAACCTACTATATAATATTTCAAAGGTAGTAAATTCTTTCCCTCATGGCCTAAGCTAATTTTCATATTTTGTTTTAAAACTCATTTATAAAAAAAAAAAACAGAACAATATGATATTAGAAAAACAAGATTGGCGATCAATAACTGTCTTTCGTTTTTTTTCTATCTTTTCAATAACCTGTTTTTTTTGCTCTTGTTTTAAATAGTTAATTGATTTGCTGTTAGCTTTTATAATTATTTTAACTTGCAATAGTTGTGTTATCATCATTAAGTTCACAAATTTGTAACGTAAGCTTAATAATAAAATGAACCAACCTCACTAAAAGTCAACTAGATTTATCGCAAAAATAACAAATATATTCATCACCAAAAGGGAGCTTCATATATCACGAAATCCTGTTAGATTAATCGAGGTTTTAAAGCTTATCATCTCTAGTGGGTTCTTCAATACTAGATACTGTATATATATATATATATATATATATATATATATATATATATATATATATATATATATATATATATATATATATATATATATATATATATATATATATATATATATATATATATATATATATATATATATATATATATATATATATATATATATATATATATATATATATATATATATATATATATATATATACCTTATAGCACTGTATGGTTGTCACTATCTCACTTGGTGATTTTGTGGCTCACTATATGCGGACATTGGCCTAGCGGTTAGAGTGTTCGCCAATGGCCTGGGAGACCTGGGTTCAATCCCAGGTCGAGTCATACCAAAGACTCAAAAAATGGTACTTGATGCGTCCTTGCTTAACACTCAGCATTATAAGGTACGGTTCAAGGGTAAAGTGGAGCAATCCAGGGAATATAATATCTTTTTACCCTGCCTGATGATTGTCTTAATAAGGCGGCAAGAAAACCTGGGTCGCTAATAAACATTAATACGATAAATTAAATACGTAGTGTATTTAATAGGTTAACATACTTTTTTGTACAGGCATTTAAAATTGTTGTAGACTCTTGAAAATTCAGTATGTTATTGCGAAACATGTTATCAGATGACTGACCAATTTTTATGATTTCAACTTCAAATAAACAGTTACAGCAGCAATTGGAATACACCCTACTTAAGCCTGATTGTCACACCTGGTGAATTTCAAAAATGCAATCTGGACGTGAGGACACTTTTGAAGAACGATATACTGTAAAATTCTGTTTTAAACTTGAAAAAATGCCACAGAAACGTATGGAATGCCTCAGACTGCTTTTCGACCATCTTGCATGAATCGAGCATCGGTTTTTGAGTGGCATAGGAGATTCAAGGAAGGCAGGGAGTCTGTGAGGGATAATGAGCGTTATGGGAGCAGTAAAGACATCAATACACCTGAGTTGATTGGCCAAAAGGTTCGGGTTAGGGTTACAATGTTGAGGTTTTAAGGAAGTTTAGGAAGAGATTCCGTCGGAAGAGGCCAGCACTCTTCAAATCGGGTTAGTGGCATTTCCACCAGGACAATGCACCATCCTTGTCACACACTATTTGACCAAGATGGGTATCAAGACAGTTCCTCAGTCTCCCTATAGTCCAGACCATGCTCGCAGTGACTTTTGGTTATTCCCTAACCCCAGAAGCTGTTGTTATGAGACATTTGAGGAGATGAAAGAGGTTGTGACGAAGCTCGTTGACACGCTCACGCAAGAGGACTTCCATGGGGCCTTCCAGAAGTTCTTGGAACGGTTCAACTGCTGCCGGAGGAGATTACTTCGAAGGGGACTAGAGTTTTATGTGTGTACTATCAATAAAAGTGCCCATTAAATGCTCCTCGTATGTATAAAAACTAAGGTATATTTACTTATTCATTTTATTATTATTATTATTAATAATGATATATATATATATATATATATATATATGTGTGTGTGTGTGTGTGTGTGTGTGTGTGTGTATTTGGGTGGAAGGGAATAGTTTGTTGGTAACTTTTTTTTAAATGAGTTGTTTGAGCTTATATGGTTAAATGATGATTCAAAATGTGTTTAGAAGTCCAGAAGTGATTTCCATTGACAATTATCAAGACAAATTAATCAGATACATAGCCAAGGACACTGGAATATCTAAATTCTTTTTATCACGCAGGTAGTATATGAAAATATTCGGTATTTCTCATAAAAGATGAGAAAAAGTCAATTTTTATCACAAGCTATGAAGAACTAGAGGAAAGTCCACGTTGAAAAGCTTACGAACAAACTCAATCAAACATGCCTTATTTTTTGTCAGATGAGAAAAAATTCTCCCATGATCAGATGGTAATCTCACGCGGCAACAGTTGTCTTACTCTGTCTCCACTCAAGGTACCGATATTGATGAAAAGCAAACACCCGATTCAGTTCATGGTGTTTAGGGTTGTCATTAGCGATATTAATGTAATGCCTCCATTCATCTCACATGAGCTCAGATTCAACAAGGATGCTTTCATCAAGTGGCTGGAGGAAGCAGTGCCGTCCAAGAGGAGTGTAGGTTCTCGAAGATCTTAAGTCAGGCAACAGTACTCTCTGTCACGCGACACAGGCAGGACAATCCAGTGTTATTAGTTAGAAAATTCCTGCAACCACAACATCGCCTAACTTGCTTATTATGTGTGGAGATCGGTTGGCCGAGAGACCCAGAAAACTCTGTACGGGACCAAATATAAACTGATGGCAAGGATAGCTGCATGATTTGCCAATTTAAACAAGTGACTATCGGCAATGCTTGCAAAAGACTTTCCAGTTGCGTGGAGGCCATGGTTGAAGTCAATGAAGATTTCTTTGAATGAATTTAATCTTGAATATTTCAAGATACTTTCACGTAATTTTGGAAAAAAAATATCTAATAAAGTTAGATGCCAGTGATATTTTCATTTTTGCATAATTTAGGTGAAAATTGACCCATCGAATATATATATATATATATATATATATATATATAATATGAAAAAATCCTAATCGTAATAATATCAAAAACACTATAACTCGTAGGATGTATTTATCTATATATGAAAAATTGTCACATTTAACGTTCCGGTAGAGTGTTCGCCAATGGCCCGGGAAACCTCGGTTCAATCCCAGGTCGAGTCATACCATAGACTTTAAAAAATGGAACTTGATACCACCTTGCTTAACACTCAGCATTATAAGGTACGGTTCAAGGGTAAAGTGGAGCAATCCAGGGAATGGAGTAGCGCCCTCCCCTACACCTTGGTGTAGTAGCTATCGAAAAGGGAGCCTTCGGGTCACCCTCGACTATGGTCGCTAACTTTACTTTTACTTACTATAGTATCTAATCCCTGAAGCAATTTTATATATATATATATATATATATATAAGAGAAAGATGGCATTAAACCAGTGGCCACAGATAAGCTTCCATGCTATTTGATATGCATAAAAACTAATACATATTTACTTATTATCATTATATAATAGATCTATCACAGATATTGAGCGCTCGCCAAATTATAGCGTATTTTGTCTGCTACAAATCCAACCAGTGAGATAGTGACACCTATATACTGGTGTAAATGTATATATATATATATATATATATATATATATATATATATACGTCAGAGTTCTCAGCTTGGATGGACCATCCGCGATGATCGATGTGATAGTCTTCAAGCGGTTCTTTTCAAGAAATGTTTGTATCGCTTTATTAGTAATCATCTAATCGATTGCCTGCGGAGAACCCGACGCACTATGTGATCCTGATGATTCCTCATCCATAGGATGTGTTGTGGGATTTCAGTACCATGATCCCAACACCGGTGATCCCTACCTCTTCAAGAACTACAATATTGGTGACAAATTTAACCCTATGGTTAAATTATCCATTAATTATCCATTGGGTTAATAAGCAACAAGTTGATTTCGGATAATGTAACCAGTCTTACTAAAAACAAAAACCTGGTTAACTTTTCAGAGGGAAAAAAAGAAAACTAAATATAAGTCTTTCATGCTATTCTTAACGTATATGCCTGTATATTAGTCGACCCTTCATTCCTGCAGCCAATAGGATTCAGATTGTTCATGGTAACAGTTCTTAAATGGGTAATCACGTTAGTACTGATCAGGCTTATTTATGGTTAACTTCGATTAATTAATGGTAGACAGTAGTTTTAGCGGGACTCAACCGTGTGTCAAAACTAACTTTTGATAATATATTTCTCAAAACCCTAATATAGATCGAATTTACAACACACTTCTTATCAATTTCCGAGATGATCCAGCAAATAATTTAACGACAAGGCTGTCTTAAAACTAAGCATATTTAAGATTTGTCACTAGGATGCATGTACGGTACACTTAGTAAGGACGGAAATCTCTACACAATAATTATGTCGAGGTGACCAAGGGACTCTTCAGTCATCATCATCATGTCGTGCCACTAGCATGGATATCCCTGACCCTCTCTTGCCACTTCTCCCTATCGTTCACCGCCTCCGTATCCTAACATAGCTGCTGTTTATATTTTCGAGCTGGTCGTCCTGCTTTTGCTCGCCCATATGTGGGGGTCCATAGGAGTACATCACTTATGAGCTCGCCCCTGCTTCTCCAGCAGTGTCCTGCATGTCTGGTTCGTCTAACTTGGATAGTTTTCATGATGGGAGGCAGGTGGCCGTATAGTTGGTGCCTTGTGGGGTGTTGCCGCCAGGGCTTGTTCAATATTGCTTGCAAAATTCTTGTGAAGTTGCCGTCTAGCTTCTTCTCGAGCCGTTTAGTTAGCGTCAAAGTAGTGCATCCATACAGCAGTATCGATACGACACCTGTCTGGAAGAAACTGCGTTTCATTTTATCGGTCAGGTCTGATTTCCATATGATCGATAGCCTATCGATAGCTGTCCATGCCTTCGTTAGCTGTGTGTCGATGTCTTTTTCGGTTGATGAGACACTGCTTCCTTGGTCGGTGAATTTGTCTACCTGTTTCAGAGAGGTTCCGTCTATGTTACCTGTTTGATTATAGCACATATATTCAGTTTTATGGTCATTAATTGATTAAGATACTTTCTAAAGTTTGTTTAAAGTTTTTCCCCACTATATCTCTGAATTTCTACCACATAAAGTTATCCCTTTTTTGTAGGATTACGTCAGTTTATTTATTTTCTATTTAGAAATTACGTTTTGAAAGTTTGATCTATACACCAGACTATACAGTAATTAAAAAAACAGTAACATACAGATTAGATTCATTATTTTACGTAGACAATTGTAAAAGTAAATACACCATCGTGGGCGAAATTGCACACAGCATCAGATATTGAATATTTTCATACCTGACTAGAGAGTCCAGCATATGATGTTATTTGCAGTGCATTTGAAGTGAAAGAAATTCATTTTCTAAAGCCTAAGGAATTATTTCACTCAGTCCTCTATAATAGTGTATTGGAGTAAATTAGGAAAAGCCAGTCAGATTGATGCAGCTTTTCTTTCTTTCTTTCTTTCTTTCTTTCTTTCTTTCCAAATGCAAATACTGGAGAAATGAAAAATGAATAAAAATAAAACAAAGTTAACAATGTGGGAAGAAAATGCAGATAGGCAATAACAGAATATTAAAAACGAAATGCATAGCTCAAGAAAATTGTAATAGTCGGCCGAAATTAAAAAAAGAAAAAGAAAACGAAAGAGATATTGACGAATATATCATCATGTGAATGTGGGAAAGATAAGTCATTGTAAGTAACTCCAAACACCTGGTTTGTGTACTGTAAGCAATGACTACCAAAAGCAATTATGGCTAGCTGAAAGCCATTCTTCCACCTCGTTTATGTACAATGGAGTCTTCGTGGCCAGTTCTTAATTTTTGTTCGTTTACGGTCTTTGGACATAGGATAATTGTCGCTTTTTAAGGGTTAACGCGTTAGGATTTATTGGATCTCTCTCTCTCTCTCTCTCTCTCTCTCTCTCTCTCTCTCTCCCTCTCTCTTTGAAAAAATATATATTTCTCACTCAGTCTTTTTTCATGTATTCTCTCACTCTCTCTCGAAGAAAAAGTACAGAACGATGAAAATCAGATTGGATAGACGCCGACAGCACACATAATTGCCAATGATTGGAAAAGAAAGACACACTTTGAAGAAGGAAAGTAATGTGAACGCAATATATTTGAGAGAACATTACATCTTCTGCGGTAGAATCGGACATAATTTGCTGGTTTTGTGTTTCGAACTTGAAAGAAATTCATCTCCATAACAATGCACAAAGGTATTATAAGGACAGAGAGAGGAACAGAGAGATAGCAGTAGAGAGAGAGGAAGAGAGAGAGAGAGAGAGAGTGTGAGGGAGAGAGATAGAGAGAATGATAGATGCTAATGAACAAGTGCACTTTTACAAATGATTTGATTGATTAATGCTAACGGCATCTTAATCCGTCCAGGTTAATTTTTTGCTTAGAGTTTAGGGAATAAGGTTTATTGGATATTTATTTTTACATATTTTTGTATTCATTTTCAGAGTTTTCTCTTTTGTAGAAAGTTAATGGAATACGAATAAACAGATCTATTTGACCCATAGATGGAACCTTAATAGGTACTACCTCTCCGGGTCAGAGTGAACCTGGGAGTAATAATAATCCACATACAATCAAATGCATTTTAATGTTATACCCAGGACATCTATTTTGATAAAGTGGGAACTGTCCGTGATAGAGGATTTGGGCAGTGTATTCTAAGCCCTATCAACTGTGTATTACTTTCGATGGGTTGGTTGCTTTGTTATACGGAATATCAACACATTTCGGCTCATTTAACACCGAATTAAGCCATTATGATAAAAGTTTCAAACAACTGTGTTTTGTATAAGTATAGGTTTTGATTACACAGAGTTAAATGTCAAAACACTTCCATTTCAAACAATTCAGTTTAGTATAAGTACACATTTCACTACTATTTGCCCCATAGACAGGACCCTATCAGGTGCTACCACTCCGGGTCATAGTGGACCTGGGAGCGATGGCAATGAAGAGGTGCTCCGCATTCCCCAAAGCTCAAGCATTAAGGTAACCTCACCATCACATTGTTTAGTGTCATATCAGGATACTCTTTGGGGGTGTCTTAGCCCCTCTGCAGAGAAGCAGCTGGTGTATTCTACAACCACAGCCGACCGGGCAAAACAGGGTGTTAAAATATTTTGTGAAAAGTTCAACTAAAGCAAATATACCAGGATGTTATTACTTCGAGAGGAACATGGATCAATACGGATATCATTATACATTATATATAACCAAACTTTTATGCATTGAAACAGTAAAATACTAAAAATATGAAGATGTAGCTTTCCAAAAATAAGAATGATTCTACTCAAGTAAATAAAGAGTTTGGTTCAAAGTTCCGTGTAGACTCCTGAATTCGCGAATAGATACTTGATAAAGGCTGGATGATGCATCGGACAAAGAATTATTAAAGGGACTGGAGGACTTGGAAATAACGGGACAAGTGGAGACAAACCAAACTACTACTTTATTGAAAACGCCCAAAATACCGAGAATAGTCCATGAGATTTGAGGAGACTTGCTGTCACCTAGACTCCTGTGAAAGACCATCTGCTAAATCTGATGTGAAAAACTCTCAAGGAGTAAATAATAATAATGATAAAATCTTCAGTTAATTTATGGATCTATTTTATAAATCTACTTAAAACTTTCGACTTTTGAATGAAAATTTAATATTCAATTGCTTTCAGTTTCCACACGGTGAAGATCATGAAGAAAATAATCAGAACATGTTAAACGATAAGAATTATCAAGCTTCATCTCGGAAAATTAAACAAATAATTTTGCTCAAAATTACATAAGAAAGTTTGTTTTTGGTTTCTTTGTTTTATGGCTTTTCTGTCTTCGTGATTTTTTAAAGCCATAGTTGTCCTTATTGAAGGACTGAAGTGATATTATTTAATCCAGAGCTGGGGGATAAGGAGGTTCATAGCTTCCTTAAGGCTATTAGTCCGTAAGTGAACCTTATAACGTGACTGGCGTTCGAAGTCACTTACCACGATGTGGCAATCCAGCCCATTAGCCTGTAAAATACTCACCACCTCGATAATCTAATTGAATTCTCAAATCAGACTTGTTTAGTTCTTATCAATGGATCAAATAGATTTGTTTTAGATTTTGTTCTACATTTGCGCTTAAAACAATATTATCATAACAGTGAATAAAGTGTGTTTGAGATTAGAATGATTCACATTAATTAACACTTTGGTTCTTAAAATAGTGATGTGGGAATTTAATAGAAATAGTTCAGCAAAGATGGACCTATTCGTGAATTATTATTACTATTGTTATTATCGTTATCATGTGATCTTTTCACACCAGCGTTACTTTTCGTTTCTTCCGATTCTTCATTGAGATTTTACAGAAGAATTTGGAGAAAAAAGTAGGTGATTATATGATTTCTATGTATTCATGTTTTTAATGCCTTTTTGGTACCTTTTGAAGTACTTTTTGATGTACTTTTTTCAGTCACATCTATTGTACTCTGTTAAGGAGACGAGCAGTTTCACAAAGTGCATATTTTTTGGTATTTCATATTAGCTGCGACTCCCCAATATCTTATCTGTTCCTTTCTAGATCATATGCCGGGCTTCTACTATTAACAAACATTGAGAGTTTTAACGTGTTACTTTTTTCCGCGATGTTTTTACTTTTCAATTTCTATTTCTTGGTTTTTGTATTTACTTATTCTATAATACTATTTGACTGATATCTTATAAACCGTTGCAAGTGACGTATCAATTAGAAGGCATGCTTTTCTTTATAATCTTTAACTACTGTGTCTGATCTGTTGTTCTTTATTTCTCAGAGAATACTAGCTTTTTGGGGGTTTGGTTATTGGTTCTATTTGTTTAGTATTCTGCTTTTCACATTTCAGTATTCTATTGTATTTGCATATTTTCCCGTGAATGTAATGTCATTATTTTACTCTTTTGAGAGTTTTTCACACCAGTGTTTGTTGATGGTTTCTCCCAGGAGTTTGAGTGACAGCAAGTCTCCTCAAGTCCCCGGTACTCTTCTCATTATTCTGACTGATCGCAATAATGCGGTCATTTGGATGGTCTCCACTCATCCTCCAATTTCTACGTTGTCCAGGACATTTATTAATCCTTTGGTGACTGTACCGAGCGCCCCAGTCACAATTGGTATAACAGTCACTCTCATGTTCCATAGTTTTTCCGTTTTCTTGTAATGTTTAGGTATCGCAACTAGTATAAGAGAATGAAAAATCTGAATTCAAAATAGTTGTATGCCTTTTCCCAACCTCTCCACACGATTAGTCATTTTAAGCAAAGTTTAACTGGCTTTAATTTAGAATTTTCTTTCTAGCCTTATTGTCATATCAATGTTAAAGAGTCCATCTACACTACTATTTACACTATAGATGGTTGAATACACACCTTTTTCAAGGGTATTAGAATTAAATTAAATGCATATAGCCTAGATTTGAACTCGAATTGTTGAGTTCATTTACTAGAAAAATATCTTGTAAAGGTCTGCGACCAGATATTGCTCTTAAGGGTGAACCTAAGAATCATGGTAGTAGAATTATAAATTCCATATGAAAGCCGGATGAATCAAAGTCACGAGAATAAAACCAGCTAATACGAAGATTTTAAAAAAAGAGCTGGAAAAGGAAGGGTTTAGCGTGATAGTGAAAGCTGTGGAAACAGGAGCAAGAGGTTTCATAGAAGGCTCCCTGTACCAGCTTCTGAGACAAATCGGAATCAAAGGGCGTAATAGAGCCAAATGTATAAAACACCTTATAGAAATAACGGAAAACAGTTCCATGTGGATATGGAAAAAAGAAATATCCAATGGAACTATTCAAAATGATGTTCGTTAAGCCGACACTCGATCGCGAATGCTTAACGAGATTCACACAATAATCTCATAACGAACACAGTTATTTTTCAAATCACATTTTGTCGTTACACTTCTGAGTCAACATCTAAGCTAAGCTTAGTAAATAACTAATAGGGCCTCAGTGATATATATATTTATATTCAGTGAGTCGGGTGTACAAATAAAACCACAGAGAAAAAGGCCCCGAAACGGTGCTCATTCTCTCCTGATGAACCTAATACGATTTTTCGGAAAAGTAAAAGGATTAAGGCTAAAACTTTCATTCACAAAGAAACCATATTATGTAGAGTTACTCTGTGGAATGATTATGGCAAGAGTGGCATCTGTCTGTCTGCTCACTTTTTGGTGAGTACCAATTACTTATTAAGTAATTTCCTCCTGCAAACCGGGATAGAGATCGTATTCGCCTGGCAATTCTTGCCCAAGAAAAACTAGGTGAATAGCACCCCAATAACTATCTCGGTTAAGGGAGCAGTGAGAGTAATTCTTTCGGCAGATGTGTGAAATAACATCGGCAATAGTTACATTGGCAGTTGAAGTTGATCAATATTTCTTGTTTTCATACGGTTCAAACATTTCGCTCGAACTTATTTTAGATACGTGTGTTTATATTTGCTGAAATTCTTTCTTTAAAGTCTTTAGGCTAAGAATATAATTTCTCGTTTGTGTTTCAGTTTCTTTGAACTATCTCCAAACTTAAAATTTAATTAGCGAACGGGACGTTGCTTTTTGCAGATGTTGAAATTTAAAGAGTCACCGTGCAATCTCTAATCAGTTAGATTTTAGAAGCTTGATAATCTGATCCAGTTGAAAAACAGGTGCATTTTGAACTGCGTAAATAATACCTGACAAAAAAAATACAGTGTCTATCAAATTCATACGCAGTGAATATTACTTTTGGTAAGGATGAATTTAACTATAAAACCGACTCAAAGTTTCAAATATCAACGAGATCCTTAATCTGCAGATGGCTGAGAACTGAAGATCTGGGATATTTTCTTAAAAGTTTTCGGGATTAGGCTATAGGCTGTTTAGAGAAACTTTTTAAATTACACAATATATTTTTGCCAT
>OY757910.1:55971331-56253831 GCA_963585895.1 Sepioteuthis lessoniana | reverse complement strand
GGCAGGAAGTTGACAGACAGTAAGATGTCCCGGCTATGTGGAAGCAGTGAGACTTTCTGCGGCAAGGACTCCGAAAAAGATACTCTGAAGACGTTCCCAATAACTTGGTCTTTCACGTGTACTTTTTGATAAAGTCAATCAATTTCTGCTCTTGTCATCTGGTTTAACCTGTCTGGAGTGATATGATTACTTTTTAATACTCAGATAAAAGATATCTTGTTGCAATATGAATCATCATCTAAACGGGCTGCATCTATTTTGAGACACCCTGTATTATGCAACCAAAACTTATATGGTATAGAGTGGTTACTTAGATATATTACGGGTTGATTTAAGTTTTTACTTATGTAAAATTGGTAAAATTTAGAAATGCATTCCGTTCAAAATGAGTTTGATGAGCAAAAAATTCAATTATTAGTACATACAACTTATGTAAACGACAATTACTTCCAGACCGTAGGTGAATAATCAAAAATGTAAATATTTTTCACAAAATTTACTAATCTTAATCGATAGAGGATATCTACTGTAAGAATTTTAAATTCTCTTTCCTTTGAAATATGTAATCTTCGATTTTCCTTCTTACCTATTTTTTCTAAATTACATTTCTGATGAAAATATTCTTATTGCGAATTATCTTTTCGTATAATTTTTACTTTCTCTTACAGTTGTATTGGATCGTAACCCTTATCTCCATATATATGTCTGTGGGTATATATATATATATATATATATATATATATATATATATATATATATATATATATATATATATATATATATATATATATATATATATATACTCAAAATGCTTGTATGTTAGGGCGTTAAGCTTTTCTTTTTATGATCATATATAGTATCTTTCAGATCTGCATAATTATATCGAATACAAAGTAATTGCTAAAAAAATCAAGTTCGGAAAAGATGAAAGAAAACCAGATAAAAGGACCCCCCCCCAAAAAAATCTAAATATACAGTGAGATGCAGAGAAGAGACGTAGACAAAATATAGCAATGTAGAGACAGGTTTATGAGTTAGATATCGAGCGGTAATGGACTTTTCAAATAAATTTTTAAAGCTTGGAGGCATAAAACTTTCGATGCATTAAATTTCTCCTGAGGAGAGATAAAACGACAGATGTTGCTGAAAATATCTGTGAATGATTATTTCTTTTCATGGCATATGAAACTAATCCACGTTTTATTACATACTGATAAAATTATGGATAGGCAAACTTATTGATTTGTTCATTGGTTGGTTTTATGGCATGTCAACTCTTGCTGGATTATTTTATGCTGAAGTCAATTTTACAATCACAGAATGTAATCTTAGTCAGTAAAAAATATATGTATTTACCCACCCTCTCTACCACGATTAAGATATGACATAAAGCCATGTTGTAAGTGGAGTACCGCTGGTTTGAATCCAGGGTCCTTGCCCAGACTGAGTGACTGTCTTACCAAGGCTAAAAAAATCATCTGCATTCTTGATGGCAGAAGGGGTGGATTCATGCCTTTC
Organism: Sepioteuthis lessoniana; assembly: GCA_963585895.1. Classification (NCBI taxonomy): domain Eukaryota; kingdom Metazoa; phylum Mollusca; class Cephalopoda; order Myopsida; family Loliginidae; genus Sepioteuthis; species Sepioteuthis lessoniana. The sequence continues at coordinate 56,252,313 of OY757910.1, read as the reverse complement.
ACAAAATAATTAGCGCTAGGAGAAATGTATACAGCTTCGCCGTGGATTTGAACCCGAGCAGTGGATTACCACTCAATCGAATTAAACTGTTATACCAAGCTTAATGATCATTTTCAGTAGGTAAACACTTCATTATTCTTTAAAGATCTCAGTCGTATGGAAATGTGTAATACACCGACAGCATCCTTGCAGAAGCGTAAGACCTCTCAAAGTGTATCCTCTATATGATACAAAACAATCTGATGGTGAGGATCCAGTCTGGGAGCTTTAGGGAATGTGGATTACACTTACATTGCCATTGCTCCCATGTCTACTCTGAACGGAGTGGTAGAACTTGATATGGTCCTATCTATGGATCAAAAAGAACTGTTTAACATTTAAAGTGTGTGCAAACTAATGACTTATGCTTAGCTGCATTGTTAGAAATTGGATTGCTTGATCATTGTACTTTGTTTAAAAGTAGCAGATGTTTAATCAAAATCTAAATTATATATAGAAACACATGTAACCATTTCAGTTTGTTCAAACGATCGAATATTTTTCCATAGAATAATTAGAGCTAAGCAACAAATACTCGTAACGCATTCGGCAATAATAATAATAATAATAATAATAATAATAATAATAATAATAATAATAATAATAATAATAATAATAATAAGCGAAACCATTTAACGGTGTAGAAATAATAGCAATACTTGTGTGCAAACAAATTAGTTTTAACATATTTAGAAATGAAATTACCGACACACTGTGTGTAAACAAAGGATTGATATTAAATTGTATCTGTTATATCGCAATACTTGGAACCTTTCCACTGTGTGTAAATTAATGATTAAAAATAGAAATACTTGCAACCATTCAACTGTGTGCAAAAATGAACTCAGGCCCATTTAAAAATAAAATATGCAAAATGTTTTTACCAATAATATATTTGATATACATGTATAAACAGGATTTGGTATTAAATAATCAACAATGGTTGATATCCTTCCAAATCCAAAACCAAATTTATTACTATATGAATGTTTTAAGGGCTAATGTTTTAATTAAGTTCAGAACCATTTTAAACTGGTTTGCATTTCATATTCAGTAAAATTAAGAATGTTTTAAGAGGAGTCCCAATATGGCTATTTACCTCCCATCTCGTAAACCACCCCAAAAAACGAACAGGACATGTCGACATTGTTGTCAAAACCAGGACGAACCAGGACGTTCTTCTTTTAGTCCCTACATTTGGACACACCAGTATCATATTTATCATCTCTGTGTAGACACTGTGGGCTGACTTGATGACTTATTAAGAACGACGGTTATTAGAGGCAGTTACCGAAAGAGAGAGAGAGAGAGAGAGAGAGAGAGAGAGAGAGAGAGAGAGAGAGAGAGAGAGAGAGAGAGAGAGAATTAAAATAATTTATCCTGCCGCATTCCTTGATGATGATGACGATGCTGATGAATGAGTAAACCAAATATATAAACAAAACTAAGTTTTTCGTTGTAGTTTAGTTTGTAGTATTATGATTACTGTACTTCAAATACTCTTCCTCAAATCCTCACTAGAGTTGATTAGCCATTTTCTTCATATTTCTGTCAGTGATACTCATGAAACGTGAAATAATGTATTTTAAGAGCACATAATTTTGATATTTTAGACCTGCTCTTCTATTGTACGCCAATTTACCACCCATTACGAAAAGTATGAATTAGACAAATCAGGCATGCGGGACATTGCAGGAGAAGTAAGGGCGAACTCATAAGTGATGTACTCCTGTGGACCTCTTCACATGGACGAGCAAAGTTTGGACGACCAGCTAGAATCTATCTACAACAGCTCTGTGCTGATGCAGGATGTAGCCTGGAGGACTTGCTGGAAGCGATGGACGTGGGGGGATGGATGGCAGAGATGGTCAGGAAGATCCGTGCTAAGCACACACACACACACACACACACACACACACACACACACACACACACACACACACACACACACACACACACACATATATATATATATATATATATATATATATATATAACCTTTCCGGTTCGATTCTTTTTTATCACACGATATATATATATATATATATATATAATATATATATATATATATATATATATATATATATATATATATATATATATATATAAAACGTGAAATAAAAGTAACGAACCTGAAAGGTAAGATTTGTTTCTTTTGAAAATTTAGCGATTGGAAAACTGTGCACAGCCCAGCAAGTTAGATGATATTAAGATGTCTGGACTGCAGTTTATAAAGTGATATTAAGATGTCTGGACTGCAGTTTATAAAGTGTTCTCAGACAAAAAGTAAGGGAAATTAGCTCTATTAAATATTATACGAATCGGAATAATAACTATAAGATGATTGGAAAAGCTTAATTTGAAAAATATAATATAATATAATATAATATAATATGATATAAAGAGAGGAGTTGGTCTTACGGAGAGTGATTGAAGCATTTAAAAATAAGTATTCATAGTTTCACAGCCTCAGAAAAAGAACGGAAGGGGAAATTGGGGTTCCTAACTCTTGATATGAGTTGCCTCTTCGTGCTTCTCCTACTACATCAGACACCATACTATCATAGTCACTGAGATTTTAAATTGATTGAAGTAAATACCATTATATTCCTAATTCTTCTATCATTCCTACTTTCTACTTCTCGAAATGTCCTAAGAAAAACCTAGATAGAACTACAAAAGGTTACTGCTTCATGTTTCGAACAATTTCAGAAAACGGCACCTAACAAAATTGTAGATGTACGCCTACTTGCCTTCTATCACACAAAACCATCCAAGTAAATCGACTAGGACATATTAGAGAAGTAACGATGAACTCATAAGTGACGTTCATCTGTAAACTATAACACATAGACACACCAATGTTGACTGAGCAACAAAAACTTTTATTCAGCTGCTCTGATGCCGTCTAGTTGACTTGACAAGAGCAATGGCCTATAGAGACGGTTGAAATGAGAGATTCAAGGAAATCATTGTTGTCAGCACGTATTGCTGATTGCTACGACCTGCAAACTTAATAAAGGCAAATATCATTTCCGGTAGATCGTGGGTAACGTTGTCTTGATTTTCCAACTGAACGTAGGATTCTTGGTTTGGAGTCTGGTCATTAACATACGGTCACTTAATCTAAATCATACATCACTCAATCAACGTTCAAACCGACATTCTTGAACTTTGATAGAAAAATTGATGAGACATCGAAAAACTCGATGATCAGAGTGCAGTTGTATATAGAATCTTTCTTCAATCAGATGTGAAATCCAGGGGTGATGAAACTATTGTCTTGACTACAAGTAATTGTATTTTGGCCCCGAAATTATGAAAGTTTGGTTGGGGGACACAGCCGCCATTTTTCAGCAATATATCAATGAAATTGCATATTTAACTCTATGTATACAATATCATAACTTGATATGGATATTAGCTTGAATTTGATGCAAGTTTTTGTTCTATAACGTTTCATCTAACTAAGCTATGGAGAAATCTCACGTTATATATATAAACAACGTTAAGGAAAATTTTCCTGTGTTAAAATGTGCAAGGTATGTACTCTTATATGTGCATAGAATCCTATATATATATATATATATATATATATATATATATATATATATATATATATATATATATATAATTAAAACTTTAGCATGAATTGCATTATCTTTTTATTCTAAACATATTCATTATTAATTTCAAATATTTAAAAAAGAAATTTTCTGGAATATGTTGTTAAATACAAAGCCCTAAACAAAGGCCTTTAGTTAAGATAAGTAAGTTTTTAAGTTATTTTTGTTCATTGCTTTGAATATCTGTTCATATATGCAGAGGTTATAAGTAAATGATGTAAAGTAAAAACCTTATAATTTGAACAAATAGCCTTTGTTTTAGTATAGACTACGCGGAGAGACTTTAATTTGCAGTTATGATAAAGCAAGGTCAATAAACAAAGTTATTAACAAATGTTATAAATATACGAGTCATTCAATGAATTAAGTGAATTTTGCATTAGGAGTCGATTATTGATGTACCTTTTTTAAATCAATCAATTGTGATGTATCCTTATAGCCTTCTTTACTGACTGCTGCGCTCGGAACTTTTCTTTTGCTAAAGTTTTGGGTGGTTCCAATGAATCAATCGGACGTCGAATTTTCTCAAAGAATGAAATTTCCTCACTGCAAAGGAAAATTTATAGATAATAGTTGTTTTTTTCCGGGAAATACAATACAATTTTAAGACAAACTGTTTAAATTCTAACTTATTATTTTAATAGTAGTTGTATAAAACTTTCACATTCCGAATGATTAAAGTATCATTTCTTTTTATCAATTTACAATCAATTTTTTTCTAGAATTCGATTTTGTAGGTTATATGCCTTTAATCTTGAACATGAAAAAAAAAAAAAACCGCGTACGTTTACTTTTTTGCGTGAATTCAAGCTTAATCAAAATACTTCTCAAACAGCTAACAAGATTAACAGATCATGCGATGAAGAATTCGCATGTGATTTTATGATTTAAAACATTGTATCTTGATTGATTTAAATGAGGTCACCGAAAACTTTAGTGTAGTTATTTTTGCGATGGTCTCGTATCTCCTCCTCTCATTCAGAACCATAATTATGAAATATTATGATTATGTGTGGAAAGGGCTCCAACAAGGCCAATGATTTATCTATAAAAACCTAATAAAAAATTTCCATTTTACAAATTTACCATAATTTAAAATGACCCAAAACTTTAGCACTCTTCAGTATATATATATATATATATATATATATATATATATATATATATATATATATATATTTATATATATATATATGTGTGTGTGTGTGTGTGTGTGTGTGTGTGTGTGTGTGTGTGTGTGTGTGTGTGTGTGTGTGTGTATAAATACATACATATATATTTCGACTTACGAAAACCCAATTATACAAAAAATTAAGAAACGGGCTTTGAAGAAAATTCTCTCCTATTTAATTAAATAATATTCAAGATACAAAAACGAAAATATATTGTGCCGCCCAACGATGAACATCCCAATTCTTAGCATTACGTGAACAGTTTCTTTTGCTATTATATTGAGTTTTTTAACGTACTGCCATACAACATGATGTGTTGTAATTAACGAGGATATTCTTTCGGGTGGGAATAAAATTTACACTTTATACGACTGCTTTTCGGGGCTGGAGCCAGTTATGCAATTTATAGGGTAAATCCTGCTCCATAATACGAAAATTCCAAGATATAAAAGCCCCTCAGGAAAGAATTTATTTCGTATACCGATGTATCACTGAATATATATATATATATATATATATATATATATATATATATATATATATATATATATATATATATATATATATATAAACAGGTTTTATTAAATAAAATCGAATCCCTGTTTTGGAATTTTTTCTTTTTTTTTTCTTTCAAGAATCCTTATGCTTTCTTTATGTTAAAATCTTGAAATTTGTTGATAATTTCTCCAAAAGAGCTATTTGCGTTATACTGAGTACTTTCAGTTCTCGTCCGAACCATTATCAAAATAATTTATATGCTTTTTAAAAAGTAAATTTGTTTATTATTTAGCTAAATTATTATTTTCATTTTTGTTTTTATTCCGAAAGTGAAGCTTGTTTTTATCAGCAAAGAAACATTTCTATTACGTGCACTTGAATAAAAATTATTTTATCTTTTGTAATATGGATTGTTCTATTCTAAATATTTTAGAATATTATCACTAGTTCCGAAGTTAATTCTGTTTATAATGGGTTGTCTAAATTTTATATGTTAGGCTTCTAGGATATTTACGATTTTGATATGATTGTCTGTATAGAATATTTTGGTATTATTAAGTAAAATAGTTCTATAGGTTTTATTAAGACAATCATGTTTTTTTTTAATGTTGACATATGGAACTAGAATCTGAAAGGTGTAGAGTGAGCCAAAGAAAGTACATTTCACTGGGTGTAATTCTGAATATTTTTGTGCTCATTTCATTTACTTTACCCTTTCGATTACATAATGATGATCTTAAGTCTAAGTTTTTCTTTTAAAGAAAATGCAAAATATGTTTAATGTTTCATAAACAGCGCCTCAAAATGTAAACGAAATTAAGTGAAAGAGAGAGTGTTACTAAAACGAAACACACACAAAGACACACACTCATAGACACACATACACATACACACACACACACACGTGTATCCGCATGCACAGAAAGAAAGAAAGAAAGAAAGAAAGAAAGAAAGAAAGAAAGCAACAAACACTGAAATAATCTGATAATGTTGTTTTGACATTATCGAAATGTCAAACGTGTTGATTTGTTATGAAAAGAATTTTTTTTCCGGTGCTACACGTTACACATCTGCTAGAATTCACATTCGTTATTAAAGGCGGATTTTACAAGTCAAACAAAGTACTGAAAACAAGGTTAATGACGAAGACTGGATTGTAATAAATGCCTCAACCAAGAAATTGATGATTTCTTACTTCATCATTAATGGATTGTTTTTAGTCAATCAGAATACCAAGTGTTGCTTGAGATATGACCCTCAATATTTCCTATGTCGACGAATAGTATTATAGAATTTAGTTTTAGACTATCGGGTTTTTGAAATTTATATTTAGAGGTTAGGGAATCGCATTCATTGCACACTTTTATTTATATCTTTTTGCATTCGTTTATTGAAACATTTGGCACATGATCCTAACGAATACGTATTGATTATAAACAAATCTTTTTGACTCATATATGGAAAATTACCAGGGTTAGAGTTGATCCGGGAGTAAAGGCAATGAAGGCGTGTTCTACATTTCCAAGACCTCCAGAAGTATAATCTCTCCACCAGATGCCCGTGGTGTAATGGTTATCATCGTATGAAATAGACACGGCGACTCGAGTTCAAATCCTGGACGAGACTGATTGCATTTCACATTGCACTAATACCCTTGGGAAAGGTATGAATCCAATTATTCTCTCTCCAGAGTTTTTTTTGTGGATTGTGAGTCTGAGCCGTGAGTACCTACTTCTTATTATAGGACTAGGGCAAGTACTTGTATTGGCATCAAGTGCAAGAGAGAATATATTGATTAGGAAGAAAGAAACTCCACTAAAGTCTTTGATGATTAAATATATTTGTGAAAATGCATTGACACACATTTAATTTCGTTATGTCGATAACAGATTGAAGAACAAAATATAAATAGGTTATGAAATTATTCAAGAACGTAACAAATTATGAGCTATTTCAAGCTATGATTAAGATAAGAAAACTTCTCAGAAGCAAGAAACAGGGATTTTATCAAAGGAGTAAACATTTGGGCTGGCCCCTTTGTAAGGTACTCGTGACCATTTTCATAATGGAAAATAGAGAAACTCAGACAAATGGACTTGGAAACTGATGGATAAAGAGGCATTACACCCAAATTAAGACATAGATAGACTACATATGTTAAGAAAAGGAGGAAGACAACTAACTAGCATTGGGTAGATCCATTAATGCAAAGATTGGTTTAGTTTGTTGTTTTTAATGGCATATCAGTTTTCTTGGGTCATTCACTGTCAAATCCACCCTTTTAGAAGGATAGTAGTATTACTATTTAAACCATTGCTGGAAGGATAAGGGAGGTCATACCCTCCCAAGGGTATTTGTATGAAAGTGAACGTAATAGAACGACTAGAGTTCGAACAGGATAACTACGATTTGGTAGTCCAGTGCTTTAACCATTTCACAACGGGACACCCCAGAAAGGGAAACTACACTGATAAAAAATATCAGAAAGTATAAATCCCTATGAATAACTATATACAAATACAATGTCTATGAATAATATGAAAATATATCGAGAAAATTGCTGATATAAGAGAAGTTTTCTTTTTTCTAAACGAATTTTTAAAAAGTGGTAACATAAAACTTATATACACTTCTGGATTTGTATATATATCATCATGATCATCATGTCGTGCTGGTAGCACGGATCTCCCTGACCCTCTCTCGCCACTCCTCCATATCATTCATCGCCCTAGACAGGTCTTCAGGACAACATCTCGTATCCTCACATAGCTGCTGAATGTATGTTCGTGCTGGTCGTCCTGCTTTTGCACGGCCATGTGTGGGGGTCCATAAGAGTACATCTCGTATGAGTTCGTCCCTGCTTCTCCAGCAGTGTCCTGCATGTGTGGTTCGTCTAACTTGAATAGTTTTCGTGATAGGAGGCAGGTGGCCGTACAGTTGGTGTCTTGTGAGGTGTTGCTGCCAAGACTTGTTCAAGATTGCACGCAGCATTCTTGTGTAATTGCCGTCTAGCTTCTTCTCCAGCCGTTTTGTTAGCGTCCATGTAGTGCAGCCATATAGCAGTATCGATGTGACCGCTGCCTGGAAGAAACTGCGTTTCATTTTATCGGTTAGGTCTGATTTCCATATAATCGATAGCCTATTGATAGCTGTCCATGCTTTTGTTAATCTCTTGTCGATGTCCTTTTCAGTTGATTCGACGCTGCTTCCTAGGTAAGTGAATTTGTCTACTAGTTTAAGAGGGGTTCCGTCTCGAGTGGAGATGTCTCCCGTTTGATTATAGCACATATATTCCGTTTTGTGTGCATTAACATAGAGGCTTATGCCTGCGGCTGCTGGTTCCAAACTATGCAGTAGTGTTTCGGCTTGGTCGGGAGTATTTGCCAGTATCGCTTTGTCATCGGCGTAGTCGGCGTCGGTAATTGTTTTTGCGGGGTACCTTCTACTTCTTTTCTCCGTCAGTTCGAAGCCATTCTCTCTGATTTTGTCAATCGATGTTCTAAGTACGTAGACTAGACAAATGGTAAAGAGGTACGGAGCCAGCGTGTCCCCTTGAAGTACTCCTGCTAAATGACGAAGTATTCTGTCTCCATTTGGTGATCGTACTTTTTCTTTGGTGTTTCTATAGAGAATCGTTATTGCTACTACGATTTCTTTATGTATGCCGTACGCTAGTAGGATTTGTTCCATCTTTCCTCTGTGAATGGAATCGAAGGCCTTGGTAAAGTCGACAAATATTAATGTCGCTTGTAGGTTTTTTGCCCGTACACTTTCAAGGATTCTACGGATGGTTAATATTTGTGAGGTCGTGGATCTATTTCTTCGGAAGCCATTTTGGTTTTTCTTAAGTATGTTGTCGATTTTGGGTTCTCTGCGGTTTCGTAGTAGGGCATTGTAGATTTTGGCTGCTATGGATGTAAGTGTTATGCCTCGGTAGTTTTTGGCTAATCCGAGGTCCCCCTTTTTAGGGAAGGGGAGTATGCATCCCTTCATCCATCTATCTATCGGATTTTGATTGTATACTGCGTTGCAGTGTCGGAGCAGTATGTCGTCGAATTGCCTGGTCTTCCATATTTCTGGGGGAATCTCGTCCAGCCCTGCAGCTTTCCTATTTTTAATTTTCCTGAGAACCGAGTCGAATTCTTCTTGTGTGAACGGTCCTAGATTAATGTCTAATTGTTTACTAATTATTCTGGTGATTGGTTCATGTGTTATTTTCGGTGGGTTTCCTAGTAGCTTTTCGAAGTGCTGTTTCCACAGTTTTCAGTTTTGCTTTGGCTGTGTTCTTTCTTCTACTCACTTCGTTTATTGTTTGCCAGGCTATCCTAGATTGTCTATCTTCTACCGAGTCTCTAATCTTATCTATCTGATTTTGAATGTATTCTGTCTGTTCCTTTATATATATGCCTGCTAATTGATATTGTGCCGTTTTTAGTTTTTCTCTCACCGCTAAAGTTTCCCATGGGACTCTATATTTAGTTTTGAGTTTTGTTGGAATGCATTTCGCTGCTGCCTCGAGGTGCGCATTGACGAAATTTTCATATTCGTCGTTTGGTGTACTTTTTTCCGTCCTTTCTTGTAGTGTTTCGAATCTGTTTCCTAATTCTAATACGGATTTATCTCTTATATCTCTGTTGTTCAAAAGGGCCCAGTCATAGTGTTTGGTGATCGCTGTTCGTTTGGCGTTTTTTCGTAGGCTTAGCCGTATTTTCGCCGTGACTATTCGGTGATCGGTGGACACACCCTCTAAAGAGGAGTATGCCTCGCAATCCATTGCACTATTTTTCCATTTCTTGTTTATAAGTCTATCTGAGCTTTAGTATTGTTCGCGACGTGTATGTCCATAGTTTGCCCTCCCTTTTTTTGGTAGTTTGTATTGAGGCATGCTAATTTATTTTCTATCATGAAATCTGTTAGATGTTGCCCATTCCTATTTGACGTGTTGTGGAGGCTGTATTTGTTGTTTCCGTTTTTCCCGATTTGGGCATTCATATCTCCGCCAATGACTAACATGTGTTTCGGGATGCTACGCACTAATGAGCATTACTCATCGTAGAAGGTGACTAGTTCGGTTTCTTCACTAACATTGGTAGGGCTGTAGCATGAGATGATTGTTGCTCTGGGGTTGCCGTTAAAAGTAGCTGCCATCATTTTAGGTTGTATTTTCTCAATGCTATTTAGCGTTTTTAATGTTCTAGGTCCTATAAGCAATCCTACCCCTCCTACTAAGGCATTGACAGCGTTTTTCCATGCCGATACAGTGACGAGCGACCATCCATTGCCAGTTTCGTGATATTTGATATCTTCGGTGTGCATGTATCTGTGTTCTTGTATGCATATTATGTCAATCTTATGTTCTACGGCCGATGCGATTAGCTCTGGTAGTTGTCCTATTCTATTTAAGGTTCTTACGTTAAATGTCGCTATTTGTAGCGTTTGCTCGCATTTTACTAGTTTTAGTCGTTTGAGCTCTGTAGCTGATTTTTCGAACACTGAGGCCAGGGCTCCAACCTCAGCTGGACGCGCCCCTTTTTTACCCGCGCAAAGAGCGATGCGGTTTGTGTATGTGGTTTGAGTGTGGGTCATGGTTATCTTTCGATGGCTGTTTTATTCTCTTCTATAGAAGCCACGCTTATCGAGGAGCAGCAGTAGTTCCCCGAATGAACTAGTTAAAGTCATCAAACTCCCGTCCAGGACATGTTTAGGTATTGAGCTTGGTCGTCCATGGGTTTATTCAAATACCTTTACATACATCATGCTGCTTCCCATGTTTACGTAAAAAAAAAAAAAAGAAAAAAAGAAAAGGGTGGTTTAATTTTGATTTAAGTTTTCTTAAGTTTTTAACTTAGTTAAACTCCAAGATTAAGGTACTTTCGTCAGACTTTTACTGGTACTGAATATTTTTTTTTTTTGCGGACATTTTCCTAGGCTTTTTAGTTTTTCTTCTATACTACCGTTGGGAGCCGGGGAGGCTTTAGGAATTATAGAGTTTTTACAAATGACAATTTTTATTTTTATTTATTTATTTTTTTATTTTTTATTTTCTGTAGTAGCATTGGGAGTTTTAGGCTTTTACTTTTTCTTCTAAACTACTGTTAGGCCTCTTAGAATTTTAAACTTTTAGAAAAGATTCAAAAACATTTTGCCGGGTTCGCTGACATTTGGACAGAGTCATATATTCAATTAGGGTTTATAGTAAGCGTGTCTTTACATTTAAAACGCACAGTTTAAGCAATATTTTACTAACAAAAATACCTGCATAACAATATATTGTGTTGTGTATATATATATATATACATGTATGTATGTTGATAGATTGATTGCGTGCGTTTATGAGTCGGTGTATGAGTATGTGTGTGTGTAAGAACGTTTATATTTATTATCAAGTACTCATACACCCATAAGAACTTTTCCTAATGGAAAGTTTGTGAGTTATGTAAGAAGACAAATCTTAGTTCTATTCCTTCTTAAGCTAAACAAAATTAAATAAATGACTTTATATATATATATATATATATATATATATATATATATATATATATATATATATATATATATATATATATCTGTGTGTGTGTGTGCGCTTATATATATATATATAGAGAGAGAGAGAGAGGGAGGATGTTGATTAAATTGTATATGCATTGAAAGTAAAAGCAAATGTTTCGTTAATCATGTTTAAGTTATTTTTATTGAAACAATTTGATCTTATTTACATTTTATGAAGAGTAATTAAATTTCAAGTAGGTAAGACTTCGTCATCTGTTGGAGTGCAGCATCATAATAATCTTTAATCACACGATTACCTTCTCTTCTGGACTAATACCCTTGCGAAAAGTATTAGCTTACTTTATTTCCACAGCAATGGGTTAAACAGTGCCACAACTATTCTTCAACAATGATAGTTTGGGCATGAAATAAGTCACTAATGTTGATATGCCATTAAAAAACACCGAATTCAATGGCCCAGGAAATGAATATATAGAGTCTGAGATTTTAGCTCACATAAGATACGGTTACAAGCAAAATAAATGACCCAGTAGATTTTCAGATGCGACAAATGTCATTGCGTATCGATCGACTGCTTGTATTTTGCATATAAGAGAATACGTTTATTATCTCTATTCTCTCTCTCTCTCTCTCTCTCTCTCTCTCTCTCTCTCTCGCTCACTCACACAGACGCACGCTTTAACGCTCGCAGAGATACTGAAAAAATATATTTACATGCGATTCGTGTTCGAGATGTGGTCTCAGAGCTCCCGTCAGCTGCTTATATACTGTGCTATCGGCAAACAAACCGTACAAATTCATTGATAAATTCCTTGGAAAAGGTCAGAAACAACAAAGATTGACTTGTAGATATTACATTCTGTCACCCACCTCTTAAGCTGCCACGAGATTTACATGACACTCTGAAGCAAATATCACAGAGAGTTTATAAGCGTTTATAAGATAATTGTCACCGGGTGATCTTCGAATCAAGTTTCATCGCCTAATTAACAGATGTAAATTCTAATACCAAGTACAAAAAAATCATCATCATCAACCAACTAATATACAAACAATACCAGAAAAATACCCGAAGCACGTTGTGTAACGGTTATTATCCTAGGAAATGGACTCAGTGACTTCAATTCATATTCTGGGGGGACTGGTTTGCGTTTCACTTTCTTGGGAAAGGTACAAAACCGCAATTTCTTTTCCATCCAATCATGGAGAAATAGAAGAAAGGACCCTGAGATTTTTTATCTGAGGACTCCAGTCAGTTTGATAAAAGTAAAAATACTGAAAAAATATTATGACAGAAAATACTTTTTGTTGTAAACCATTGCAGAGTTTCAATTTATGGGAAAATGATCTTTAAAAAATTATGCAAGTCCTCTTTCTGATTGACTTCCCCTCGTATATATATATATATATATATATATATATATATATCACAAGAATATTTTTACTGAGACTATTCAGAATGGTGACAAATCAATCAGAAGCACAGGTCTGTCATGAAATTTTGGGGGTCTTTTTTGTGGAATTTACAGATTGTGAGATGTGTAAGAAGAACCATGTTTGAGTCCAAAATATTTACAAATTGGCGGAAGAATTATACGAAGATGCTGCATTTTGATCCAATATACTACGTTGTGTGTGTGTGTTTGTCTCTCTCTCTCTCTCTCTCTCTCTCTCTCTCTCTCTCTCTTTCTCTCTCAAGCTCTTATTTCTCTCAATATGTATATATGTAAGGAAAATAACTTACTTGCAATTTTGTCATCACCGTTATAGATGATGACCCCGCAGTTTTGCGTGGTTTCACTGCCGAGAGACAGAGCAACGTATCCGTTTTAAAACCAAATATTTCTCTCGAAATCACTGATAAGATCGAATGAAAATGGAATTTCATGTACACTTTCTATTCGTTACAATCAGTATCATGAATTTTACCCAATCCTCAGACGCGTAATATGCTTTCATTTTTTTAAAAGTCGAATTCACTTTACAAGCACAAACTTGGTCATTCCTCCAGCTATTTATTTGTAGGCACGACATTTGCTGATCATATTCTCCAACAGCAACGAAAAGTGGAGAAGGATACAGATCTTTCTTAAGGGCATGAAAATGGACTAAGCTTCTACTTCCTCTCTCTCTCTTTCTCTCTCACTTGCAAACACTATATATATATATATATATATATATATATATATATATATATTAATTTCAAGGACGACATATAGGTTTCGGGAAACTGTGGGCAAGTTTATTATTTAAAAATATAAACAAGGCACTTTTGAGCAGTGCACCTACTAGTCCTATCAAACTTAATCATAACATCATGGACAACACCATCTAAAACAGACAATGGATATACATTTTTAGACAAGGTTGACCTGATGAACTTGATTCATCATCAAGATAACACTTTAATGAAATCATAAGGGCACGATAGACAAGTGTCTTAATTTTGCGCTGCAGTGGGCAAAATGAATCCCATCTCGTATACAGGCTAGAAAAGGTGGGCTTTCTGTATACATAAGTGAGAAAAGCCGGAGAAGTTTTATGCACTAATACATCTAAAAAGGCAAGTTGATGGTCGGACTCCTTTTCCACGGCGAACTTTAAAGAGGAATGCATAGAATTTAGTTGTATGAGAAATGAATCAGCATCTTTCTCATTTTTAAATAAACAGAAAGTGTCGTCAACATAACGATAATACATGGGGAGGGTGCAGTCTATTTTATTAAATAAATTGGCCTCACAAAACCCAACAAAAATATTTGCCAGTGTGGGACCAAGACTTGACCCCATCGCCACACCGTCAATCTGCCGATACATGATGTTATTACAGATAAAATCGACAGAGAAGGTATCAAAATTAATCAGATGTTTGAACACACTCTCTTGAAAGGTAGGTTTTGGAAGCGAACTAGGAAATAAGACATCACCACAAATTTCAATAGTTTCTTCAAGAGGAACGTTTGTATAAAGGGAACAAAGATCAAAGGAGCACATAAACATATCAGTTGGAATAAAGTTTCTAATAATCTTAGAAAAAGAAAAAGAATCTAAAATACACAAACGAATAAAGTGCTCCAAAACAGGTTGAAGCACTGATGAAAGACAACTGGCACCTTTTTGTTGGGCGGAACCAACCATAGATAAAATGGGTCGCAAAGGAACACCATTTTTATGGATCTTAGGATGATCATAAAGACCGGGACAGATAGAACCAACAGGTCGAATGGAGTCAGAAATTTCAGGCAATAGAAAACCACTCTTTACCCACTTCCTTAGATGCTTTTGAAATTTTACTTTTATAGAAGGGTGTGATCACAGGTTTCAACCGGAACTAATTTTATAAATTTTGTATCATCATTGACGTAGTCAACATGATCCAATAATACAACACCAGCACCTTTATCCGGTTTTGAAATAACTAAATTATCATTTCGTAACGATTTGATGGCACGGCGATGCTGGTCTCCCCATTTTGATTTGTCAGACGCAACAGACATGCCCGAAAAAGTATGGGCAAGACTGTTAAGTTTGGCTTTAAAGTCACTGCATGCTAAATAAGGTCTAGGTTTTAATCCAGCCTGCTGGGAATACAAGAGCTCAGTGTCAGCGAACACCTCACGGTCCGGCATATGGAAGGGAGCACAAAATTCAAAGCCATGTGCTAAAATAAGTGACTCAAATTCCGACGGTCTAAACGTAGATAAATTTTAAAAATCGCAAAATTATATATATATATATATATATATATATATATATATATATATATATATATATATATATCGAAGATACACATGAAAAATAAGACACAGAGACAATTTCGATCAGTTTTAACAGGTCTGAATTTAAATTTATTTTGTCCTTGAACTATATGTCACACTCTCACACTCGCACACACTCACACACATTAGGACACGCTCGTATATATATATATATATATATATATATATATATATATGTGTGTGTGTGTGTGTGTGTGTGTGTGTGTGTGTACCGAAACTCTACTTAAGAAAAATGCGAGAGAAAGTCAATTTTGATAAGAGTTTTAACAGGTTTGAAATCAGAATTTCCTTTCTGCTTAACTGGACGGCAGTTGGTTAATCTAAAGAACACACGCACGCACGCACGCACACACACGCACACACACACACACACACACATACATTTAGTATCGTCGAAAAGACTGAAAAATGGATTAATTTCTCATTATTGCCACAAATTTTAGTAAAAATTCAATCGCTTAGACAAACATAGAAAGTGATTATTTTCGTTGATTATTATTGTCTACGTTCCTTTCGGTTGTACCGAAAAGTTAATAGCAAAGGACAAATCACAAATTAGAAAAGAAAATAAAACTCTAAGAAATTTTCAATTATTTTTCAATGTTTTTCTGCAAATATCCTTTTCTTACTTTTCGGTACAAATAAGAAAACTTTGACAGAATTAATAAAGAATATTATAACTTCATATTCGTATTAAAGCCTTTAAATGTTTATTCAAACATATCACAATGGTAGAAGAAAGTGGTTCCCTTTTTTTCAGACTATTTTTGGCAAAACCACAAACTCTCTCACACACACACACACACACACACACACACACACACATATATATATATATATATATATATATATATATATATATATATATATGTGTGTGTGTGTGTGTGGACAGATAGATAAATAGACGCTTTAATAGCATCTATCACTCGATTTATTCTCAACTTTTCTTATCTTCTCTTCTATCTTTACATACGTGCACACACACACACACACACACACACACACACACACACACACACACACACACACACACATATATATATATATATATATATATATATATATAAGTATGGTAAATTTATTAATGAAAATGTAATTTGAGTCACATTTCTTGATCATATAATAATGAAATATCAAAATTAAAATGAGCACAGTTTTGAATTATAGATTATTTATAAGTCATACTACATATTGGCCTTTTTAAATCGAATATTTAAAAATCGGACTGACTGTTTTCCTTTTAAAAAATGCTAATCATTTGCCATTTGATCTTATAATTTCGATCCTATAGCTAATCAATGTTTTGTATAGTATTTTTCTTGAATTAAAGAACAGAAATCAATCCCAATATATTATTTGATATCGGAACAAGTCAGCAATCATTTTATTTAATTATTTGCCACAGCATCTTCGGGTATTTGCATTAATTTTCAAAAAGCACAATGATGAAATTTACTATTTCAAAATACATTATTATCACCATCTATCTATCTATCTATCTATCTATCTATCTTATTCTATTCTATTCTTTTCTATTCTATTCTAGTCGTATCTACATATCAATCTCTCAGATCTGGGCGATAAAAAAACTACCGATACTAATGTTTTGGAATTAATTAATTAATTAATTAATTAATAAAAAAAAATGAATAAATGAAGACGAGTGCATAGCTTATCAATTTATGTAATAAAGGGATGTTGTCTACATGTCTAAATTGTTATCTAGAGATGTCTAAGAATGTTTTAGAACTATTTTCAGGAGTAGTCTCGATCCTTTCTGATAAGAATTTTTTAGATAAAATATCTGATGGTGCAAGAGCAGGGATCATCATTAATTATACAGCGTAACTTTTTTCTTTAACTGAAAATTCATTTCAAGTGTGAAACTTGAGCAAATTTATGACATTAAAAGACACGTCGATGCAGCTTCACAAATTATCAAAATTCGACTTTCTGAGGTTCTTCGACTTTGAAATCAGAAATTTTCTTTTCCCTACACTGGATGGCATGACAAGATTAAACAAACGAACTCACACACACACACACACACACACACACACACACACACACACACACACACACACACACACACACACATTAACACATATTGTATAGGACAAAGAAACTGAAAAATGAATAATTTCTCATTATTGCCACAAAATTTAATGAAACTTCAATCTCTGGAGTAAATTTGTTGAATAGCAAGGGGATAATTTTAAAGAGAATTAACTTTTCATCTTTTGTCAATTTCTGTTTGGGTAAATTGTTCTAGTTTTTTTCTTTTTCGAACACACTTTATCTTTATGTGTTAGTAAACTTCTCATTTTATATGTATGTTTGTGCAATATAGGAAAAACGTCACACTGTAGCGAGATTTCATTTGAACTAAAATTTTCTAAGTTAAAGAATGAAGCAAATTTCAATTCAATTTAAAACAATAATAATTGGGTGTGAAATCTGTGGTTACGCTGAACCTTATTTGGGAATTATTCAAATCATAATGGAGATAAATTTGAAGTTCTAGATAGAATCATTCACTCCTTCCTATATAGAAGCATACGTTTTATTTTGGATCGTTTTTAGAATGAGAACTGTACGTGTTCATGGGTTTTTGATTGATTATTTTAAAATGGATAAAAAAAAATATTGCCCTTTCAGTGGAGCTTAGAATACATCAACTGCATCCCCTACAGAGGATTGAAACCTTCTACCTTACCAAAAAGTGTCCTTCTTACTCAATTGCATCCGGTGGTAAAGCCTTAGGTCTGGAGCTCTGGAGATTTTCCAATAAGTTTCTGTTGCCATGAAAACTTTGTCTACTTTGAGTTGAAGTTGAAGCACTTGTTAGGAACCCATCAATGCGCCAAACAAATCTGTTAGAACAATAAAAGTACTGGATAGGAAAACCTCAAAAATATTATTGTGTATAAGCAAACCGCTTCATTGGCCTAATGAGTAGAGTGTTTGCCAATGGTCCGAGAGACCTGGGTTCAATCCCAGGTCGCGTCATACGAAAGACTTTAAAAGTGGTACTTGATACCTCCTTGGTTAACACGCAGGAATATCGAGGGTAAAGTGGAGCAATCCAGGGAAAGGAGTAGTGCTCTCCCCTACACCTCACTGTAGTAGGTATTGAAAAGAGAGCCTTCTAGTCACCCTTGACTACGGTCACCAACTTTACTTTTTACTTAAAGGCAAACGGTTATAATTATAATTTCGGGCTTGATGCTTGAAACCATATAATTGTTTGAATATTTCGTAGAGAGGAGTATCAGAAGCTAAATAAGTAAAGTAAAGTTAGCGACCATAGTCGAGGGTGACCCGAAGGCTCCCTTTTCGATAGCTACTACACCAAGGTGTAGGGGAGGGCGCTACTCCATTCCCTGGATTGCTCCACTTTACCCTTGAACCGTACCTTATAATGCTGAGTGTTAAGCAAGGTGGTATCAAGTTCCATTTTTAAAGTCTTTGGTATGACTCGACCTGGGATTGAACCCAGGTCTCCCGGGCCATTGGCGAACACTCTAACCGCTGGGCCAATTTTATAAGAATACTTGAAATCATGAACCATGTACAATACAAGATTATTATAGACAAAATGTGCTAAAATAATTGCAAAAGAAAGGTGAAATTATATATCATTATAATCAAGCATTTGAAATCAAACTTTTAAAGTCTGGGGATATATTCCAGTATGGATATCTTTTTAGCTCTTGTTAGCAGTAAATCGATGGCATATAAAACAGATAAATATAAGATATATTACAATATAGAAGAAGTAAATTTGCTAACATTTAATATTTCAGACTTTATGGCTATAATCTACATCCACGTTAAGGTTCACAAATAACTGAAGTAAAAGATCTTAACGAAAGTCAATTGTACCCTCAATCAATAGAAGAGAAAGGCTGTCTAAACAGATTCAGAGCACTTTAGTATAAGGCCAGAAATATGGAGAATTCAGTAAGAATCAACTTTACAAACAATAGTTTGTTCGTTAAGCTTATACTTAGTGCTCCAAGTTAAAATGAATTACGGTAACATAAAAATCTGACTGGTGAGGTGTTGTCACTAATGACGATTACGTTGATAATAATGATGGTGACTGATCGGAATGCGACATTTTAGTAGGTTCGAATTCCACTAGCGGAATTACGTTTAGTTGCAGACAAACATCTCAGGGAAACTTATGAACTTGTTATCCCCCAGGTTAAATAGAACCATCACTGCACTTCTTGAAGTATAATTTCATCATACTTGTAGAAGGAAGGATTACACAGAAATTTAAACCGTCTCGTTTTTTAGGGTCAGAAAACACAAATCATCACGAGCAAAAGATCTTCTCTTATCTATTTTCTTCATTTCTTTTATTTTGTGAGGTTACAGAAATAAGCCGAAACGGGTGACGGTCACGAGCTGTTTGTGGAAGATTTGTGAATTTTCGCATTCCCAAGTGTCTCCCTTATTTGAAGGATCAGCCATAACGTCACGGATCTTGCGATTCTTTCTGTCCCATCCCTTGCTGCGTCTTCACTTGCTCGAATTACTAGTGCCGATCTTCTCCAATGATATCTTTGGAATGCCATTGATAAAAAAAAATCATGAAGCCAAATCATTACTGTGTAGAATTGATTTCTAGTAAGTCATACTAATTTATCCTATAAAGCAGGTTACATATGATAGAAGACATGGCCCGGAACACCTGGATTCAATCCCCGGTTAAGTCATACCAAAGACTCAAAAATGGTATGTGATACCCCCTTGCTTTACACTTAGCATTACAAGGTACGGATCAAGCGTAAAGTGGAGCAATCCATGGAAAAGAGTAGCGTTCTCCCCAACACCTTGGTGTAGGGACTATCGAAAAGGGAGGCTTCTCATCAACTTATGGTCGCCAACTTTACTTACTTTTTTATATATCTAAGTCTGTTCCTCCACCTTCTCTCTATCTCTTTGTCAATATATATATATATATATATATATATTGATTCATTGTTTCAACCACGTTGTCTCAGCTCCATCGTAAACATCAACGGAAGTAATTTTGTCCCTAATTCTGAAGTACTTGAAAAGTTAAAATCACTAACATTGAGGCAATGCTAATGAAATCTATGCTATGCTGGGCAGGATACGTCCCCAGGTCGGGGAATAATTCTCAGCCCAGGATTATTCTGTGGAGCAAGCTCTTCACTTGCGATCGCAACAAAGGGGCACTAAAGAAATGATTGAAGAACTGCTTCAAAAAGTCTCTTGGAGCCTGTCACATCAAACTTCCCCGATATTTCGCCCTATCTAAAAACTGGACGTCTAGCTTTCACCACCAACCATGTTATGGCCTCCTTAACAAATACCCGCAGAACCGCTCTCAAGGACAAAAAACATATGTAGAATTGCAATAGTATGCGACGAAACACTGACAAAACCTTCAGGTGCGGTAGCTGTAACTGTACCTGCCTGTGATGCATCAGCCTTATCAGCCACTAGCCTGCCTACTGTTGACGTGAATCACCCTCTACTTGATCGTCGTTCACGAAGCCATATGATAAGAATATTGGTGTGTATGTATGTATATATGCATGGATCTGCGTGTATGTGTGCCCGTGAGTGTGGTAAAGATCGATTTAACGAATTAAAAAAAGGTGATTTCAGTGGCATGTTACACTCAGGCATTTATAATATAAAAAGGTCGACCCAGCCTAATTACCGCAAAAGCTCTTCATAAAAACGCAATATGTGCGATTTTGATAGAAAAATAACGAATTTTCTTAATTTTCGGGAGTTATCTTGAAAGAACAGTTTATAAGTAACGAAGGTAGAAATACGATCGAATGATAGAATAAATTTATAAAAAATATACGTGTGTTTGGGTAGTATAACAAAATAGAAAGCAAGGTGAACTGTGTTTTCTCTCGGTGAATACTGTCAGTAAAATAAATTTAAAAACTTCACCTACCCTAGCAGTGATGTGAGTCCTATGCGGTTTTCCCCATTGACAAAGATGGACCAGATGGCTTCGTTTGTCGCTATAGCAAAATGGACAACAGCTTGTGGGAGTTCATTTTTCATATGCCCAATGAGCGAGGATTTAATCAACATCCGTCTCCAAAAATCAACTCACGGATATTAGCAACCTGGTTCAGAAATTTGTTTTTTTCTTTTTCAATATTTTGCACTTGTGTGTTAATAACAGTCTTTGAAACTTATGAGATATTCAAATGACTGTGAAATCATACTATATCAGGAGTGTTTTTTTGAAAGTCTCAGATAAGTGTAAAGGGACTTCGTAGAGCACTTCACCAGAAAAAAGCAATTACTATTCACGCTCATAAATATTAATATTTCAATGATGTTTATCAGCTCATGCGTCTTGCAAGAATAAATGATTGATTGATTTTGACATCATATTAAACAGACAAGGATTATTGTATGTCTAAAAGGTAGTGAATCAATTCAATTTTATGTTCATATTTACATTTTTGTGTTGTTTCTTAAGATATTTTTTCACACGGTCCAGTCGAATTCGAATTATGTTTAAACAGATCAGTTTACTCAATAGATGGAAATCTAACTGGTACAACTGCTCTAGGAAGAAATGAAATTGAGAGTTATGTGAATGAAGTGGTACTCCGTACTCCCCAGATGTTTATAACTGTAGTCTCATCATTAAGAACAGTTTTGTGTCATACCAAGAAGGTGACCTAAAGTTATTGTTCGTACGAATCAATGTATAGTAAATTTAGGTAACATCAACAAATAAGAGATTTCCTCATGTCACATGATAGCCCACGGAGACGATAGAGGTAAGATTAATACTATCCTCCCGTTGAATTAACAGTATCTAGCCGTCAAAAAAAGTGACCGTTAAGGAAGAATGTAGGTCACAGAGGGGGTATCAACAGGTGTTGGTACTTAGTAACCTCAGGTCGCCGGAAACCAAGGGGGAGAAGAGAGAAGCCAAATGATTGGCTGGGACCTTAAAACGGAAGTGGGGACCCCTTCCCCTCAGCGGAAGTAAATAATAAGAAAGCCAGTTTTTGAGCAGGGTTCGTAGTGGGCAGACGAACCATAGCCAGTATTCCGGGTTGAAGACAAAAGAATATCTGAGACAGGAGGGACCTCAGGTTCTTCAAGCCAGTGTAAAAAAATAGAATAAAGTCTATTAGCCCGTGAAAGAAGAAAGATTCTCCAGTGGAACCCCGTCGAAAAATAAGATAAGTAACTTTGGGGACGTTTCTCCTTTATACCCAAATTTTGTATACCACTCTCTCTCTCTCTCAATTTGAAGAAAAACAAAAGTCAAGAGAAGACATTTATATTCGTGGACTGCCAATTATTATATGTTTTGACACTTTGAAAGTGTATATAACTGTAGTAAAGGAATTATATATTTTTATGTTACCATGTGGTCTATGTTGTGACTTCATGCTTCCCTTTCAGCTTCTATTCGCCTTATGTTATCTTGCTTAGAATTGTCCTCTTAATTCCTTAACAATATCACACGGGAAACCGGAGTTGCCGACTACTACAATATAATATTATTACGACTAAAACCTATAGGTCCATATCCTTCCATTATCTTGGGGAAGGAAGTGAAAGCGGCCTGGTGGGTGTGTGGATAGTGTGAAATTTGGAACCCCTTGCCAGCGGCGGTCAGTCTGGCACTAAATTAATCCCTCACGTAATATGCCAGTTCTTATATGCCTGAGAGAAAGACTCTGAACGAGGACTTATTATATAGGGGATCAAGTGCCAACCTGCCCCGTCTTCACACATGTGAATATAAAAGTCCCGTTTTGGGATTTTAGTCAATTTGCCGTCACACTCGTAACCAATATCACTAAGGCACGAACTAACATAAATACGTAGATTGAATAAGGTGGGGTTTCGGCACGGAATAGTGGCTGGCATGTTGTACTTCGACATCGTAGAAAGCGAGTTCGAAATTAGGTCGAGCTATTACATTCACTTTCGAACAAATACATTTAGGAATAGAATGAGTACCCTTATCTTCCCATCAATGGATAAAATAGTACGACTGTTGTTCTTCAACGAGGATGGTTTGTCATTTAATAACCCATGAAGCTAGAAATGATATTGAATAAAGAAACCAAACCACACCAATCAATTGACTATGCCACCATTGACCCAAACGCCTTATCTAGACTTTCTGCAGGAACTCGTATAAAAATACCACCACTGACTTTCGTTTTGTGAAAAATAACTAAGAATTGCGTGTCTTATTTTTCTGTAGAAATCCAGTTCTTATCGCCAACTCTATCTGTTACTTTCTTAATCTTGTGTTTTACCGATTCCATTTTATTTATCAT
Organism: Sepioteuthis lessoniana; assembly: GCA_963585895.1. NCBI lineage: Eukaryota > Metazoa > Mollusca > Cephalopoda > Myopsida > Loliginidae > Sepioteuthis > Sepioteuthis lessoniana. The sequence goes on along the minus strand of OY757910.1, from coordinate 56,228,362 downwards.
TCTCCACGTCTCTTCTCTTTCGTAGCTGTGGGTACATTGAACAGATAGATGATGTCAATATTGGAGTGAATGTTTTGATTTTATGGCTAAGAGTACTGAGTGACTTGATATTCACGACAACATAGAAATGGCAGCAGAAAACAGAACTTAAATAAAAATGATTGCAATCGAAATAACCATTGTGCTTATAAATCATTACCAAAAATTTATTTCCAGTATTAATTTCCAAACTCATCCCACTATATATTTTTTCATCAATATCTATCTATCTATCTATCTATCTATCTATCTATCTATCTATCTATCTCAGCCTGCTTGATCCTGCGCCATAGATGTATTATATGACTATCTGCATATCTCAGATGTCTTTCTTTCTTTCTTTCTTTCTTTCTTTCTTTCAAATACTTTCTTATCTATCTATTGATGACATTCATTTATTCTTGTATGATTCCCTATAACACGTATATTTCTTTGTTTCTTTGTTCACTTCGAAGATCTATCTATCTATCTATCTCGGAGGTCCCTTTGGAATAATGGCTAAGGCGTTCTTGAAGTAAGCGGGTTCGAAATCATGTCGCGGTATTAAAACCACTTACGGACTAATACCCTTCGGAAAGATTTGAACCTTTTCCTCCCTCGACTATGGGTTAAATGGGTTAAACTACTATGCTTCTATAAGGATGGATCTGGTATTAAATAACTCACAAAGGTTGACATGCCATCATCGATTCTTTTTTGTTTAAATTTATCAGACTTTCTTTCTTTCTTTCTTTCTTTTAAAAACCATCGGAAATATCTATTTATTTGTCTGGTCATATCCATCACATATTTTCATTTCTTTTTTTATCAAACTTGCAGAAAATCTATCTATCTATCTATCTACCTATAATTTTTTTTGAATCAACATATTTTTGATCAGATCGTAAACAAGAACATTTTGTCTTGTTTTGATCAGGTTGTTTGTCAGATCGCAATCAAGTTCATAATTTTGGCCAAACTTAAAAGTGTACTAACAATTTCTCAACAGACTGTAAACAATTCGAACGTAAAAAATCGGACAAGTAAACGCTTACACAGTTGGATGAAAGTAATAATAATTTCGCACAAAGACAAAAACTTGGATACATTTCGCAAATATTTAGGAGAATTATCATTCTTTTCGGGAATCTGGGGAGTGCAGAGTACCTTTTCATTGTTTACATTGACATCTTATGAAACAATTCCCATTCAGTAAATAATAATTGGTCCTATATATATATATATATATATATATATATATATATGTATATTAGTGTACTCTAGCCCTCAACGCAAAATATTTCAGACGCCGGTGTTTATTGAATCCCTTGTAAGAATTGTAAACAAAAATATATTGGTGAAACATCTTGGAACCTTCACGTCGCTTGAAAGAACACAAAAGAGATATAAGAATTGGTAACTTAAACAATGCACTATTACAACACATTTCTCAATCTAATCACAACTTCGATTTCAATTCTGCAAAGATGCTCATTTACATTCATAATAAAAAACTAAGACAAATTTTCGAAGCCGCTGCTATTTCACTCTGTAATTCCCAAAATACTCGTCCTGGCTTTTATAATATTTCTCCTTACTTGAGAAAATCCATTTTAAATAGCTACAATACATTCCATCTTTAGTTAATATATTCCACATTTATCAAAATGTCATCCTTTCTCTTTTTCTTTTGTCTTTCTTTTTCTTCCTCCTTTTGATTCGAAATCTTTCTCGATAAAGAAACGGAACATAAATTGTACACAATATTTTTAATAAGTAAATAAGTACGGCCGCGTAAAACTTTTGAAAAAAAACATTTTTAAGTTCAATTTTTCTTTTTAAAATTGGTCCTGTTCGAGCACCCATTATAACAGATTTTAATCTAATTTGACTGTGTATCATTATCCGTTTATGATGAGCCCTTATTGTCTTAAAATATTAGTAGCATCCGCTTTTCAGATATTAAAAAAACATATTTTTAAACGGTGTATGTTCATCTATTAGTACATTAGTTAAATCAGAAATATTTATTGAACAAAACTTACGAAATTTTATTCCATGGTCTATTAGCTCTAACGAAATAATTTTCAAGAATTTATCTCTCATAAGAACTGTTGAATAAATTTAGAGGAACACAAAGGGATGTAATCGAGATATTCATCCAAAAGAATAATGACTTTTTTAAATAATGAAGTTAATAAAATAAAATATGCTTTCGTGGTAAACCAGTAAAACGTCATTGGAATATCAAACCATAATCCAGTCGGAGGTAATTACTCTTTTTCCAAGGTGTAAAGCGAATGCAAGCATTCACATTCAAAATTGGAATACGGTTTGCTGAGTTCGTTCACCTGATTAGATATCAATATTCCAGACAGTATTTATAAATGATATACATGACTACGTGCTGAAGTCGCACTATTCATAATGGTCATGGATTGTAGGAAATAAACACAACCTTGTGCCATATCTTGTCTGTGGCGAAGGTGTTTGGTGAATATATATATAACTGCGTAGTCTACGTATATTTCAACGGTATCTTTTGTTGGTTATATATATGAGTAATAAAATATAAACAGAAGCAGCTGAAAGATATGCCAGCCATAAGTCTAAACTCCTGCCCTTCAAATAGAATGCAAAGTAATAAATGATGCGAGAGAAATCGGGACGTGAGTTATAAAAGGAATAGCTATGTGCGTGATCAGCCGGATCTGAGGGTAGGTATTTGTCTATGACAGAATCGGCTTCGCTTCCATAGACAGCTTTGCCTTTTAATGGTCCGAGTATTAAAGGTCAACTTCGTGACGAGCCGGCTATACCATCGATGCGCGTGTGGCAATTAGACCTACGAGATGAACAAACATTTTAGCGTTAGGGCGACTTCTCTTAGAAACAAACAATAGAAAAGAAAACATTGATTCATTTTTCTTCATCTTAAATGTTAGCTTCTGATGGTGCATCTCCCTTATTTTTTTTTTGTCCTTGGCACAGATTTTTTCCCTTTTCTTTCAATTTCAAACGTTGGGAAATTCGTCGATTTTTTTTTTTTTTGGTCCTTTCGTTTTCTTTTTTGCACTTTTTTGTAAAACTCTTCGAGATTTAGTTGTTGTTAATTACTGTACAAAGTCAGCAACATGTCAGATTTTGGTAATTTTAATTTTTCCATTTTTTTTATTGGGCGTGCCAATTCCAAACTTCAAGTTTCTTTTCCCTGTATTTATTTTGTCGTGTTCCAATCCATTTTCTTTTCCCGTGTATTTCTTTTGCTCTTCCATCTGTTTTTTTTCTTTCTTTTCAATTTTACTTTCTTCAAATGATCCAATTCTGCATTTTCGTTTAATTTTCCGTTTGACTTTTAATCACATTGCCAACTCGTTTGCAAGGCCGTGTTTGACGGGTTGATGTTTGATCGATTTTTTTAAAAAGCGGACCAAGCACAATCTGCTTTCAAAAGCAAGACGGCTATTAAGGGGAACGTTTTCAGTTATATAATAGACGACGCGTGAACACAATGCATTCTGGCTGTAACAGCGGTCTATATAAATATTGATTCTTCTATTATTAGAAGGGTTGGTGGATTCTTTTAAGCATTTCATATTTATCTCTGTTATATCAAGAATAATTAATATTCTGTGAAATCCAACCTCTAAAAAAATATCATTAAATTTCAAGCTTGAAAAGAGTTTGCTTTTTAACAGAAGTTAAAGTATTTTAAGAGTATATTTAAAAAGCACTATGGTATAACATTTTTTACTAGGTAGTGATTATTTCTATGGAATCAAATTAAGTATTTTTAGTGACAGAGAGTCAGATGGATAGATAAGAGTAGACTGAAGTAAATATACACACACACGTTCGCTATAGAGAAAGATAGGAAGATGGTTAATGTGAATAGACTGAAGATAGATAGATAGATAGATAGATAGATAGATAGATAGATAGATTACGTGGTTTTGCTCTTTCTCTCTCTTTGTATATTTTACCAGTTTATTTGGCCGGTTTTGTAATATTTCTATTTAATAGATTTAACTTGGTTTGACACTGTATTAGAAGAAAAGAAACGAAGTCGTTGTCCCTTTTTTACCTCTTTCCCTTTTCCTCTAGTGTTTTTCTTTCTTTCTTTCTTTCTTTTTTCTTCACATAGAGGTTCTTAATTTCTGAGTTAGGGGTTCTATTTTCTTTCGTCACTTTGTTCTGTCAATTGTTCTTTCTTTCGATCTTTCTTTTCCATTGGGTTGTATCTTGTCTTTATTAATTCCTTATTTCAGTCACATAGAGGTTCTTAATTTCTAAGTTAGGGGTTCTATCTTTTTGTATGGTTTTCATTCACTTTCGTTATGTTTAGAATTAGTTTCTGTCATTTCTAATTTTGAATTTCTTTTTCACTTTCAATTTTCTTTCTTTCCATCATTTCCCTAAGTTTTTGTTGTTTATTACATACTGCTTCACCTGCTTTCTTTCTGTAAAAACATTTCTGTATTTAAGAAACCTCTGAATAGAACAGTTCACATCTTGGTAAATTGCTGTATTTATTTTACCAGAGTTTAAAGAAAATTACGCGCGATTATTTATATAAAATAACACGCATGAACTTTTTATCAGGTTAAAAAATATGCCTTTAATCATCAACTTATATTTGACTATTTATGTGGTCGAGAGAAAAAAATATACTGTGGAGAAAACTTGTTCCAAATGTTCTCATTTTGGACGGTGTAAAAGTTCGCAAGAAATCGATAATATGATGCATCTCTGAAAAGTAATGGTACTGCAGTCACAAACAATTTATTTTAATTTCAAATAACAAACTACATGGTTTCCTTTTCAACGTACTTCCCTTGGAGTCTAATAGACTTTCCTATCTTTCTTTGACACTCTTCTATGTACTGTTGGAACCGTTCTTCAAGGGTATCTCTCAGCTATATCGTTACAGCTCTCTTGGTGATCGAACTGCTTTCAAAACGGGTTTCCTAGATGATCCTGTTGAGCTTAGAGGGAAAAAATTAAAACAGTAAGATCAAGTGAACTGATATTTTTTTTTTCCAGGAAAGTGATCTTCTCTACTATTAATTGCCGGATGCTCAGCACATCCAATTTCGGTACTTTTCAGACATTCTCAAATCTGCAATGATAATCTTCCAAACACTATCCTTTTTCATGCCCAGTTGATTTGCTATGATTCGAACAGTCAACCGACGATTCTGCACACACTACTTGCCTTACCTGTTTGACGTTGACGCCAATCCTGTTTATTAAAGCCTCCTGCTCCTTGTGTCATCTTTCACCTCCTCATTTCACTTGTTGAAAATTTTGCACCTCACAAAAATGTATGCGCATGCCATGGTGCACTCTCCATACATCTGCTGAAGCATTTTAAGCGCTTATGACGGAGTTTTTTTTTCAATTGGACCAAAAAGTCCAGGTTTATTCCCTCCTTAGTGTTTGTAGTTGAACGACATGAAAAAGAAGGGATGTAAAGGAAAGCGTATGAAAAAATGCTCAAATTACAGTTATATTCCAAGATAACATGTTCGACGATTATTCAATCTCCTCATCCCTCTTTCACCCATAGCTCACTCGGCAAACCCAGTTTTGTTACTTTTTAAACAGATTCCGTGAGTATTTTACAACCACTACATTACAAATTGCATGATACCTTGACTTTTGGGACAGTGATTAATGTGCAGGGACTATTTGACTGATTATTGAATTGATTATTTTTTTTTCATCCGAGATGATTTAAGTTATAATTCAGAAAAAAGAGAAATGGACGATTATATATCAAATCACATACAAAAGCTGAATGCATATTCTTAGAATAAATTTAGGATGCATATGTGTAATGAAATAAGACAGAAAGGTAAAGAAGCACAGTCAATTCTATTGAGTTAATCATCTCTCTTTCTTCCTCTTTCTCTCTCTTTCCCCCTGTATCTCAATCTAAATATATGTATATATTAACTTTTATCATGGGCTCACTACTAAAATAACAAGTAGGAATAATTGAATAGAGGATACAATAATAAAGAAAAATTGGCGACATTAGACGAGGGTGACTCAAAGTTTTCATTTTCATTAGCTACTACACCGAGGTGTAGAGGAGGGCGCTACTACATTCCCTGGATTGCTCCACTTTACCCTTGATCCTTACCTTATAGTACTGAGTGTAAAGCAAGGTCGCTTCAAGTACCATTTTGGGTTATTGGTATGACTCGACTTAGGATTGAAACCCGATATCCAGGATCACTGGTGAACTATCAAATGAAATATTTAGTTTATATATATATAGTGTGTGTGTGAGAGAGAGAAAGAGAGAGAGAGAGAGAGAAAGAGATAGATAGAGAGAGAGAGAGAGAGGAGCAATGGAGAGGATGGGAAGGTGATTGGCGGATACAAAAAGAGAGAAAACCAATGGAAAAATTCACAATGAAAATTTCATCTAATGATTGCATCCTGTATTTCGTTGATGGTTTTCATACGTGAAACTTTTAGTAAAGACACTGTAATGAATTTGTAAGATTTGAATATCTTCATACTGTTCTACTATTCGGCATTTTATCTGTTCACAGAGACATACACATACATACACAGCTGTGGAGAAGAAAAAATATATCTAGACGGAGGCTGAATCTACCAAGACAGAGTTTATCTATGGCTATCCCCCTTTCTCTCACTTACACTCCCTCTCTTTCTTTCTCTCTCTTTCTCTCTCTCTCTCTCTCTCTCTCTCTATATATATATATATATATATGTTTGTGTGTGTCTGTGCGTATATATATATATATATATATATATATATATATTGGTAGCATTTCTTCATTGATACATATTTGATTGAACATTATAGACATTTTTGGTCTAAATATTTTTTCTTAATCTGTTCGAGTTACCATATCGATCTTATCATTTTCGGCGGAAATTGGTTGATAAACTTTCAATTAATTAGTTATTTTCTTAGTACTTTCTGCCAAACCTTGGGCTATCAACTTTACCAATGACGCTATTTATAGAAACAAATTTAAAAAGTAAACGCTGCACAATATATCAGCCCAAATGCGCATTCTTTCAAAGTAGTAATGTACAAACAAAAGTTACATCACTTTTGTAATACATCTTCCCCTGGTGATGTCGAAAACGTGTGCAGAAAGTACTTTGAAAATAACAAATGATGAAAGGTTTATCAACAAATTACCAGAAAATATAGATACGGCAACTCGAAAGGATTAACAAAAAATGTCTACACGAACATTGTCTATAATATTCAACCATATATATATATATATATATATATATATATATATATATATATATATAAACCATACCAGAAGAGATTAAAATTTCAAATTTTTAATATTTTATTTGATTATTGCAATCTCTATTCTATTATACATATTAGTAATTTTAGTAATGAGTCTATAATAAGAAGGTGATATATATATATATATATATATATATATATATATATATATATATATATATATATGTGTGTGTGTGTGTGTGTATGTGTGTGTGTGTGTGTGTGTATCTATATATATATATATATATATATATATATATATATATATTAGCATTATATTTAGCTTTAAAGATCTGTTATAGAAATTTTAAAACATCATTCACAAAAAACCTTTCTCCTAAGGATGACTTAAAATGAAAACTTGTTGAAAAAAAAAGTTACTGCAAAAATATTCTGATTTGTCTTATCACTTTTCTTTTTCTTTCTATTACCGTCTGTCTGTCTGTCTGTCTCTTTCTCTCTCTCTCTCTCTCTCTCTCTCTATATATATATATATATATATATATATATATATATATATGCATATATGCAAAAGTGGGTAATTGCCAATGTGTATTTACAGAGAAATAGAAACGGAAGGAGTGTTAACACTCGATAAACAGAATGCGAATCGGACAAAGAATTAGAGAGAGTTCTTCGAAGGCTGAGGGAAGACTGGAATACTATGGTGGTTTAGGAGATGAAAGTTTTGTACTCTTTAGTCTAAGCAATTGAGAGAAATGAGAACGAATTTGTGATGCTTGACTTAGTTCTAATGAATAACGACAAACCATTCTTTTGCAATTGAAATTGCTTTTCTTCTTCCTTTTCTTTTCAATTTCACCGTAATTTTAGTATTTTATTTTTACAGTTATTTCTTTGATCTTTGGCTTTTATTGTCTCCACTTCCTCCCTCTCGCTCTGCTTCAGTCTCACTGTATCTCTGTCTATTTGTCTGTCTGTCTCTCTCTATCTCAAGAAAACCTATTCATTTTTTCTCGGCAATCATTGTTCTTCTTTTTTATTCTTCAGTTCTACCTTCTTCTGCTTTATACGCTTTTCCAGTAAATTTTTTTTTCTTTACTTTTCAACCGTATTAACAATCTTCTCCCCTTTGTTCAACTTGGCAGGGCGTTAACCGTTAGAACTATGACACACAAACCTTTGCCATTAGACCGGTGTAAAGCTAATATATAGGTTTCTTATTCTGAATCATAACGAAAGATATAACGTTATATATGAAGAAGAAAGAAATCTAACACCGAGCAATAACTAATGAGTGTAATCCAAACCTCCAATGATGAAATATTGTCTGTAACAGAACCAAAGGTAATATAAAAACGCTCATGCAGTGATCAGTAATCTTCAGTTTACTGTTTAGGAGTTGAAATACACAAGATCTACTCTAACTGTGGTTGAGGGGTTTCTCTTTTAACAAGTGTAGAGAAGAGAAAGGAAAAGTTAAAGCAATTGCTGTACAAGTCCTCTGTGTCAAATAACAATTGATCTTTATTTGAAACAGTTTGATCTCATACGAGGAGAAAGAATAGCTAGAAGTGAAAACTTCCCTAAGTAACCGATGGTACATTTAAATCCCACAATTCATCTGAAATATGCTGCATGTTGATGTCATGTGAATAATTATATATTTTTTCTCAGTCACGTTTGACACTGAGGTGTCCCTTGAAATCGCTGCCCCAAACTAATTTCTCCTTGTCCTGTTAGCGGTGTTTATAATACGCTTTCTCTATCTCCGGCAGGGGAGTAAGATCTTAAAAGAGGTGTCTCAGTTGGGAAACTAAATTTTTTCTGATTATGAGGCTCAAAATCTGGAGATCTGTGAAGTACCCCTTTATCGACATCACTCCTAAGTCCCCATTGAACCAAAGTATTAATATCTTTTCGGGTCTAAACTATTGGTCAGTTAGCTTTGTTTAAGAATTATTCCTATTTGATAGGATATTGTGCAAAAATTCTTCAGAAACAATTACACAAAGTGTAGATATGAACGTGATCTCCATAACTCGAGGCACGAAATGGCCCGAGACAGATATATATTCCGAAAAACCAACCAGTCAATCAACAATTTCTGTCATATATTTCTGAAAATATTACAAAATATCCCAAGTGTATAGGGCCCAATTCTTATATACCGCTTTTTTTTTGTTATTCAAATTAAGATCGTGACACCCCCCTCACTAACAAAAGCATGCAGCAGAAGAGTGAAACATGATCTTATTGACGAATAACACTTTAAGATTTTTAAAATAAAAAGGAGGACAATAGTCCACACTGAGGATCGAACCTGGATCCTGGAAAACTCTGAGTCTTGAAGCAATATTTGATACATCACTGATTTAGATACTTCACTTGCTCAAAATTCTCTTTAAATGGAATTTGGATTAAGTTGTCAAAAGCTTAGCGAATCTCATCAGACGGTCTCATTTGTTGAGAGATTCTGAAGTAATCGTCTCCAGCTTGACTTAATCCATTGAATATACGTCCGATGGCAAGAATAATATAATTAACCTACTTAAAACATGTTTACTTTGGTTTTCAATTTTAAAAGATGTTCACTTTGGTTTTCAATTTAGCAATAAATAAACTTATAAAAGATAAGTCACAAAATATTTTTCTTTAACAGTTGAACATTCTGGTTTTAAAAAACCATCTTTAAACAAACTAGATTAGATCATTTAAATTAATAGTTTAGTTTTTTTCCCTCAAGCAATGCAAAGAAAAATATAATGGAAAAACTCAATATTAAGGAAAACAATACGAATCTAAGTAAAATTTCTCTAAGTATGCTAATTCCATAAAATTTAGGCACCTTGGGTGGTGCAATTGTTACCAAGCTAGACAAGCAAACCTTCACCAGTGAGTCCCAGTCTCATTAAGCACTTCATTCATTTGATCTTGTGTCACATTTAAGCAAAAAGATTCGTAAATTACGATTTCCATAACTTTTGGGTGTAGTTGTTGGTAAGCTAGACGAGCAAACCTTCACGAGTAAATTCGAGTTTCATTACGTGCTCCATTCGTACGGCCTTATGCCACATCTAAGCAACAAGTCTCATTGGGTGCCTTTGTGTGACATCTAAGTAAAAAGCTTAGTAAATTATTATTATCATCAATTTTACCTGGTGTAGTAGAGTTAATCTTCCTTTTGTCACAAGGACTCACTCAAATGGTTTTAGACGAGTAAGAACTAGATATACAAGAAAGGCAACAAAAATAGTAGCCAATTAATTCCAAAATCCGTACAAAATAAAAAAAGATAATGAAATTTTTAATAGTTTCCTCTCACCTATAAACAGTAAAACACTTCACAGGAAAAATGTGATAATTATTAACGTTTTAGTTTAAGATCATTGTCCATTTTCTACAAATATTTATGCATTTCTCTCTGGTATCGATATTGAGTTTTGGCAAATTCAGCAGTAGTATAAGCCAATATATCATCAGCAATATGTCATGATTTTTTAAAAGTATGTTTAGGTCAGGAAGACAGCCGTGATTTGTTGGTAATATTCAATAACTTCGACTAATATAAAAGAAAACTACTTTCTCCTGAAACAATAGCTTAGTAAAACAAAACCAACTTAGTGGGTTGCTTATATATATATATATATATATATATATATATATATATATATATATATATATTCTCCCACACGTTGAGGCTGCGACACAAGGTCAGGTTTTGAGCGGAGTTAAACAGTTTTCCTTATCTAATACCAGTTGTCATACCCAGGTTAAAATGCCCAGTCTGTCCTATTTATCGACCCATTGCTGGAGGGAGAATAGTTGGATCTATACCTTTTCACAGCGCTATGTGAAATACAGAGAGCCTTATCCAGGAATTAAACTTGAGTTTCTATGTTCATTTCCAATGAAAGTAAACTTTATACTGCGCACTCCTCCATGCCTCTAAATCCTATTAGAGAGAAGACTGAAAAGATTCTCAGCCCGACCAAGAAGAAAATAAAGCCAGCCCAATATGTGCACATATTCTTTTGACATATAGTTTGTACTTACCTAGCCCTTCTGCCACGGGTTGGATGCGACGCAAGGTCAAATTCTAAATGGAATAGTACACGTTTGAATTCAGATTAAAAAAAATATCCAGTACCGATTGCTAAAGAATCTTGTCCTATTCGATATTTGCCCATGGGGAGAGAGAGGGAATAAATTCACCTTTTTCTTAGCATATAGGGAAACAAACATCTTCACCGAGGATTTGAACTCAGATCACCATGTCCATTCCCTAAGACGTTTATCCTGCGCTAACATAACGTATACTGAAATTCTTATGGAATTTAATTTATTACATTTAAAACAAAAAGCTCTGTTACGTACAATTCCAACATGGTAGGAATATCTAATTGATATTGCGAGAGTGTGTCAGAGAGCAGCTAACTGCTTGATTGGCTTGGTTTGGTTTCTTTGTTTAATGGCATATAAAACTTCGCATATTATTTAAAGCCAAAGTCATCCTTGTAGAAGAACAGCAGTGGTACTATTTAACCCATAAATGGAAGGATAGAGATATTCGTACCAAGTATCGTTCCCAATAGTATTAGCCCGAAAGTGTATGTGCCAGCTCAACCGGAGTTCGAACTCTTACACTGTGATATTGTAGTCCAACTCTTCAGCCATTACGTCTCTCTATCTGCTTGGGACGTCATGGAAAATTCATAATAGTGAGAGCTGATGTCCTAAATTAATGAATAAAAAACATATGTTAATAGGTAATGACAGTGTGGTTTTCTTCTTAACGTCACCCACACCAAATCCCGAAAGTAGTTAGTTCGTTACAATAATAACCATCTATAAAATTTTCAGTTTTACGCAAGGTCACAAAAGTCATATTGGCGTAAGTAGAAACTGAGTCGAGGAAAAGTATTTTTATTGGTAAAATTTAGGTCTTCTTCTTCTTCTTCTTCTTCTTCTTCTTCTTCTTCTTCTTCTTCTTCTTCTTCTTCATTTGATATTCAGGCCCTTTTCTGGACGCGAATATCGGCCACTAGCACCGCAGAGAAATGTGAAACTCTCAAACTGATCTAACTTTTATTTATAACGTAGCTGTTTTCAATCTCTCTTCTCGGTCGTAGTAATTTAGACCAGCCAAATGTCCTGTTACTTCGATCAAAGAAGTAATAAATAAAAAAATAAATCTGAAAACAAATAAACTTAGGTTATTTTGGTATGAATTAAGTAATGCCTTTGTTAAATGTATTTTCCTTGTAAAATGATTATATAAAAATCTGAAGTGGTTCTGAAAAGTTATCGGCCTGATCAAAGTCGGAATTACTTGAGCGTATGCTATTACATGCCATTAGATATATTCACTTCTGGGAAGTCTTCGTTATATAAGCCCCTTGGCGTAATTTTTAACGTAGTGGACTGTGATATCATAGTGAGGTCGAACTTCAGTCGCGCTATTACGTTCACTCTCGGGATAATACCATTGGTAAAATAATGAAACCCCTACTCTCATCTAAACATGGTTTCCTACTGTCCTTCTACAAGGAGTGCATTGAAATTAATAACGCACTAATGTTGATGTACCTTTAATAAAAAAAACAACAAAAACACAGCAAATTAATATATTCATCTAGCTATTAAACGTATTTGGCATGGTATCATTTCTCAATTACCTGTTGAGTTTGAGTGATAAGATATTATTTATGTTCTTTTTGCCAAAAAACATGTAACAATAAAAAGAAGCAAAGAATTAAAAAAGGTGTCCTTATTTTTAGGCGTAAAATTTCGTGTATCAATTCAAATGAAAAGTATTTGTTTATTCTAGAAATAGTTTACTACTTTAAAAGTGTTACTAAAGAAAAATCAGTATATTTTGTTCTAAGAAATATGAAAATTATTCGTTAAAAAACTCAGTTTTTGAGTAATCGATTAAGAATATATTATTTAAAATCTTTGCTCTCTCAGCTCTTTTTCCCTCTAAAATTGTTACATTATACAAGAAAAAAAGGTTAAGAAATAAAAATATGCCCTTAAGTAAAAAAGAGCAAAGAATTAAGATGTCAAAATTTTCACATTATAATTGCTTCTTGTACCTTAAATTTAATTTAAAAAAATGTACTCCTCGGTTATGAATATTTTTCATGATTTTTTTAGTCCTCCTAACCTTTTTTTATTCTATTTTTTTTTTTTTTTTACAATTAGTACTAAATTAGAAAACAATAATTTCCGATAAAGCATGAACTTCTAAATTAGCCAATGAAATCTGTGTTATTTAAACATGGCAGGTCTTAAAAGAACTGAACACACTTGAACATGCTTTTTTCTACTTACTTATGAGGGACTATGAAGACTATAATATATTGATTGATTTTTGATTATTGAATAATGTAATTTAATCAGTATAAATCAAAAACTTTTTTTTTTACTTTTCCTTATTATAAACGTATTTAAGTGTATGCTAGACTGGGATGCTGGAGAGTGAGGAGTAACCCTTGATTGTCATTGTTCCTAGGTTTACTCCTAACTGGAGTGGGAGTACTTGGTAGAATACACCTAATCCATATCCAGCAAAAGAATACGATCATACAAAAATTGTGCACAAGAAATGACGCTAAACAGCATTTGACGGAGAGGCTTTTTTATGCTCTAATGAGAGAACCAATACCTGATCAATCTCGTAGTTACAGCTTGAATCCAATTTATGTATATCTAAAAGTTATTAAAATTTGATCGGCATACTCGAAAATGTATCAATGTTCAATATATTTGTATTAAGAATATTCATCTGAAGTTATAATTGTTTTCAAAGGACTATTATTTTGAATTGAAATCTGTTTTAAAAAGACATTAACCCAACAAGTGATGATATGCCCTCAAACCAACCATACACCCCCCCCAAAAAAAAGTACTAACAGAACTATTAAAACTTTCTGGGAAAATTTATTCTTCTTCAGTTAGTCTTCAGATTAAATATCAATGATTTCAGTCAAAGCATATAGATATCACAGAAATCTTTTTTACACTCATTTGCCATCCACCCCTATCAGCCATTGGACATGTTATGTCCTATAGATGGTACCCGGTAACAGCGACTGAAGCTAGATTAAGTTAAGAATAGTACAGAATCTTAAATAAAAAAAAAACGTTTGAAAAGCTAAACTATTTAAATTATAGATATGATGGACTTATTGATTTTATCGGTATGTCAACCAGTCTTGGGTCGTTTTATGCCTGGAGGTTAAGGAATCACGTCAATTGTAGGCTCATACTTTAATTTTGTGTAGTTTCTTTATCTTTATTTATGCATTTATTTTGCAGACAATTTTATCCGATTCAAATAAGTTTTAAGCATATCTATTTGATACATAGTTTGGACCGTTACATGTACTATTTTTCTGAGTCAGAGTGGACATAGTAGTATACGTAATAAAGAGGTATTTCACACAATCAAAATCTTCAATATTGGAGCCTCACCAGTAGATCCAGTAATTTCATACTTGGTCACAATTTCTTGTTTAGCAATTGTTTTAAACCCTTTGATGGGAATACAGTCTGTGTATTTTATGCCCCTTCATTTTGGTGGTTACATAAGAATTTAAAATTTGTTCACTTGCGGAATGTTGTCAGAGCCAATTCTGAATATGTTTATCAGACTAGAAAATACAAAGGCTTAACAGTTTTGACCAATGGAAACCTCATAGGAACATTCACATCGAATGTCAGGAGAACTATTTCTAAGAAAACATTTCATTCATGGTTCATTTATGTGTAGGCAAATGTCATATTTTCTGCCATAGTAACTGGTAATCTTCACTAAGTTCCTAGCGACAGTAAGTCTTTTCAAATCTCCAAGATTCTTCTTAGTATATATGGTGCTGTGGCTTGGATAATCTTAATTCTTCCACAGATTTCTCGTTTCGCTCGTCTCTTTTAGAGACTTTAAAACATTTTTATTCATTCTGTATGTCAATGTTATATACCCGGAAAGGGGAAGGCAATAACACTTGTATTAAAATATAAACTCTTTTTTTTATTCATAAAAGGTCGAAATGGTTGCGAGAGAGAGAGAGAGAGAGAGAGAGAGAGAGAGAGAGAGAGAGAGAGAGAGAGAGAGAGAGAGAGGGGTCAGAAAACTGCTAGTATTTACATCAGGTTGAGGTAAATCTCCAGAGAGGCTTGATTCTTCAAGCTTCTTTCATGGGTGACTGATACAAGGTCTTGCGCAAAAAACGACCTGACTTTTCTACTCTGTTGACTGCCGGCTGACTACCCTCCCGACCGACCGCTTCTCTCCTCACTGACATCTTGATGTCGAAAAGTTTCGTTGTTATATTTTTTTTCGGACGTCCACACATTTTTTCCTACGACCTTACTACACAATTATTCTTATGCAATTCACATGGTATGGTCACTGTTTCTTGTTTACCTTAAGACACAGCTGCACATACTGTTTTGAAATCTACGACTAATCGGCTTGTTAAAAGTCAGTCAAGAAATCATTAGTTAATTCATGACTTGAGGTAAGGAAATTGCGTACATTGCACATTGATATTTAATTTTTTTTCTGTAGTTTCTTAAGCGATTCAACTCACTATTATATGATATTAAGAATTCTTATACAAAACAAATAATTTACAAACAGATCTAATTCATGCATAAATGAGACAATAACAGATATTACCTCTTCAGGTCAGTGTAGACCTGAAAGCAATGGCAATGAAAGAGAACCCCACACTCCCCAGAGCTCCAGAACTAGAGCTTAACCATAAGATACAATTTAATGTCACGCTCTGGACACCTTTTTTGTGGGGGTGGAAACTTACAAGTCAATGGGGTGTGGGTTACTTTGTGTTCAATGGCATATCAATCCTTGTGGGCTATTTTGTGACATTTTTTTTTAGTTTGGTTTTAAAGCGAAAAGTTTGTAGAAAAATCTGTTTTAGAATGGCTGTTAGAGTTCATTTGTTTGCACACAGTTAAATGTTTTTAAGTATTCTTATCTAACATATATAATGTAAATCACTTTTTTCACTGAGTTAAATGGGTTCAAGTAACTAATTTTGAGATTCAAACTGACCCCGTAAACTCGGCCAGGCGACCAGACCAAGTGATAGTCAACAAAAAAAAAAACAAAAAAAACAAGAAAGAGAAACTGCCGAAGAGAAGACTTTGCCGTTCTGGCAAACCACAAAGAGAAAATAAACGAAAGTGAAAAGATATATAAGTACATAGACCTTGTGGCCTAGTCAGTTGAAGCTGTAGAATACATCGACTGCATTTCTACAGAGGGATACAACTCACCCAACGAGTTTTCTTGTATGATTCGAAACAATCTGTTAGTGAAGCTTCAGTAAATCAGGATATTTGGAGAATGCTTAGTACTTCTTCAATGCCATCGCTCCTCATCCCATTCTGGCACCTCGTAACTCTGCGTTGAATGATCCGAAAAAGTTTAATACGCCGTAAAACTAAACAACCAGCAAACTAACCAACCAACCTTGATCTTGTTAGAGAACTCAAAAAACTATGGAACATGAAGTTAACAATCATGCCAATCGTGGATGGTTCTCTTGGGACAAGTCCCAAAGGGTTGGTAAAGGGACTGGAAGACATGGAAATTAGAGGACAAGTATAGACTATCCTGACTAAAGCATAGTTAAGATCGGGTTGAAAACTGGAGACTTGAGGAGGATTGCTATCATTCAAACTTCAGTAAGAAACCATCCGCTAACGCTGTTTGGAAAAACTCTCAAAGGAGTAAATAGTAATAATCATTAATGAATAATTGATTTTTTTTATTTCACTCATATTTGGGATCCAAACAGATTCTACCCCACCACACAAGAGTGGACCTGGGAATAATGGAAGAGAAAGGGTACTCCATATTCCCCAAAAGCATTATGACTGGAACCTCAACAATAGATGCTGTTTAGCGTCATAAACAGGACACTTGTTAGTGGGGGTCTTATTCCTCTGAATAGGTGTATTCGGCGTATACTGGGAGGAAGAGAGGTAGATATGGACATAGATAAGTAGATAAATAGATTGTGTATATATATATATATATATATATATATATATATATATATATATCCCCTCTCTCACCATATTTATGTATACACATGCACATTGCTATCATTATATATATATATATATATATATATATATATATATATATATAACGAAACAGGGAGAGAGAAAGGAAGAAAGAACATTTGTCTACGTTGTAATGTCCGTAAAATACAGACTGATCAAACTTGGATATAGGATTCCATGTCAAAAAGTAAGATTAAATTGTAAGACCAGCAAATCAACTGGTACTAACTCCAGCTGAAAATGATACACAAATCTGAACTGAAAATAAATCATGTGGCTTATCAGTTTGTAAAATATCATACAATTTGGCAGCAGGACATGCTCATGTTTAGGCACTCTGATGACAAAAAACAAAAAAAAGGAAATTGATTTTCTGAATTGTATTTTATTATCCATGTGATAATTAATAAGCAACCCGGTTGGTTTCGTTTAAGAATAGGCCATCTATATCCATTGCAGAAATTTAAGACACATTCAAAAGTGATGCATTTGGTTTGATTGCATCTAATATTGAGTTTATATTTCTGGAACTCTTAGAGAGTCTGGTTGCCCAATCGTTACCATTTAATATAGGTCCACTATTAGAGAACTAGTTCCTATTAGGGTCCTTTTTAGGAGTCAAATATATTTGTCTGAATGGTATTACCATTCTATAGAAGAACCTGAAGCTGTGAAGTATTGTGTGGGTTATTTGTGTTGGATAAGAATACATGATACGTTAATAGCATAACAGTTATCACCGTAGAAAATGGTCTTGCTGAAATAAGATGAAATCCTCATCGAAGCTGTTTGTATTTCACCTACCGCTATTATCACTGGAAAAGGCATCTATCCAATTATTTTTCTCACAGCTGTTGGGTTAATAGTAACGTAGACTGGGCCCGTTAATCTTAGTATAGCAACCGGAAAACTGATGATTTAGAACCAGGTAGACTCCGCTTAAAACTTGACCTTATGTCACAATCTTCGCGTACCAGAGAGTTTGAATAAAAACATATTTGATATGAATCCATGTGCAATCAAATTATTATTCTTTTACTCATTTGAGAGTTTTTTTTCACGAGCTGATGGTCTTTCCCTGGAGTTTGAGCGACAGCAAGTATTCTCAAGTCAACTGGAATCTTCTCAATATTCTGGCCAATCTTAATAACACTGTCGTTCGATGGTCTCAACTCTTGTTCTTATTTCAAATTCTCTAGTCCTTTTACCAGTCCTTTGGTGACTGTACCGAGTACACTGATTATTATTTGTATCACTGTCACTCTCATGTTCCATATTTTTTCAGTTCCATAGCAAGGTTCTGGTACTTATCTCTCTTACTCCTTCCTTCAATCATACCAAGTGGTCTGCCATGACGGCAAAGTCCACAAATCGCAAGTTCTCTATTTTTGATTTCTATCACTTGGTCTGGTCCTCTAATCGTGATTAGGTGATCCGTTTGCGTATCAAAATCCCCCAAAATTTTGTGCGTCTCGTTCTCCAGGACAGAATCAGGGTTGTGCATATACCACTTATTATTATTATTATTCCCATGAGTTTCTCAGGCTGGCGTTTGCTGATGATCTTTCGCTGGATTCTGTGTGACAATAAGTCTCCTCAGATCTCTAGTGCAGTATTCTGTCCCATTTTAAGAATGATGTATTGTGGATATTCTTGGTTTTTGCTCCGATTTCCAACTCTTTCAGTCCCATTTCCAAGCCTTTGGAAATCATTACAAGCATGTCAGTTACGATTGGTATTACCGTTACCCTTGTGTTCCACAATATTTTTAGTTCCGCGGCAAAGCCTAAGCCCTTGTCTTTCTTTTCGTTTTCTTTGATTTTCACTCTGTGGTCTGTTGGGATGAGAAAATCTACAAATGGTACCTTTCTTTTTATTTTTTATTTTTGTAATTTCCAAGAAGTGTGTGATTCTGGCCAGTTTTAGGTGATTGTATCACTAAATCACGAATAATTCTCCAGAAGGGATTCTAGTTTTTCGTATACTATTGGTAGAATGGTCGAATTTCAAGTTTTTGCTGAATTCTCAGTGGATCACATTCCAGACTCAGTTGTAGTTCGACTTCCCATCCGTTTGTGCTTGTTTGTTGATTTCACTTTTGGTGTGATTAATTTTTATTACCATATAACCTACACTTGCTATTCTGTTGTGTATTATCGATTTTTAGTTTAATATAATGGGAATTAATGACAATATTTGTACCGCTATTAGGAAATATTCGAATTCTCTCTTAAAGTATCCTTAGCCATGTCAAGGTTTTCTCATTAGAAATCTCACCAATCTGTCTCTTAAAATATCCGCACCGTTGTTTTTCTGTTTCTTGATTTTTATGGCCGTTCTTTTTGTCCTTATATTTCCAGTGCAGTATTTTTTTGCGTTTTGTAATATCTTCGTGCCCTCGTATTGATGTAGCTATGTTATCTTAAATGTTAGGCATTCATCTTCCCTTTCTTTTTCCGACTCATTTAATCTATCATCTTTCAGATGTAAGGACTTGTGTATCATTATCACAGTTCTTATTTTCAGGCTCGTTTCTTCCCTGATCTGGAAAATCTTACAAGGAGGACTGCTTAGGTATTTATATCTTTGATGAGATTTCTTACGCAGAGTTTGGTTTCGAGGAATTTTCTCGTTCCTCTGAGGTACTCTTTTCTTATTTTTTCTTTCAGCTCCACTAATTTGATAGTATCCGCTTCCTGTATTCATAAGTGGTAGTACTTTTCCTTTTTGTTTTCTGAGGGCGTGTTTCAGATTATTTCTTGATTTGGTAGTTATATTTGTTTTGTTAATATCTCTTTTTCCATGTTTTCTAATGTGCATGGGAAATTTTTCTATGTCAAATTCCATTCCTATATCTATGGTGTATATACATATCATTTGTATCAGTCTCAAGCTCGATTTCATTTTTTTAAAAACTGCTTGATATCATTCATTTACATAATGTTTTTAATCTTTTTCTGGTCATTTTCTAAACGTGTATCCTCAAATGTATTTTTTAAGTATGTAAATAAGTGTCATCATTACTACCATATATAATGATAGCAAAAGTGTATCTCCCTGGAATATACTTCTCTGGATTTTTTCCTCCACAAAATTTTATTTCCTCCAGTTAATTCCACTTTCCATTTTTTCATGGCTTCTGTCAGGTAATTTATAAATATTATGAATATTTTGTGCACTTTTAGATATTCTATTTTCCAAGTTTTCATCATAGTTTTTTTTCTAGGAAATATACACCATTGCTACATTTTACTACCCCGATTTGCTCTCCTTAGGGATGTGCAATCAATGTATAGCAAATCACCTGCTTCTCTTCTCCTGTGGCATCTTTTCTGTTTTTCGGGAAACAGTCCGTGGCATACTTATGAGTAATATATCTCTTTCCTAATCTATGCGGTAACTTGAAAATACTGTGGATATATCCTTTTTGGGGATTCTTCTGGATCAGATTAGCCTTCCCATTAATTCTTCATTTGGGTATAGTTGCTTCTTTTAGAATGTACTTATTTCAAGAGCAAGTTAATCGTGGAGGAATTTGAATTTTTAAAACCAGTATCCTTGTATGCAACCATGAACTGCTTTTTTCTTGAGTATTGCTCTGAGCGATTAAAGATGTATGATCACCTCAGTTCAGTCTTCGGTTCTTTATAATTCTTTTCCCATGCTATGTATCCAATCGGCCTTTCTCTTATATTCTTTCCATATTTTACTCCAAAATTTTCTTTGAATCAGGTTGCTGGTTTGTCCTCATGCTTTCTCCACCGAATTATTGGTAGAATTTTCTTTTGTTATTTTGGAAAAATCTGTTTGAGTTGTGTTGCTTGACCCTGTCTTTGTATCTTTTAAATTGCGCGTCTTTAGCCAATATCTTTTGATATTTCCCATCAAGATGAATTCTCAGGCTTGTCCGCTGTTTTATTTTGGACTTTTCATCCCAGTATATTATCACATATTTTTCCTTCCTTAGTACTTTCGCTTGTTGTTGCAGTTTCTTCACAAGTCACGAGTTTAATTTTCCATCCGATTTATTATTATTATTGTTATTATATTTATAAAAGTTTTTCACACTGATGTTAGCTGATGCTTTCTCAAGGGACTTTGAGTGACAACAAGTCTCCTCATGTCTCTTGGACTCTTCTCAGTATTCTGGCTAAACTTATTAATGCTATTGTTTGGATAGTCTCCACTTGTCTTATTTCCCAGTCTTCTAAACCCTTTACAAATTATTTTGGAGATTGTTCCAAGAGGACCAGTTACAATTGGTATCACGGTCACTTTTATGTTCCATTGTTTTCTTTTTTGTTCACTAGGAAAGTCTATGTATTTATCTCTCTTTTTGCTTTCTTTTATTTGTGTGGTTTGCCGGGAGGGCAATGTCCTCTATTCGGCAAGTTCCCTTTTTTTTTTTTTTTTACTAATACTAGGTCTGTTCGTCTTGCATCATCACTTCTTCTTCTTCTTCTTCTTCTTCTTCTTCTTCTTCTTCTTCTTCTTCTTATTATTATTATTATTATTATTATTATTATTATTATTATTATTATTATATCAAAAAAGATGTTTGAGCCCATATAACTGTGTTTATATTACTAATATGATATGGGATTGACAGCTTTTACGGGCGTGTATAATTTTATTTGATGGGAATTTCTAAAACCGTCTAATCTGTGCGGGAAAGTGGCGTAATGCTTAATGTTGTGGACTGTTACATCGTGAAAAGCGAGTTCGGACCATAGTCGTGTTATTACGCTCACTATTAGACTAATTCCCCAAAGAAATGTATGAACTCCCTAATCCCTCTCAAATATGGTTTAAATGGTATAACTTCTGTCATTCTCCAGGGAAATATTTGGCATTAAATAACCAACAGTTTGATATACTCATAGACAAAAATCCAAACAAAACTTAATTGTGCGTTAGCAAATGTTTTTCATAGAAATATTTTTAAAAATTGAATTTTAAAAAATTGAGCGTTAAAACTTTGAGGTTATGATTATAATCAAAGATTTACAAAAAGATCAAATGTTTACTTTAATAGCCAGTAAAGTGTTAGTATGTGGTTAAATAAATTACTCAATGAAATTCAAAAAGGTAAACAGGAAAAACCACAAAAATCCGTTTTTTTATGGCGCATCCCGTGGTATTAGACTAAGTATTCTCGGCTGTCATACTATTATTTGTGAGTTCGGTTCTCAGAAGCTGTTCCATGATTTTGATCTTGTCCCAAAATAAATAATTGAAGCAAAAATCTAAGTTTTCTGAGATGTTAATTTTTCCAGTCCTATCTGTAGGGCTGAATGTATTCACATTAAAAAGGGGTGTCCTACTAGGATATAAACTGCATCTGATAATGAGAAACCAGATTGGTGATTTACAGAGTGTGAAGTATCTATTCATTGCCATTATTCCCAGATCTATACTGCTCCTGAGTGGTAGTACCTGCTTTTATCTATGGATCAAATATTTCTGTTTACAAAATCGTATTCGATGGGATCGTATGCAAAAACAAAAAAAATAAAAACCCTTAAGAAACTTCTATACAAAAATGCAATTATGAATGTTTAATAAAGGCAAAGTTTTAGACATAGAATAACCCTACCAGATTTGACATGCCATAAACATCAGTTTTCTTCTTGAACATTACTTTTTATTCGCTATTTTTTTCCTGTAAGTTACACTTTTACCTTTATAATTCGTCTCCCAACGTAATAAATTAAAAGGTTATTCTGCAAAACATACCATAGTGCAATCATTTAATTTACATAACGACACAATTTAAAACAATTTGCAAAACACAAAAATAAACCACACTTTACACAATCAGATATTGATCGTGTTTTTGAAGTTACTCAATTTACAAAATGATTAATAAAAGAATGTATAGAAATAGCATTATATGCGAATGGTATCTGGACACGGGTAGATGAATCCTCAAAAACACCAACGGCAAGGAGAAAGAAGAGTTGGCTGAGTTCAACATCTCCTCTCTAACAGGATACATTTCATCTTGCACTACACGATCAGTCTTGAGTAGCTTTTCATTTTTTTTATTTTTTACTTCCAGACCGACCATTAACCATTACCAACATAGCAGTCCGCCTCTGACCAAGATACAGGCATTTATTCGGGGATCGACGCTCCAATAACTGAATCTGATACGAGGCTACTGTAAATGGACCATCAGCAACGTAGGTGCCAATACTTTATTCCCTTTTGATGGCTTAGGAGCCCTGTCCAGAGAATAACAAAGTAGCTAACCACGATGTGTTCGTTGTACATTTCTTCCTGTTCCACGCCCGAGAAAGTGAATGGAAGGGACAAAACAACGAAAAGTCCTTACGCTAAAAGTAGCGGTTATGTATTTTTTAAACCCTAATCCGACCTTTAGCCCTCATCGATATAACAGTAAACCGTTGAATCCGCCACAGACATTTATAGTTTTTGATAAAGTAGCATAAATTGTTAGATTTAAAATTCCATTCAAATGTAAAAATAAATGTTGGAATAGGTTTTGAGCCAAAGCATTTATTTCTGCAAAACTCCAATTTATTTTAATTATATTTGAACTATCTCTTAGGAACTGAACCAAAACTGAGAGATACATTTCATCTTATAAAAAAGAAAAAAGAATGTATAAAAATTTGTAAATTTTGTGAAAAAGTTTTCGTAGAAAGATTCCATTTATTTTAATGAGAATAAATTCCATTTGTTCGAGGAACTGGGTAGGGATATCCCTACCTAAAATAGAATACGTTTTTACAAACTAGTAAAAATGCATTGATGAAATATATATTTCTAATATGTCGCAGTTCTGCATGTCAGCCATTATACCAACGATTCATCGCCCGACATATTTCTAAAAAAAAGAAAGAAAAAAAAGTAAAGTATGAGAATATATCTAATCTAATTTGATTTAATTTTGTTTGTTTTAATTTCTACTACACCCGTAACACATGATTGCTGTTCCAGGGGAGCCTGGTTTAGGCCGTCTGGATTTTCTTCAGAGGATTAATATTCCTCCTAAGATGTAGTTCTGAGCTGGATACTAAAATTTCACCTGGAGGTGAGGTGCCCGATCTGAGAATCACTCCTTTGTTGACATTAATTCCAGGGTAACGGAAGCGTGTTTAGATTAACGGTTATCGCTGTTGGAAATGGGATCTGCGACCCGAGTTAAAATGCCCCCTGGAGAAAAGTATGAAATAATCTTTTTGACCTTGCATTGCACAAATATTTAGGCAGAAGTTGGAAGGTAACCAGTGAAGGAGAAGTAAAAAGCTGAATTCGGATTGCTTTACCCCGCTTAAAATTTAACCGTTTCACAACCTTTTAGTTGTGGAGTGATTGGGAAAATACATATTTCATCAGTAAGGGTTTTCGGACATCTTCATTGTTATTTTCAGAACGTTTCGGCCGATATGTCCACCAGCATTCTTCAGGTGTCTGTCGAACTCGGGAACCTACACGTCCTTTATTGAATCCACGGGGGTCGCCTGTTTTGATTCTGTTAGCCATAACCGGGTACACATTCTAAGTATTCCTGTATTGTTACGCGCCTGTAGTCAGGATTGAACCTGCAACTACTTGATGATTGTCTCCTTAAGCTTAGGGAACCAACACCTATAACCGTTACGCTATGAGTCCTGCTGGAGTTCGACAAACACCTGAAGAAGGCCGGATGACATATACGCCGAAACGTTGTGGAAATAACAATAAAGATGAAGACAATAGTCCTCTTAATGATAAAAATCATCAAGCTTCATCTAAAAAATTCAGACAACTACATATTTTCAGTTTTACTCTGAGCTCGAATCAGAGTAATTATTAGTATCTCATCTATAGGTCAAATAAGTCCGTTTGGAAATTATTAGAATTGATAAAATTATTTGAAACAATATTATGCATATTATTTATATCTAGAATAATTACTTGAAGCTATAAATTTTTACCAACGATTATTATAAAACCCAAAAAATAAAGGAAACATTTTTAAAAAATGAGACTGGCATTAACCAAACAAGCAGCATGTCAAATAAACCAAGCATTCCTCGTAATCAAGAACAAGATATGCATCTTTCTCAACTTTTATTTCACTTTGATAGATGGACATATTTTAGAAAATAGATCTACCATCCATCAAACGGAGGTTGCTTGCTTTGTTGAACAATAATTTGATAAATTATAGCGAATTTTAGTCTTGTTCAGTACGAAAAGCAGGGAGATCCCGCTGAGCAAAAATAAGTTCAACAAATGTATATTTTGCTATGGAGGAACAAAATTACGATTTTTACTAAGGTAAAAATGAACAATGAATCGAACCTTAATTTTCTTCCAAATAGTCTCTTTCATATTCAAAACACGTATCCTTGCAAATATATCATTTGACGAAGTACTTTATTAATTAATCTTTTGATATGTTGTGAAGCTGTAACATAACGTTTTTTGATACCATCTACTCCCTCAATTCTTATCCTTGAGATGAATTTTCTGTTTCGGAAAAAAAAAAATTAAACAGTGCTATATGCCTGGTGAGTATGTATTCATCTAATCACTGCCAGCTGGATTAATGCTGTTTCTGAACGGGGTTTCGTTCTGCTAATTCACTGCTACGCTTTTAGTCGACGCCAGCCCATTTTCCCAGTTCGTTTTGTCATCTCGTATCGTTAAGAGTCTCTGCTGGCTGTGCCTGTTCTAGAGTGCCATATTGTCATCTTGTTTTTTCGTTTTATTCTCTTCTTTTTCTTCGGCGTAATGATGACCATATTTCTAGATGCAGATATTATATTCATTAGGGATAATTTTCATCTTACCAACCTCCCTTTTAGGCAAGGATACAGTGATCAGAGCACGGTTAAAAATAGATCTGCTCTCGTTGGCATTTTTTATCTGACTAACTTATCTTATATTTAAATTTATAAGATTATCCAATTTCTGGTCCAGTGAAAGCCATGGTTTCAAAATCTCTTGTGGGCCTTATAAAGCACTATAAGTAAATGACTGATGTGGGAGCCTTACCCATCTCACCTTATTGGACTCTTCTCACCGTTATTAGTACTGAGAGATTTTTCTGCCAGAGTGGCAGATCAATATTTGTGTTATCCGAACAGTACGAGACTTCTTACGTTTTCTATGTAACTCTATCTTTCTTGTGTAATATAATCTGTTATCTTATCTCCGTGTTTGTTTTTTCATTAGTGACCATTTCAGGGGTCCACAACATACTGGCGACGAGGAACTCGAACGAAAAAAGGAATTCTCCAACAAGCAAAAGGAGTTAATCGCACAATATACTGGCGAAGATACATCGCAAAAACAAAGCGATCCCCAACAACAAGTTGTTAAAGAATCTACAAAAAAGTTCCAGCATACAACGAACTGAACAAGATTTTTGTTAAACAACTACAAGGTATCAACTTGTTCAAACGACAGAGTGTGTCAGATAGCGGATATTTAAAACAAACAAACAAAAAGCGAAAAGAAATTTTTTTTGAATAAAAAATTCTTTTAAAGTTTAAAAAAAAAAAGGAAGACCTTAAAGAAATGTCTGCACAAATCATGAAGTTCCAAATGGAGTCTCAACCAAAAAAAAAAAAAAATTAGGAAAAACCCCTTAAACTTCAGAAAGAAAACGAAGAAAGAATCTTAAAAAACGAGGAAAAACAACAACTTCAGAAAGCAAACGAAGAAAGAATCTTTAAAAAACGAGGAAAAACAACAACGGTTCTTCCTTGAATTGCAAAAACAACAAAAAGCACTTTTTAAAAGTCTAAGTAATAACCAGCCTACTGATAGTACTACTATTTTAACTCAAAATGCTGTGTGGAACGCACTCGAAACATTTTTCTACGCACCAGATCAGGATAAGACCTTTGAGGCATATTACAGAAGATATGAAGATATCTATATACCGACTGTGCCGATTGGACTGATGAAAAAAGTCTGACTACTTCTACGAAAGCTAGGAACTGTGGAAAACAACAAGTTCGTAGATTATATCTTACCAAATAAAACTTGCGAACTTGGCTTTTTAGAAGCAGTTAAATGACTGTCAGAATTATTCAGCTCCAAAACGTCTCTATTCCACAAAAGATGGAAATGTCTCAACTTAACAAAAAGGGACAGTGATGATTATTTAGGGTTTGCCTCGGTCGTCAATATAAAACTAGGCGAATTGTCAGCAGATAACTTCAAATGTTTGATATTCGCACAAGGCCTAGTGTCGGCAAAAGACGCGAAAATCAGACGCAGAGTTTTGTCGAAATTAGAGAACGAACCCGATCTCACACTTCAAAAACTGGCTGAAGACTGTCAGAGGATAGTGAGTGTCAGAAAAGACTCAAAAAACATCAAAGAGTCTGGTGTTGTTAACGTAAGGAATGTCAAGCACAGATCCCAATCATAATCTCCGGTAAAAGAGAGAAAAATGTGATTACCCATAATTTCAATACAGGCAGACTAGTGTCAACCAAAAAAAAAAAAAAAACCAAAAAAAAAATCACCCAGCGCTTGCTACCGCTGTGGAAAATTACATTGGGCCAAGAACTGTCCTTATCGTACAAAAAACAAATGTCAAAACTGCGATAAATTCGGACATAAGGGCTCACAGTGTAGAAACAGAAAAATAATTAAAAACAGAGTCAGACATACAAAAAGCGAGGACAAGTCTGACAAAGTCGTTCGTAAAAACATAACTGTCAAAGTACTAAATAAGTCGGTAAGATTTATGTTAGGCTCTGGCTCTGATCTATCAATAATAAACTTACAAACTTGGAGAAAATTAAATAGGCCAATTATAAATACGACAAGCAAGATGGTCGAATGGTAACGGGAGACAAAATAAAATTTGAAGGCAAAATAATTATCCCAGTATCACCAAATGGTATAAACAAAAAAAATTAAAAGTCGTCGCACTGAAGAACACAGAAAATTTGTTTGGGTCGGACTGATTTCAGAAATTTAATCTCTGGGATCAACCAATTAATACGTTTTGCCAAAAAGTAGAATGCATTACGGCTGAAGCTAAAAATATTAAGATGGAACTAAAAGGTTATTTCCCCGAAGTATTTTCAGCTGGTCTTGGCAAATGTACTAAAATTAAGGCAAAATTTGAACTGAAGGAAAATACTCGCCCCATTTTTAGAAAGATGCGAAACGCACCGTTCGCCGCAACCGAAGAAATAAATAAAGAGCTAAACCGATTAGTGAATATGGGCATATTATCGAAAGTGGAACAGAGCGAATGGGCTGCTCCAACGGTATATATAAGAAAAAATAAAAGGAAATCCAGGTATGCGCGGATTTTTCTACAGGATTGAACGCTGCACTCAAGGATTAGCACTATCCACTCCCCAGCCCAGAAAAAGGTTTTTAATAAATTAAATGGAGGAAAAGTCTTTTCAAAAATTGACTTAAACGAGGCCTACCTCCAGATTCCAGTAGAAGAAAATAGCTCTAAACTACTCTGTATTAACACACACAGAGTGCTGTACAAATTTGACAGACTAGTTTTTTGAATAAAAGTTTCAACGGCTGTCTTCCAACAGGTGATGGACACCATGGTGGGCGGCTTTGATTTCCCTTTCGTTTATCTTGATGATATTCTAATTAGTAATAAAATGAAGGAGCTACACAGAGAACATCTAAACAAGGTTTTCGCACAAATACGGGAATTCGGGTTCAAGGTAAAGGAAGCAAAATGCGATTTCTGAATGAACAAAATCAAATATCTGGGACATATCATTGACAAAGACGGGAGACGGCCCGACCCCGAAAGGGCTTTAGATATCAAGGATATATCTGCCCCTGATAATGTTACGACATTACAGAGCTTCCTTCGACTTGCAAACTACAACCAAAGTTTCATTAAAAATTTGCATGATCTCCGCGCCCCGCCAAACGAACTACTAAAAAAAGATAAAAGTAGAGATGGACGCCCGAATGTCAAACAGCATTTGACCATATTAAAAAGGCATTAACTTCTGATCTTTTTCTCAAGCACTATGACTCAAAACTGGAGATTATTGTCGCAAGCGATGCCAGCTCATATGGGTTTGGTGGGTGTATCCTACATAAAATGCCCGATGGGTCAGAAAAGGCCAATAGCCCACGATCTAGAACCCTTCTTCCGGCCGACAAAATTTCACCGATTATTGCATGGCAGATTCTTTACTCTACAAACAGACCACAAGCCCCTATTAAACATTTTCGCATCAAAAAAGGGTCTACCAATTTATACTGCCAATAAGCTACTAAAATAGGGAACGATTTTACTGAATTGCAATTTTAAAATCGAATACCTCCCATCAAAACAGATTAGCCACACAGATGGACTATCAAGGTTGGTACCGAAGTATAGTGAACCCTTCGAGCACACAATAATAGCAGCCTTATGAACAGACTGTGAAATTAAAAACATGATAGCCAACACAATCAAAGAACTGCCAGTGATGCTACTCGAGATGAAAATCGAAGCAATGAACGACGACTTTATTACCAATATTAAACAGAAAATCACAGCGAAAAACATAAAAGTACCAGAAGTATTTTCACTATGTGACAACGTCCTCCTATATAGTGAAAGGGTCGTAATACCAAATAAACTGCAAAACAGAATTTTAAGAGATTTCCACACGGGACATCCAGGAATAAATAGAATGAAGAGTCTCATGGGAAGCTATGTTTATTGGCCGAAAATGGATAACGACATTTAGGATATGATCGAAAAATGTAAAGGCTATGCCTTAGCGGCAAAAGACCCCCCACTACTTTCAAACCTTGGCCAAAAACAGAACAACCTTGGTCGAGGATACATGTTGATTTTGCGGGTCCCTTGGAAGATTTCTACAACCTAATTGTAGTGGTTAGTTACTCTAAATGGTCTGAGGTTCTCAGATGCAGAAGATCTACTACGGGGACAACTATTGGGTTCCTACATGAACTGTTTGCGTGGTTCGGTGTAGTAGATTGTGTGGTCAGTGACAACGGAAGCCAATTCACATCAGTCGAATTTAAGGAGTTCTGCGAAATCTTCCAAATAAACCACATAAGCACACCGCAATATCACCCAAGATCAAACGGTCAGACTGAATGTTTTGTAGACACGTTAAAGCGAGCTCTCAAAAAAGCATCAGGTACCCCGACGGACAAGGCACCACAGCAAATTTCTACAGGTATACAGAATCACACCCATCCCAATACACCACTAGCAGTCTCACCAGCCGAGACGATGTTTGCCAGAAAGATAAGATCCGTCTTCGATAAGCTACTCCCGAAACAAAATAAGCTACGAAAGACCACATTAGTTTAGGGAATATATTAATTTCTATTGAAATTTACAACTAAATGATCATTTTCTGAGGGCAGCAGTTTTTTGTCTAACGTCATTTTTGAATTATGAAAATTCTCAATATAACTAAGATCAGTATGAAATTAAATTCTGTCCGTCCTTTTTTAAATAGTGTTCAGGGGATTGATCTCTTAAATTTCATATTGCCGCTGTGCGGCTGGTTCCAGATGTAACTGTCAGTATCTATGCCACTTTAGATAGTATCATGACGTAGAATGGCGAATATTGTGCTTTTTGAAACATAAAAATATGGATACGCAGGCGGTGAATTAAAGATGGAGACGATGACTCAGGTTTAAAACCTGGACCAGGCTGTTTGCATTTCATCTAGCGCTAATAACTTAGGGAAAAGTTACATCCTTCAGCTATGGGTAAATAGTTGGACTGAATACCTTCTTTAATCTTGGTATAGCAATAGATCTAAGAGAAGGAAAACTCTGAATTCAACCTTGTTAAACTCTGCTGAAAACTTGACCTTGTGTCTTATCTTGCAAAGGGGTTAGTTAAACGTATAAAAGAAAATGGTGACAATTGATTGTAGCAAGCCAGTGCTTATTTTGTAAGAATTTCTATTACTATTTCTGAGGATTTCTGTCGGCTCAAGTCATTAAATGTAGGCCACAACCAAGTGAACAATGCAAAGCTACACGTCGTGAAATCGCAGCAATAACAGAGGTAAGAACTCAACAAAGGCAGCACGATTACTAAGTGAGGCTTCAAGAGGGTATAGCTCCTGATAGAAATCATCTAGACGATATAAACTTTAAAAAAGTGACGAAAATTACAAAAAGTGGCAACTGCTGTTCTTACAGTAAAATAAAATTTTGTGTAGGATCTGCTTTTTTCAGACATCATGTCAACTGTCAAAGGTTATTTTATGTCTAAAGTTAAAGGAAATGTGTTCATGTCGAATACGAATAATTTTTAAACAGATCTATTTGACACACAGATATGACCCTAGTAGTTATTAACACTGGGAGTGTGTAATATAATAGCAGAGGGATTTCGGTTCATGCCTTTGGGTTTAATTAGGCTGAGAACCTTTCGGCTCAGCACATGGGTTAGTTAGGTGCAAACATTGACGCAGATGTTAACGCGAGCGCGCGGGGGTGCGCACGGGCGGACGAAGGTGTCACTCAGTGATGTCACAATAGTCCGAGACGAAGCGGGTGACGGAGTGCGAGTGACTTCACGCACCGGAAGCGCGCAGAGGTTTGTGGAGAATTGAAAGAAAGAGAGTTGAAAACTAGACGCCGAACGAAGAGGTTCGACTTTTGGGGCTTGCTGAGGCGAGACGAATTTGTGCTCCTTGGGTGCCGCACGAGATAGGGACCAAATGAATAAGACGGCATAGCGAGATTGTGTCTCTCCTCCTTATGTCAAAACCTTTAACTCAAAGTTAATAAAAAGGTTTCGTACCTGAACAAGAAATCGTTACGTGTTTTCGAATTTCGAGATTCCTATGTTCTTTATATGTTCTATCGTTATGAACATTATATGTCCATTTCGCACATAGCGTTAATTGTGGCTATGTAACAAGTGGATCTAGTACTGGCAATGAAAGGGTGTTGGAAACTCGCTCGGTTTCGAGAACAGGAGCCCCACAATACGTTGTAGTTTAGTTTCATAACCAGGACGCAATAAGATCTTCATTATCTTTTCCTCCTGCTTGGCTCTTCAGAATCAACAGGTTAATTAATCCTTTGTCCTCTATTTTTAAATCAGAGACTCTACATAGCACCTGCCAAATCCACGCTGTCGCTCATTTGTTATCATATGCTTTAGATAAATCAAATTGCATGACAAAGATGATCGCAATATGTCATATAGTAGTTCATTATTGTAATGTTAAGAGAACAGTTTAAATATTGATTGAAGCATTTGTCTCGGACAATTTTATTCAGGAAGATAACAAAACGAAGTCGCTAAAGCTATCAAATGACCAACAATCGATTTTTTAATATGTCAGTAATGTAGACTTTACTAGCAGGTGTCTTTGTTAGTCTACTTTCTGTGACGTTAAATGCAGAACAATGCTGTCTCGGATTGTACAAATGAGGTCATCGAAATATAGTCGTTACGAAGTAAACGTCTTAGCTCTAGGTACATACTGCATCTTAAAACTTTAAGGGTTTACTGGCTATAAGAGTTCTAGTGGTGCTGTTTCCGTTAAAAATATTCGTAAATGTGAATGTGACGATCACTTCTACTCCAATAAGGGTAACAGTTTTCTAAAGTAATAATATGTGCCAGTGTTACTAACCGGTCCTTTATATGAAATAACACCAACCAAGAAGAAAATTAAATGACGAACCTTAAACATATATTTACCTGGAAAAAAAGAAACTATTAAGTTTTTTGAATATAAAAATATTCGGATGTAATAAGTATCTGGATACATATGAAACTTTATAAATAACCTGAAAGCGGTGACAACTACATATATCGGGCGGGAACCCTTCGTCAAACACACATAATTTAAACTCGTTCATTTCTTTTTTAAATAACTGGCCACACTGAGGTGTGTATTATTAGATCACGCGCAGTAGTATAAGGGAGGGTCGCAGTAATAAGGGAGGGTCGGGTACCACGGTTGGTTTAATGGTCGCAGTAATAACGGAGGGTCGGGTACCACGGTTGGTTTAATGGTTAGCAAGCTAGACTAGCAAACTTTTACAAGTGGATTCGATTCCCATATGGTGCTCCATTCATACGGCCACGTGCCACATCCAAGCAAAAAGCTTAGTAAATTGCAACAAGGGAAGGTCTCCATTAAGTTATATCTGACGTGTTGGACAACAACATCGAAATATGCTTGTTCGAACTCCAGCAGCGCTATTATGTTCACTTTTGAAGTAATACACTTGGGTACCATATGAATTCCATATCCCTACTAGAAATAGGTTAAATACTACCATTCCTATTCAGCAACATGGATGGCTTTGACATTAAATAACCCCATTAAACAAATAAACCAAACTAAACTTAACCAAAACGAGTAACAAGGAATGCAAATGAGATTGATAATCGTTGTCATTATGAGATTGCATCTCAAGAAACAGGTGGGCCGATCATACAGCATAATTCATCAAGGTGCTTTGTTGAATATTCTCTTTTCATGCTATCCCTCAAAGCAACAGAGTTGTCTTTGAAATCCTTATCTTACTAAATAATAGTCTAGATGTTCCTCGACCTTACTTATTTTCGAACGTTCAAGACTAAATAGATAGTATATATTGGATTATGAAAAGTATACAAGGAAAATCTTCTGGTGAAATAGAACTAATGATCAGCTCAGTAAGATTCTAATTTTTTAGTTTTTCTAAACATTTGAAAAATTCTATATAGAGACTTTCTCTGCAATATATATTTAAGCCCGGAGATTAACGTTTGAATTCAACATTGTCTTTTTCCAAGACAGAATACAGTATCAAAGTTAAAGAACCCAATTTGCCCTAGTTTTTACCACATAGCAGGAAGCAGGATATTTAATGAGTAATTTTCCCAAGGGTATAAACTCTGAATTCAAACCTGTTAAACTCCGCTTAAAAAATTAACCTTGTGTCATATCCTGCCCGAGCGGAGGGATTGGGTAAATATGATAAGCACAATATCAAATACAAATAGCTTTGTACAGGAATTGAACTTGAATCACCGTATCCATTTCCTACAATGATAACTATCTTTCTGCACAAAGGTCTTTCTTTGTAAAAGAGCTGTCGGTAACCACCATATATCCTTTAACTTCTCGGGAACTGTTGATGTTAACTTTATTTTAAACCGAATTACCGTTCTAAAAATTATATATTGACACACAAAAACTTAATATTGAAATGTTTCCACGCAATTTTTTTTATAATTCTAAAATTACATTGAATTTATTTTTATGTATATTTCTTGTTAATTCACCAAATACTAAAATAGAATGCGACAAGCACTTATCTCAAAATGTTATTAGTTCAATTCAACGTACTTGCACGTATTTACTGGATCTTAAATCATATATATATATGCGTATACAGTGCAATTAGGAGGAAACTAGTTAGAACTGGTTAGATTTGCATTTTAAATCTATTTCGGTGGAGTATATCACTATATTCTCCGTCTCATCAGATGACTACACATATTTAACTTGAGCCAGAGAAATAACTTTATAATGACAATTTAACCAGGTTTGAGTTTCCTTCTAATTGTATTATATATATATATATATATATATATATACGAATACGTACAGAGCCAGAAGTAATCTACCTTGGTTTCAACTAACTGGATCAAAAAGACAATTCTGAATAAAGAGGGTTGGACCAAACTACATTTTATTTATTAATCGGACGCCTGAAAGAATAGAAGATTAACGTATCAAAAAAAAAAGAAATAAAATAAATAAAAATAAACAAAAAAAATTTTTTAAAAATACTGTGTTCCTTAGTTTATTTTCCTTTGAGAATGCCTTGCGATTTTTGTTGAATATTTTCAAACAGCACGAATATTTTTTGCCTTTTCTTTTTCATGGATTGTTCCCCAGATATCAGTTTGTGTAATATTATTTCATTTACAAATTGTATCATGTAGGTTTTTTTTCACACCCTCAGAATTATAAAATAGGTATAAAGAAATAATATATATATATATATATATATATATATATATATATATATATATATCTTTCTCAACTCTTGCCCTTGAGACAAATTTTTAGTGTTGGAACGAAGAAAATGAATCGCACAGTGCTAGATTTGAGGAGTATGGATAGTGTTTCATTTCCACAATTCTCTGCTTCGCCGAAAAAATTGCTGATAAAAAACATCAAAACTTGGCACTTACTCTTTTCAACATCTAAACGACGTTTTAGATGTCTAGACATCATTACTTTTTTTTATATAAATTACTCAGCTCTGCACACATTAGAATCAGCATTTTATAATATAAAGCCAGAAAGAAAAATCGTGCAATCTTTAGTCATGATAAATTTTTATCCAATCTTGTATATGCATCACTATATATATATATATATATATATATATATATATATATATATATATATATGCATCAATGCAAGCTCTGAAACGCGGGAAATAGATTAAACTGTGGTTTTATTAAAATAGAAATAGTTTAAGGAATAAAGATGTTAAGACTTACGTCAGTGCTCATCGAGTTTTTAAATAGGTTGGCATAGAATTAACTCACTACATTAATTAGAGATCTGTGGGAATACCAAGTAAAAGAAAAAACTCGATACTAGAGTTCCCGTTTCTCTCTATATTTATCTCTTTGTCTTTCTTCCTCACTTTATATATATATATATATATATATATATATATATATATATATGTGTGTGTGTGTGTGTGTGTGTGTGTGTGTGTTTATATATATATATATATATAACAAGAAATTGAGAATTAAAAAGAGATCTCAATTCTTTTAAAATCTTATATTACTTTTCAGACCAGCAGATGAGCACTTTTTTTATGTAATGAGCATTTTTTAATGATTTTTTATTCTTATCTATTTTCTAAGTTCTAAATGCCTGCTTCATTTTCTCAAGCACTTGATATTTTTGGATACATTTTTAAATAATGTCACAAACTAGATGAAATAATAAAAACAAAGTTTTATTTTATTTTACATTTTTATATTGTTCTGCTGGTCAGCATTTGAGCACTTTTTGATTCATCAAATGCTTTTTAAACGTTTGATTATTCTCCCCAACTTACCAAGTCTTTTTATGTCTCCGACTCTTTCTCTCCCCGTCTGTCTGTCTCTTACCATATATATATATATATATATATATATATATATATATATATAATGTGAGTGTAGGTGTAGGTGTGTGTGTCGAATTACATGCGCGCTATTGCGAGAGAGTCTTTATTTTATTTGATGTTATTCCCGATCGGTTAGGGCCTTTTGTCAACCTCAATGAAATGTTATTTCAAGAAGACTGATTAAGTTATCAGACAGATTAACCCGGAATAAACTTTTTTTCGAATGATTTGAAGCATTTCAATAAAATAATGACGAGTTTGATTGTTTTTCGTTGTCTGGTAGAAGATAATTTACGCGGAAAAATCAACAATAAATATAATAACAGTTTTTGATATTTGTATCATTGTTCATTTAGAATTACAATATTGTGTTTTGTTGTTGTTTAATTTAGTGCTAAGTTATTTTGGGACTTAAGGTTTCTAAATTTAATATCCATCTATCTTTATCGGTTTCCAGTATCGATGTGACATTTCTGTAAATATTTTCTATCCTTTGGATAATAATGCATGTTACATCTCTGGTAAATTTCTGATTTCTTACTACTTAATGTGTTTCAAGTTTGATTAAATGAATTTCTTTTTTTTCACTTAATGTTTGTCCTCAAATTGAAAATCATTTTGATTATTTCATTTATAGTTGAAATATTTGCCAACGTTAAACGTTTCGGGGTTTTTTATTAAACCGTTCAAGTTTTTATATCATCTTAATTGTATTTTATAAATGAAACGAAGAAAAACTTCTTACTAATATATTACCATTCGTGGCGTTCTGTTTCAGAACCATATGATATAATTTGTGTTCAAAATTTATTTCATAGGGTAAATAAATGAATAATGAAAACTCACTCAAATAAGGGATATTCAAACTTTTTAGCACTGATTTCACAAAATAAGTCAGTAATAATGATTAAAAAACCAAAATAGAAATGGATCTTCGATTAATAGCATCGTAATTAGAGATCATGTCTGATTCAACAATCTTTCTGTATTTTGTTATGTACATTAACTAATATTTTGGAATCTTTAAAGTTAGAATTGTGATTAATTTCTAAATTATGTCTGACTGTTCATTCCTTCCATCACTGTCTTATGTCCCCCTTTTCCGTTCGAAAATTCGTCTTTTGATGTATCATAAAATTTCCAGTACATAATTTTTTGTATATCTTAAGCGCTAGATAGACAGTACGAATGTATCAGAATAAATGTGGGTGTTGTTATTCTTATCATTGATTATATTATCAATTGTTTTTAAGAGTTTGCAACTGTTATGATTCAAAAATTGTTTGAATATTTTTGATGGGTGGGGAGATGGTTTGTGGTTGAATTATTGGGTAAAATAATACATCTGTGTATTAAATTATTATAGGAAAATTTGTTATCAGAAATCATTGGAAAACATCTCGGGAAGTTAATTCAGAAACTTTATTTTTTATTTTAGCACATTGTACAAATATTTAAGCTACTGATGTTGTGCGAAAGAGTCAAGTTCATCATTTTAAAATGTGGGAGTACAAATTCAAATATCTCTAAGGAAAACAAAACCTGTGAGTATTCCACTTTTTATTTTCATGATGTGATGAGCTTAAAAAATGTATATGGTTATTTTTATTATTGGAATTATAAAAAAAGTAAAGTTGGTGACCTTAGTTGAGGGTGACCCGAAGGCTCCTTTTTCAATAGCTACTTCACCGAGGAGTAGGGGAGAGCACTACTTCATTTCCTGGATTTCTCTACTTTACCCTTGATCTCTATTTCACAATGCTGAGTGTTAAGCAAGGTGGCATCAAGTAACATTTTTTTGAGTGTTTGGTATGACTCGACCAAGGTTAAACCACGAACCACTGGCGAACCCTTTACTCATTAGGCTAATGACTCGGTTATGATGAACTTTACATTCTAATTAGTTGTTATTATTAATTTGCAATATATCTAATAAGATAAGGCACTGTTAGTTTTGTACTTGGTGAGTGAAATCTACATGAATGCAAAAAAAGTTCCAGTGATTTAAAAAAGAAACGACCATATCTACTTAGTTACATACTAATGAAATTAGTAAACTTTGCAGCAATATGTCACCTTCCGTAAAACGATGTTAATCTACGCTTAACAAAGGCGTGACGGTTTTTCCCAGGCCATAGATGATCGGGAAATCTTATCTCTTTCATTAGAAAAAATTGAATTTCTTTTAAACTTTCGCTGTATCAGTTGTAAAGTATTGATGCACCACCTGGAACTAACGAAGCGCAGGAGGAAACAGCTAGATTACAACAAAACAAGAATGCTACCTGCTGTTTTGAAAAAAATTACTGGAAGCAACAACCCACAAAATAACAACTATAAAGTCTCTTACCTCCCATCTCATAACCCATCCAAGTAGGACGATCAAGATATGCAGGGCACTGCACAGAGAAGGAACAACGAAATTATAAACGTCATTTTCGTATGGACTCTTGCGAATGTTAGCCGAACAGTTAGGACTTACATCAGCTCTCTGCGGACACTGGATGCAGACTAGATAACTTATCATGAGCTACGGATAATAAACAATTAAGGAACATCGAGCCACTAACATAAATTGGTATATATATATATATATATAGGGCCATAGAAATCATTGTGATTCCTTCACAGTCGGCTGGGGTTGAAGAATATACTGACTGCATATCTGCAGAGGGGTAAGACCCCACGCAACGAGTGTCCTATTTTGACGCTAAAAATCTGATGAGGAGGAGGTTCCAGTAATGATGGATGTTTGGTGAATGCTACGTACTCCTTCTTTGCCATCGCTAGCAGGTATACCCTGACCCGGAGTGGTAGCAACTAATAGGGTCCTCTCCATGGGTTAAATAGAACTAAACTGTGTACTTAAGTAAAACTGAATTACTTGAAATAAAACTGTTTTTGACATTGAAATTGAGTACTTATGGAAAACTGAACTGTTTGAAATAGAACTGTCTTCAAATAGAAGAAAACTCTGTACTTTCGCTAAACTGAATTGTTTTAAAATAGAACTGTTTTGAGATTTAATTGTTTGTAAGCGAAAACTTTACTCATACCAAACTGAATTGCTTGTAATTTAATTACCAGGTCACGTGGGTTGACACCAGGAAGGATAACCCGAATGCTTAGGTGTCCAGAAATTATATATATACAGGTACCTGCAAAATGAACATTTACTTAGTCAGTCAGCCAGAAGGACTGTCAAATTAGAACAGAAGCCAACCGGGGTGCCAACCACGAGTGTGGGCAGTGGCCTGGCAGAGAAGTAGAGAAACCACTAAGTGGCGCTCTAAATATGGTACATATAGCTGTCCTCTGTTAGCCTATGTCAAAGTCGTTTGTCTCTTTCTCTATCTCACACTTACAGCCAATTTGGACCATTCGAGTAATAAACAAGAGACACTTGTATTTAATAAAGAAATGTGTTATGGTCCTTCAATCATTCATCATGGCTATACAGCAACATCAATAGTGTTTTATCTATCTATCTATATATATATATATAGATAGATAGATAGATAGATAGATAGATAATATATATATATATATATAGATAGATAGATAAAACACTATTGATGTTGCTGTTAGCCATGATGAATGATTGAAGGACCATAACATATTTCTTTATTAAATACAAGTCTATATATATATATATATATATATATATATATATTTATATATATATCATCATGTCGCGCTGGTAGCACGGATATCCCTGACCCTCTTTCACCACTCCTCCCTCTCATTCATCGCCCTAGGCAGGTTTTCAGGACAACA
This sequence comes from Sepioteuthis lessoniana, assembly GCA_963585895.1. Taxonomy (NCBI): domain Eukaryota; kingdom Metazoa; phylum Mollusca; class Cephalopoda; order Myopsida; family Loliginidae; genus Sepioteuthis; species Sepioteuthis lessoniana. The sequence goes on along the minus strand of OY757910.1, from coordinate 56,188,101 downwards.
CCCCGTATCCTCACATAGCTGCTGAATGTATGTTCGTGCTGGTCGTCCTGCTTTTGCACGGCCATGTGTGGGGGTCCATAAGAGTACATCTCTTATGAGTTCGTCCCTGCTTCTCCAGCAGTGTCCTGCATGTCTGGTTCGTCTAACTTGAATCGTTTTCGTGATAGGAGGCAGGTGGCCGTACAGTTAGTGTCTTATGGGGTGTTGCCGCCAGGACTTGTTCAAGATTGCACGCAGCATTCTTGTGTAATTCACCTGATTAACATCCCAAAAAAAGAGATACTTTTTTTGCCAGAATAAACTTGAGACGCAGTAATTTATGTACTTCTATTTTTGCTTTTATTGACTAATCGGCGCTTACGTCCCGTCTTTTTAAATCTCTTTAAGTTCTCAGAACACAGTTTTTGACCTGCAGCAAAATATTTGAAGGATCAAAACCCGAAATAATTTTAGAAATATTTTCCTTCCAGGAATTTTAAAAATACATTTTTAACTAGTTAAGTAAATGAATTAAAGTTGGCGAACTTAGTCGAGGGTGACCTTTTTCAATAGGTACTACACCAAGGTGTAGGGGAGGGCACTACTCCATTCCTTGGATTACTTCACTTTACCCTTTATACTTACCTTATAATACTGAGTTTTAAGCAAGCCTGAATCAAGTACCATTTATTGAGTCTTGGTATGACTCGATCTGTGATTGAAGCCAGGTCTCTCGGACCGTTGGTGAACACTGTACTCATTAGACCAATGACCCGAGAACTTTTTTAAAAAATCTTATTTATAACCTTACACAATCTTATGAATAGGCAATTGTATCGTAAATTTTTCAGTAAAGTTATTGATTCATTGCATAAATCTAATCACAACTTTTGATTTTATTTCTTTTGCTTGACAATCCAACATACTTTTTTAAGGTATGCATTTGATTTCAGCATCACTAAATTATCTAAAATATATAACAAGTTTTATCTACATAGATTTATTTGTATTACTATTCAATATTTCCCTTGTTGATAAATATTCTAACTGCATATGATTACATTTTTTTGCGCATAAATATAATTTTTTTTCTCATATAGTGACATACTCACACAAAGATCTCTCTCACAATATATATATATCAACTAGATTTAAGCAATGCAAAAGACTACATTGAAATGTACGAACTTCTTTCTATCTTGAAGTAACTATTGGAGAATAGTTACACACCAACTAATATTATCTCTTTTTACAAGACTTTGTGACTTGTGTTTTTCAACAAACTTTTCTTGATAAGTGTTCAATTCAATCATAAACATGCACACGCACGCATTTATATATAATTATATTGAGAGAGAGAGAGAGAGAGAGAGAGAGAGAGAGAGAGACAGACAGACAGACAGACAGACAGACTAATGGTCTTTTAATTCAAAAATCTTTCTTATTTTACTTGTACGACAATTAGAATTATAGTCCTCTCAATCAAAAAGAAAATATTGGGCTATAATTTCCACTATCCTGCAGTAAAGCTGTTGTTTATTTTTTCCCTCTGCAATTTATCAGTTTAGCTTGAACTTGCTTCTTTTAATAGTTTAAGATAAACCATTAAAGGATGTCTGCAAGTTGAACTTATCATTTTGGTTATTGGACGACATTATCTTAAGGGCTTTAGAAATTTCTTTTTCCTTCTTTTGTTTTTATCCCAGTGTTTTGGTCATGTACCTTCTAATCTTTCTAAGTGTCTGCTGTGCTGTGATAAGACAATGAAACCGGCTTTTGAGTTAATCTATTGAAGGTACTGTTGGTATTTGAGAATTCACTTTTAGCTGGCTACAATAGGTTATAAATGAGTATAGATGTTTCACGTCTAAACTCACTTTGGTTTGGTTAAGTCAGTTTTATTTTGAGCTTTCAGCTTGTCAATTGTTGTTGAGTTATATAATGTCGAAATCAATATTCTTATAGCTATTTGTACATGTTTTTTTTAAATAATGACAATAATCATCAGAAAACAATTCCTTCAAAGAAAGTATTCTTGATACTGGTAATTTTTGTAAAATATGGTTTCAATTAGCTGTCCATTCTGAATAATAATAATCTTTTATTTGAATACAATCATTTCGTTTCTGACCTTTCGACGGAGCTGAGAATACATTCACAGTATCCTCTGCAGTTGGATAAGCCCAATCCAAAAATGTAGGGCCGTGGGTATGACACAGAACTGCATCTGATGCGAACCTTCTCTTTTTGGAGCACTAAAGGTCGGGGAGTATGTCCTCATTGTTATTTCGTTCAGGTCTACTCTAACCTAGAATATTAGTACCTGTGAGAATCCCATCTGCCGGTCAAATATATCTATTTAAACAGTATTCATTTCCGATCAGACTGTACGAAAAAAAAAAAAAAAAACTCTTAGAAACATCAACACAAAGCATCTGAATATGAACGCAAGTCCCAGACTTCTAGGCAGAAAATAACCCAAGATAGGCTGACATGCCATTAAAATCAACCAATCATTATTTGGTTTTAAGTATTCTTATTTAATACATGTAATTTTCAAACAGATATATGGTTTCAGTTATTGCTATTGTTAGCGAATAATTTTCGAACAGATCTATTTGATCCATAAGCGTGATCCTAACTCCGACTTGGATATTATATCAACGATGGAGTGGCTATCTAGAGCTGCAGAATTGGAGCCTCACCACTATATGTAGCTTAGAGCAATACCCAGGATACCCTTCCTGTAATGTAGGTATGCATCTAATATATACATTTACCCACCCCATGATACGGGAAGGATGCAACACAAGGCCAATTGTTTGCTTGGCTGTAGCCTACATTTAATGACTTGAGCAGACAGATATTCTCAGAAGTAATTGAAATTCTTACAAAATAAACACTGCCTTTCAACAATTGTCACAGTTTTCTTATATATGCATTTATCTAAACGCTTTGCAAGATAAGAGTCAAGGTCAATTGTTCGTTTGGCTGTGGTCTACATTAAATGATTGGAGCCGACAGATATTCTCAGAATAATCGAATTTCTAACAAAATAACCACTGGCTTGCATCAATCAATTGTCAACATTTTCTTATATATGTATTTATCTAACCCCTTTGCAAGAGAAACACAAAGTCAATTTTTCTACGGAGTTTAAAAGAACTGAATTCAGAGTTTTCCTTCTCTTAGACCGGTTACCATGCCAAGGATAAAAAGCCCAGTCAACCCAACTAGTTAAACATTGCAGAAGAAAGAATAGTTGGATTCATACGTTTACTAGGGGTATTTGCACAATGTAAAAGGCAAATAAACTCGTCCAAGATTTGAACTCGGTCAGCGTGCTCTTTTCTTACGACGGTCCCGATTATACCACGCTCTCCTCGATGTAGCTTATGTTATGAATTTGGACCCTGGGGATAGTAGATTAATAGTTTACCCATGAATATAGAGTCTCTCTCTCTCTCAATATATATATATATATATATATATATCTTTGTTTCCTTCGCAAAGCAACAGAAGAAGACGAGAAGTCTGCAGAATTCAATTCGGGTCAAGGGTGCGTGCTGACCAATTGACGGTAAAATTTCCCTTTTATGGTTATATGAACTGGCCCGAAGCCCCTAGTAACATGTGACCTATTTGAAGGCTGAATGTCGATTGGCCAAGAAGCCCACGTGATACGAGGCAGCGAGAGGATCGAATATGCAAAGAGGAAAAACCTGACAAGTTAGTTGGTCAGGAGATCCCGTAACAGACAGACGTGCCGGAGTTGTAAAGAGAAAACTTCCCCAGGCCGGCTCATATGGAAAGATTAAAAGGCCACCAGAAAAATGATAAGAACCACGTGACTATTTTGTTCATTAACTGACCAGGAGGAAACATTGTCTCTAACTAGACACGATTTGAAGATGTCCCCAGAAAGAAAGAAAGACAGAAAAATTAACTGCTGGTGGAATGCGACATCAGAAGAGAGAGAGAGAGAGAGAGAGAGAGAGAGAGAGAGAGAGAGAGAGACATATATATATATATATATATATATATATATATAAGTGATGAAAGAAAAGAGAGAGAGAAGAATGATGAGTCTTCATTTTAATTTTGTTTCATCTTTTTGCTTATCCCGTTCCTACCGCGCGCAAAACACATTAAAAATGTTGCACACATCATCACAAGAAAAATTCTGGGTGAATTGTCCCCAAATTGGTTAATTTTTTTTTTTTTTTTTTTCATTTTTGTCGTTAATACTATTTTACTTCGCGTACATGTCTTTATTTTGGGGTTTGATAATAAAATAATTTGTATTCTAAATTGTGCATTTTGTTTTGCCTTCATTTTTGGCTTTTTCGAAAATCTCCCCGTCATAGTTTTCCCTGTTAGCGTTATCCGGGTGAGAAGCGTAGGTAAAAGGGTCTAAACTAAAAGTTTGTCATCTTCACCGATAGTAAACCCGTCGGAGAAATGTCATGACACTAATATAAGATAAACTTCCAAGGTGCTTTACAGTATCCACGTAAATGTGTTTTCAAGGTATTGTACAAATCTAAAAAAGTTGTATGCGCTCTTAGTATCGTGATTTAAAATTGAAATATTGGCCCAAAATCAAATCCTGTACAAGGCTCTTTGTGTTTCACTCAGGGCTAATGTCATTGGATCCATCTGCTTTTCTTCCAGCTAACTAGTAGCGTATATTGCGTTCTTTGGCCTTGTTTAGACAACCAATATGGGTAAAGAAAAACACAGAATTCAAACCTATTTTATTTTAGTAAAAATTGATTGTGGCTCATCTTGTCAATAACGGAGAGGTTGAGTAAGTACACAAGAAATTATTCTATATTTATTTCTAAGTTCGTTTTAACGTCATTTAGTACTCAAGGCTTTTCATTTTTTACTATATATGTGACTGCTTTACCTTGCTACTACCTGGGAATAAAAAAAAAATTGTCACCTGTATCATCGGTCAGTTTATGTGCTATGCCTGTGACGAGACTTTGTTAACATATTCGGTGATAAAACAGTTATAAAAAAGAGGAATAAAGCGTTTCCAAAAGCATTAAGAAAGATGTTTATATCAGTCTCTGAAAAAAATTGAACTCAATTCACCGATGTCTGTGCAATGCTTGTGATGATTACGAAACACTAATTTACGAGAAAATGAGTCTAGTGTACAAATTAGTGTCTTCTAGTGTATAGAAAAATTTATGGTTACTTGATAGGTAAGTAACATTTCGGGCCAGATCAATTAAGGAGTGCTAGAAAGCAGATGAGAAGGCGTTAAGAAATGCAGAAATTCCATAGAACCTGGAATTCATGAATCAGAAGGGAAACCGAATAATAGCAATCATCATTATCATCATCAACGCGCACTAACAGCACGGATTTCTCCGGCATATACACACTCTCACTCTCCATCCGTTCCTATCATCCATCGCTCCCGTTAGGTCTTCTAAACTACATTCTATGTCCGCAATGAGCTGATGTAAAAGAGTTCTTACTGGTCAGCTAACACTGGCACGTTCATGAGTATTACAGGGTGCGGAAGAAAAATATAGAATGAGTTTTAAAACTTTTTTTTTTAGTTTGATTGGTCCAATTTTTGAATAACCAAAACAAAAAAAAAACATGATTAATATAAATTTTTATGATTACATCTATCATTCAAGAACTTTTTCATAAAGATTCAGCCCAATATGAATGATCAAGGAAAGAAACGATATTAAATCTATGATTTGCTTAACCAAGCAAAATTTTTTCCGATATTATTTGTGTTTCTTTATAGTCTCCATCAAGCCTAGTCCTTAAAAGATATATGTGTCGTTTTAGAAAACAAAAACAAATGTCACTTCCCATCCAAATATTGGTTCGCTTAAGACTTTTATTGAGGAGGGATAGAATAAAATGTCTTAAGAATTTAATTTGAAGACATGCAAATCGTTTCGAAGGCCGTATAATTTAAAATTATTGTTTTGTGTCTATCTTCTTATTTCGTTGTTTATTTGTTAAAATTAAATATAATCTTGTTTTATATCGGAGTTGTTTATTACTATAGTTGATTATTCCTAATTTTGCTTCTGCACCGTATAAGGATTCATAAAAGAACATCAGTTATGAGTTAGTCTTTCGTTATCCAGAAGTATTTCGCATATTTTGTTTATCTGACATGGATGATTTTTCAGATAGGAGGTAAGTGGTCGTAGAGCTGTTCTTCTGTGGGGTGTTGCTTCCAGGATTTGTTCAAAATAGCTTATAGCATTCATGAGTAGTTTCCATCTGGACTCTTTCATCAACAAAAAAAGAAAAAAAGAAACTATGAACAGAAAAAAAAAGAAAATTTCATGCATGAATTATGAATATTGTATCAAAACTCATCATCCTCAAGGTATAACACGGAGTTCTTTGACTCCTTTTCACCATCCCTCCTTATCGTCAACATCCAGTGTTCTCGCTTATTTGTTCGGACAACGCTGACGTGTGCATGTATAGCAACCCATAAGAGAACGTTGCTTATTATTTCGTCTTATTTCTCTTGTCGGGCCAAGCAGTCATTTTCGTCTAACTTGGGTGCTTTGTTAGATAAGAGGTAAGTGGCTATACAGCTACAAGAACGTCAAGGTATCTAATAGAAAATGATTTTACGTCAAAAATGACAAAAACTAAAATATATCTTGTAGAAATGATGACAGTGCAGACTACACAGATTATCTAGCGCTTCTCGCAAATTCACCTTCACAAGTCGAATCCCTGCATCATAGCCTAGAGAAAGCAGCAGGAGGTATTGATCTCTGTGTGAACGCAAAGAAAACACAGTTCCTGTGTTTTAAATTAAAAGAATCCATCTCCTTGTTGTTACGTGACGAGACTGTGAAATCAGAAAAGTTCCCACATCTTGGCAGTAATATTTCATCTTCTGAAAACCATGTCAATATACCAATAGGAACGGTTTGGACTGCTAGATTATTGATCATATAGAATCACATTTTTTTCTCAGATAAAATAAGAGAGGATTTATTTTAAGCTGAGGCTGTATCAGTACTACGGTATGGATGAACCGTCTGGACGCTAACAAAACATAATGAGAAAAAGCTAGGTGGGAACTAAAAAAGAATGCTACCTCCTGTTTTTAACAAATACTGGTTAATATATTAACATTTACTTACCTTCAAAAAATATCCTGGCTTAGGAATTTCAATCTTTCTAGATTTGTTTACGTCATAATGTATATAATTCTTTGGCAATTGGTACTCCACCTATTTGTATGACGCATCAAGAAGTATTTCTGATTTTAGTTAACTACGATACCTTTGTCGAATTCCGTGGGTTTGGTTTCAAATCTATCTTCTACTTAAAAACATGTTGTCCTTAAGTGTCGATCGACAACTTCTAGCATTTATTTTAAATCACACGTTACCATCCTGAAATCATTGAAAATTGTTTTAAGTTGAATTGGATTGGATTCCTTGTTTAATGGAATATCAACCTTTGTGTGTTATTTATAATCAGAGCCATTCTTGTAAAATAACAGAAGTAGTACTGTATAACCCCTAGCTGAAGGGATAAGTGGGTTTATATGTTTCCCAAGGGTATTATTCCGAAATTGCGTGACTGGCGTTCGAACTCGCGTCCTACAATATCATAGTACAACACGTTAGACAATCACCGCAGAATATCCCCACATATTTTTGAGTACTGTGATCAAATACTGTTTTATTTCCTACCTCGTTTCGAATTCTGCCTGTTCTGGGTACACAAAACTCCAACCTGTAAGGAGGCATTTCTTCTGGCGCTATGAAAAATGTAGAGTAACTTTGCGTTGCTATTACAGGCAAAGTCGCTTGGCAGTTTAAGTTCCGATCAATGAGTCAAAATGATCTTCTTAAATTAATATTTAAAAGGATTTTAAAATGCATTCATATATTGGCTCTTAAAATACATTAATATTGCAACTATTTTAAGATTACTTACTAGTTTAAAAATGACTTTGAACTTTTTTAATTCATTTACTCTGAAAAACATTTAATACATTGTTCCTTTCTTTTAAAAAGAAAAAAAAATATCTCAGACAAATTCGCCACGGTCAAAGATAGTTCGGGCAAGAAAATCAGGCTTTTTTTTATTACTTCTATATAGTAGTGTTGTATTTTGACCTTCGACCCGGCCAAAAATGCCATTCAGACTGATGCACCGGAAGGAAGTGACACATTCTAATGGCAGTTATGAGAGGAAATCGCGTGGGAGGAAACTGGCTGATGAAATGGGACGAGGTAAAAAAAATTCCCATGGTACACTCATAGACTGATGCACCGGAAGAGAGTGACCTGTGAACTGTATGACAGTTATTTCCGCTGGATGACGATCATACATGCCATTCCAAAGATCGAGTGGGTGATCTAGTGGGCGTTGAACTATTATATAACTTAGTCAAGACAGAAGTCAAGACAGTTCCAGTTACAGTTAGAGTTGGAGACAGATATAGACGAGATGTGGTAGGTAAAGCCACACCCGGCCGAAGGGGCCTCGGGAACCCCGATGGAGTTTGGGGACCCGAGAAGTTGCTGATAAGATGCAGTAAAGAAAGCCATCACCCAGCAGAGTGGGCCCAAGGCCTCCGGTTGAGCAGCCCTGGATGAGAATGATCGAGAAAGACACAACATCGACGCCCATAAGAGTAGGGGTCAAAATATTACAGTTATGTTCGGTTTCTAGTTCCCTCTCACAAGCAAACCTCGAGTAACCCTTACAATAAAGTGAGAGGTACATATTTTGTCAAAGTCTTCCTGCGTCTATATTATTGTGTCGTTATGATGTTGTAGATGACAATATAACATTTTCTGATTTGGTGCCTGTGCCAGCCGAGTTCTTCAAGGACTCGGAACGAACCTAGTTACCGTAAACGACAGTTTTAAGCATCACAACACGACACAAACGAAAAGGACAAAGAAAAATGCTGGATTTGAAAGAGGTAAAAAGAAAAAAACAAAACAAGAACAAACCAGCAACAAAAAAACGAAGGAAAAGGAACAGACCGACGCGAAAATAACAGAAAAGAAAAGAAGAGGTAGACACTGCAACGTGCTGGAAGAAAAGAAGAAAAAAAAGAAAACAAAAAACAAAGACAAACTAGCAACAAAAAGAGTAAAGAGAAAAAGAGAAGAAAAAAAATTGTAAGTAGATTGCTCATTCATATAACGCTACCTCTCTGTTAATAAGTTAAATTGGGTTTGTGAAAAAAAGGGTTTATTATAATTGTGAAAGATTAGTTTTAATGACAAGTGCCTTTCTAGAACGATAAAATTGGAAATAATTTTTAAAAAAATGTTTGATCCCTAGATTACTGCTATGTGTAATATTGTATCGTAGTGAGGGAGAATTGTGCAGGCAGAGAAGAAGAAAGAAAGATGACTAGGGAGTCAGAGATATCGTGGTGGGAAATGAGTGACTTTTTAAATAAACAATATATTTTTATGAATGAAATTTTTTTATATTAAATAGGTTTTTGTGGGTAAAAATTTGTAGTAACTTGTCAGTAGTCCGGACAAGTGATTATTGAAAATTAGAATTTCAGTCCAAGATCTGGAATCCCGCATATCTGTAGTTAAGAATTTTTGGGCAGGTTTTTATGTTTGGAACTTGTGGATTGGAAATGAGAATTTAAATCCGAGAGATGGAATCGTGGGAGCATCGATGGGATTGTCCAAGAATTGGTGTTTGTCTGAAGAATGAGCATATACTTTTTCGATATTTGTGAAGTTGGAAGAATCGATATTTTCGGCGCTGATAGAATCAGGCAGTTTTTTTTTGTTGTTGTGGAAGTCGTTGATACCAATTATTGGAGACATGGGTATTGTCTCGGACTTGTCGTGGTCCGTATCGATTGAAAATGGTCTCGCCGTGGAGGCAGAGTAACTAAGAGACAGATGTTTTTTTGTGTCAGACGAGGCAGACAGGTATTTTGCGAGTTCCCCCTGGAGTGGAGCTTTGAGATTGTTACTGGGGAAGATATTTTGAAACAGGGTTTTGGATATAATTAAGAGATGCGCAGAATTTTGACGGAACCAGGTGTGGCGAAGATTCGCAGATTAGGATTAGGAATTGTTTTGATATGGGAAATGTTGTTGGCTGAATTGATTAAAAGTTTGGGTTGTTTAGAAAGAAAAAAAAACAGGATATTTTGTGCGAAGAAAAAAAAAAAGAAGAATGCTCGTAAGCTTTTGAGAAAGTTTTATTATAAATCCGGCTTAATTATGGTACTATAGACTGAAATTGAATAAACTGGGAAGAAAACCTATAGTTATATTATTAAAGTAGGGACTGAGAGAGGTAGATATGAGGTTGAAAAAAAAGGGACATTGAATGAGCAATTTATTATGAAAAAAAAAAGGAAAACAAAAAAAAAACCTACAGGACAACGGAAATGGAAAAAAAAAGAAACTTGAACTTTGTTGAACACAGCATATAAAAGAAAAAATAGAAAGAACCGACTTTTTTAGTAAAATAGACAGTACATAGATTGAAAAAAGAAGAAAAGAAAACTGAACATTTGTGAACTGTGATTGTAACATTGTTTTGACTTGTTGTTAAGTGAAAAAATTTTGAGATTGTTTGAGTTTAAAGGTGACATTAGAATTTTTTTTTCATTTTTCATATTATGAAATTTGACGAAAACCATTAACAGAGGATTTTACACTAGGTTTACTAATATTTATAATTATATTGATTCTAATTTTTTTTTTTAGAATTTGGGGTTTTAGTGTAATAGGAAATATTTTTGGGGAGGGTTTCTGTTTTGACGAATCGGTGGCTGACGCGAGAAAAGGACAGACATTCATCCAAATGATGTTACAGATTGTTGTTGGGTAGACAACAAAGAAAGCAATTCTATCGAAGAGATCGCCGGCCCATGAAGCTGTTGAAGGCCTACGGAGGCTTCTATTTTTTTAGATTAGAGTTACAAGGATGGAATAAAGGCGTGGCTTACTCTAATATTTTGTGGATGATGTCTGAATCATTCAGTCACGATGCTGTTTTGGATTCGTGTGTAATTTTGCGAAACGAAACGAATCAGGGAAAGGTGAAGTGCCTATATATTGGTAGCCACGAGGTTTCCTGATTAAATTGAAAAAAAACCCAGCGCGGGTTTGATCAGGTAAAGCATGTTTCCTCAAGGGCTTGCAAACCAATGGGCATGGAAACAGAAACTTAATGGGAAAAAAAAATTGGTAACACATTGCTAAATAATTTTTTTTGCGTGGTCTATTTTAGGTGGTTACTGCATGCGTATCAGATTGTGATACATTAGGATATATAGTGATACTTTGTTTTAGGGCATGATTATTGTAGTTTATGGGGAATGCTTTGGGCCTTGAAGATATTGTGTTTAAGTTTATGGAATTCTCCCGTTACTCCAGGAAGGAACCTGTTGAGCGAAGAACTGGAGTGTGGTCACGAGGAATCCAGGCGAAGGTATTGCTGGAATTACCAGGGTCACTAAGTTTGTGACCAGGAACTGGGACCAGGGTATGGTCCTTTTAGGGTTTTGAAATTCTTCAAGGAATTATAGAGGGCCCGTTGTTTTGAGAGGATAAAAAAATGCATCCGTATGGTACCTTGATGCACACATGTCAAGAAGGCCAACCACGCAAATATAGTAAGACAAATTTAGATAATAATTAGCCGGGCAAGTGTTACAAAGAGAGAAGGTCGCCTCCTAAGTAAGATCTTATCTGCTGTGGTTCAAGTGATTCTTTCTGTGTTTTCATCCATTTATTGTCCATGTAAATTATTCTGCAAAATATGTGTGAGGGTGATGGAGACGAACGTGAAGAAAATTCCACATGTGGAATTTTGAAAAATAATTGACGGATGATTGTTGTATTTTGACCTTCGACCCGGCCAAAAATGCCATTCAGACTGATGCACCGGAAGGAAGTGACACATTCTAATGGCAGTTATTAGAGGAAATTGCGTGGGCGGAAATTGGCTGATGAAATGGGACGAGGTAAAAAAATTCCCATGGTACACTCATAGACTGATGCACCGGAAGAGAGTGACCTGTGAACTGCATGACAGTTATTTCCGCTGGATGATGATCACACATGCCATTCCAAAGATCGAGTGGGCGGTGAACTATTATATAACTCAGTCAAGACAGAAGTCTGGCAGTTAGAGATCGGACGGAGTTATAGACAAGATGTGGTAGGGAAAGCCACACCCGCCTAGGGGGCCCTCGGGAACCCCGATGGAATTTAAGGACCAGAGAAGTTGCTGATAAGATGCAGTAAAGAAAGCCATCACCCAGCAGAGTGGACCCGAGGGCCTCCGGTTGAGCATCTGGAGAACGAGAAAGACACAACGTTGACGGCCATAAGAGTGGAGGTCAAAATATTGCAGTTTCTGTTCGGTCTCCTACTCCCTCTCTCACGCACACCTTGAGTAACATTGTCAAACGTTACAAATAAAGAGAGAGGTACAAATATTTATAAAGAAGTCTTCCTGCGACTATTTTATTATTGTATCATTATGATGCTGTAGATTACAATATAACAGTAGACGGCATTTCGAAAGCTCTCGAAAAAGGTTGTCGGAGAATATTAAGATAAAGAGCTGAAGAGGTTCACAATATCCAGAAAAAAGACACCTGACAACAAATGAATTTACTTACACTTATTTTCAATATTATATCCCTCAAACTGTTTGCAAGGGTATTAAAATACATGAAGTGAATCGACCGTATTAAAAGAGAAATTCTTAGAAATCTATAAATTATGCTCCCTTCTAAGGTGGTGATCTGTGCAGGGGAATAAGTGACACTTTTCAAACACCAAATTTTCAAATCTGAACAAAACACCTTTCGCTTCTAAAACGATAGTTTCTGGGATTGACGTTTTGCTCTTTGTTGCTGGGGCAGGAGAAGCAGCAACTACATTGCTCTTTAACCCTGAAGAAAACAATAGATGAGAAAGGAAGTAAAAAAATTGCCTGGAAGAGCAATTATATATCCAGGTGTGACTAACTGTAAGGCCTGATATGAATTACAAACATCTTTTTTGAACAAAGATACAAAGTCTTAGAGACGTGGGAGGAAATCAGTTAAGGAAAAAAATGCATCAAAATTGTATTTGGAATGACCCAAGCTCAATAGTTTGTGACCTTCTCACTAGACATCATTGATAAGTAGGTTTAATTAAAATTCTGTCTTACTGTCTTCTTTCTTGTAATCACGTTTTAATCAGATTAAAAACGCCATTTTTTCTTGACAAGCTAACAAATTATATTTGTCTACCGTTAAGTGTATGAAGACAGCTTCAGTTTTCAATGTATGTTGGTGGAGTTGTTCAGCGCGTAAAGCTTAGAGAAATTCCAAATATAGGATACAACACTCTCGCGTGCTTAACGACTGCTTTCCCAATTTTATGTATGTATTTAACTAAACCATCCACCACGGACTAGATATGACACAAGGTCAATTTCTAAGAAGAGTGCACTTAGTTTGAATTCAGGTTTTTCATTCTTCTTGACTGGTTTCTTAATTACAGGTAAAGAACTAAGTCTGCTCGAGTATTTTCCAATTGTTGGGCGAAGAACTAATGGATTCCTGCCGTTTCCCAGAGTATTTGCACAAAATGAAAGGTAGACAGCCTTGAACTTGGATTGACGTTTTCATTTCCTACAACAATAACCATTACGTTAAGCATGCCATTAAGTAAATGTATAAGCTTAACAGATGAACAGGAGAGAGTTAATATTTGATTGATATATTTTAACAGCATGTCAACCAGTCCAGGGTTATCTTATGCCTATTTGTTAGAGAATAGTGTACATTGTACGTTTATGTTTACATTTTTGTGTAGTTATTTCTTTGTTTCATTGCTTGTTGTTTGTTTGCTTTTTGTTTTAGTTTTTTCACACAACTCAATACGAAAAGGGATAATTTTTTTACAGATCTATTTGACCCATAGATGTGAACTGAAAGTATTAGCAATGAAACGGTACTCCACACTCACCAGACCTCCAGAAACGAAGTCTCACTATCTGATGAAGTTTAGTATCAAAATCAGGACATCCATTTTTGTATTTGTGGAAGGGTTTTAACCTTCTTCAGGGTTACAGTCAGTGTATTCTATGACCCACAGACCTGCCTAATATTTTGTTGCAACTTTCTCATTTTTAGTTGAAAATTATCATTTTTTACACTCACTCTGTTGCTCGACCGCATTTATTTCATCTGGAATATTTATTTCTTAAATGATACAAAATATTTGTTTCTTATTTCAAAAGCTGTATTAGCCTGCTGGCAATTATCTACCTTTTCAAATATTACATTGATCTCTGGATGATCGATATGGAACACTTTGGGATGAGCTTTCTTTTAAAACAGAAATAATTGATTTTCACACATACGCACACACAATCGATTAAGCCCCGTGTTCCAATATACGACCCCCAGGGTTCGAGACAGGCAGTCAATATTATCATTTACAAGCCTGTTTCTGGTAGAATAAAGCAGATGAATTTTGAAAGTTTAAAGCAAAAAGCTGAGCATGATATTCTAAAATTCATTGATGAGCGTTCCAGTCTGATCGTTATAAGCCCTTATTGAAGGCAAGAAACTACTTCCTTCTGACGCTCTGATACACAGATAAAATATCTCTCTTGACATAAATATAAGGGCAGGAGTGATTTTTAAGAAAATGTGAACTTTGTTCCTTTCACCAAGGAATAAACATTAGATTTGTAAAGATATATAAAACAAATCATTATAATTGTGTTGTATATATGTTGTAAGCAAATAGTTTTTAGGTAAGTATATTTTTTAAACAAGTTGTTCGGGTTTATTTGTTTGCACGCAGTTAATGGTTTCAAGCATTGATATCTAAAACTAATAATTCTATAAAGTATTAAACATGTCTGTGCACAGTAAAATGGTTGTAAAAAATTGCTGTTTAACACTAAAATTCTTTTTAATATTAATAATTTGTTTGCACACAGTTAAATAATATCAAGTATTGCTATTTAACATAAATAGTTATTTTTATATAGTGTCCCTATGCAATATAAATAATTTATACAGAGCCATATGATTCAAATTACTAGTAATAACAATAACACCTAGTAAATAAAATTACTAGTAATAACAATAAGCCTTAGTAAATAGGACTATGCAATTCAAATCGAAGATCACACCCGAACAAGTACTACCACTCTCTCTGTTAGAGTGGGTCGAGGAGTAATCGTAAATAAGGAGTACTTCACATTTCTCAGAGGTTCAGCTCTAGAGTCCTTCTATGTATTAAGTGCAATTTAGTGTCATTACTCTGATACAGGCTGGCTGGGGGAGGGGCTTAACGCTCGGGAGAGGTGCAGTCTCCATATTCTACACTCCAAGCCGACCGGGAAAAATGGAATAGTGCATCGATAATCGTACAGACTTGGGTGAATATGCAGAGCAGACTTCATTGTTTCGACTTTGTGAGCTAATCAGTTTAGATTTAAAAAAGACTCTCTGAAGTCAAACCAATTGCATTCCGCTTAAAATTCGACCGACGGAAGAGTTGGGTGAATATATACAAAAGCAAGTGCGCAGTGCTCAGTGAAAAAGAATTGTAAACTCCTCAAAATAAAAATAAAATGCCTTTCATAAAAGCAAGATCAAAGAAAAAGACATAATGAGTGGAATTATGAGTGTTAGATAGCAATGATTGAAACCATTTAACAACGTTGAAACAATACCAATACTATTGTGCAAACAAATTTGTTGTGACTAATTTAAAAATAGAATCGTCGACAAACTAGACTGTGTGGGTAGGTTAAATGACCTCCCTTGATTAAAAGTAGCTTTGAGTGATCGTTCGAAGTATTATGCAAATCTGGACGACAGGCCGTCACATGGGCACTACTTAAGAAGCAGTGGACGCCTCAATTTGCAATTCTATCACGTACGTCACACCTCGTATATAGACTTACATATCATGTATATCTTAACAAATGACTGATGTTAAATTGTGACTGTTATATAGCAATTCCGAAGACCATATAACTGTGTGCAAAGAAATGATTAACAGTAAATAGAAATATTCGCATTATATAGCAATAGTTGAAACCATTTAACTGTGAGCCAATCGTATATATCTAATATATATATATGTATAAAGAGGATTTGGCATTACATAATTTACAATGATTTGTATGTCAATGACCAAAAACCCAAACCAAATCACATCCCAAGTGATTGCCTTAAGTAAATTGACAAGATCCCATTCGTTGCCCTGATGTTTTCATTTAAGAACTTTAAGTCACTTCTCAACTGCACCTCCGTAGATGTAATTGTGTAATTAAATGATTTTATAATGGATACAAATGTGTATTTACTCAGCTTCTTATTACAAGTGGAATTCGACAGTCAGTTTTTAAACAGAGTTAGCAAATTTGAAGTAAGAATTTACTGTATTCTAAAACGGTTCCAGCACCAGATTTAAAAAGCCTAGTGTACGCTACCCGTTGTTGCATTCATACTTTTCCCAAAGGTATTAGAGCAATAGGAAATGCAAACAGTTTCGTACATGGTTTGAACTTAGGTCAACATGTCTTTTTCCTATGACAATTAACATTACATCACCGTGTGTGTGTTGAAACATACTAAAGAAAATCAAAACATATATATATATATATATATAAACATATATATATATATATATATATATATATATATATATATATATATATATATATACATATATGTAAACATATATATATATATATATATATAAACATATATATATATAAATATATATATATATATATAAATATATATATATAAATATATATATATATATATATATATATCATCATCATCATCATCATATCGTGCTGGCAGCACGGATATCCCTGACCCTCTCTCGACACTCCTCCCTATCGTTCATCGCCCTAGGCAGGTCTTCAGGACAACAACCTGTATCCTCACATAGCTGCTGAATGTACGTTCGTGCTGGTCGTCCTGCATTTGCGCGGCCATGTGTGGGGATCCATAAGAGTACATCTCTTATGAGTTCATCTCTGCTTCTCCTGCAATGTCCTGCATGTCTGGTTCGCCTAACTTGAATTGTTTTCGTGATAGGGGGCAGGTGGCCGTACAGTTGGTGTCTTGTGGGGTGTTGCTGCCAGGACTTGTTCAGGATTGCACGCAGCATTCTTGTGTAATTGCCATCTAGTTTCTTCTCCAGCCGTTTTATTAGCGTCCATGTAGTGCATCCATATAGCAGTATCGATGTGACCGCTGCCTGGAAGAAACTGCGTTTCATTTTATCGGTTAGGTCTGATTTCCATATAGTCGATAGCCTATTGATAGCTGTCCATGCTTTCGTTAACCTCGTTTCGATATATATATAAATATACATATATATATGTAAATGAATATATATAAATGAATATATATGTATAAATATATATATATACATAAACATATATATATATATATATATATATATATATAAATATATATAAATATATATATATATATATAAATCAATGTATATAAATAAATAAATATACATATGTAAATAAATACATATAAATATAGATAAATATATATATATATATATATATATATATATATATATATATATATATATATATGTATATATATATATATAGGTTTATTGGCCTCAATATGTTTAAAGCGGCTTTAACTTTTATTTTAAAAAATGGAACTGGCTTCTTTCTGTGTCGCTTTGATTTTTTTAAGGGGCCTCTCCAGCTTGAAATAGAACCATTTTGATATTTAAACTGTGTACTTCAAGCTAAACTGAATTGTTTGTATTATAGCTCTTTTACTAAGCTGAGTAGTTTGAAATAGAAATTATTTTGACAATTAAACTGTGTAATTATGCTAAACTGAATTGTTTAAAATAGAAATATTTTTTGTATAAAAATGGATTTGGCAGTGAATAAACTACAAAGGTTGATATACCATAAAACCTAAACAAATAAACAAAACTACTTCTTTTCCAGCACTATCTCTAACCTGAATCAACAAATTCCCAACTGTATACAAAAAAAAAAAAAGGTAATACACACCATGATTCCAAAACAATTAACCTCAAATACCCTATTTTGATTTTGTTTCTTTAATGTGGAGTGCTTTGAGTATGATAATTTTGCATGGTGAAAATTTTTATGAAATGTAATTAGAGAGGTTAAAATAAATTTGAGTAGCTAGAATATTTCATGAAATATAATAATCTACTAAAATCCAATTAAAGGCAAAATATAATTAATTATTTTTACTTCAAAATCTCTAATTCAACAGAAAATAAAAAGTTTATTAATGAAAAAAAGAAAGATTAATAACATTTTTAATATTGAGTTTTGTAAAAAAATCAATTTTGATGAATATTTTTGGAAGCTTGTAAAAAACAAATCCCCCAAGCTTGCATGAATGTTAACTTATCGACAAAATTTTGAAATTCTTATTATTAAGAAATGCGAGAAAAAATGCTAATATAAAATCCATCAGAGAAAATACAAAAGATCTGAAAAAAGTTTTGAATATTTATTTAGATTTCCGCAAATGTCAGATTTCAGAATAAAATTCGAAAATTTTCCTGTGTTTTTCTTCAGATTATCTAGATGAATTAAAGAAATCACTTCCTATTTGTAAAACCTACACGAGTGAGTTCGAGCCTCATTGGGTGCACCATTCATTCGGCCTAGTACCAAAGTAAAGAGCTTCATAAATTGCTACTTATCATCTGTTGCAAATAAATGTTATGGTCGGTTCTTATGCTGAGTGGGTCTGGTTTGTAATAGATTGCAAACTGACAGGTCTTAACACATCATCACAATAAATCAATGAATAAATAAATATATATCCACGCATTTAGAAGAATTGGAAATCATTATTAGAGATATATCTCAAACGTAGTCCATAATGAGCTGAACTGCAACTTCGTAGGAAGTGATTTCAAACATCAGTAACGCCATTTTATTTTCTTTCACACACACACACACACACACACACACACACACACACACACACACACACACACACACACACACACACACTTATATATATATATATATATATATATATATATATACGTGCCTCCTCCTCAGTCTTTACTCATTGCTGCTCTTCAATAGTTTTACAGTTTAAAAGGGATTTATTCCGTTTACTGGTTGTATGTATTGAAAATGCATGAGTTAAATAAGTCCTTTAGTTTCATTTTATTTTCCTTTTTAGCTAGGTGTTTGTCAAGTTTATCATATATATATATATATATATATATATATATATATATATATATATATATATATATATATATATACCTGTTCATGAAAATTATGAGTAATCATCCCTGTTCATGTCAATCTATCAATCTCCTTGTTAATCGAGAGAGTTTTGTATTTCATGAGAACACCTGATATTTCAGTTGTGGGAACATTTTGATATTTTGTATCCAGAAATTTATAGAGCACCTTTTTTTAATTGGCAAGCCAGGAAAATATTAGATAAAAATTATACTATAAATATAGTATACTATACTATGCTATTTTAAAGTTACCCGTTGTAAATGTTATCTTTTTTTTTTTAAGTACACACTTCTTCAGCTTTTAGTTTATTTGCAAATAAATGTTCTTTACGTGTTGTTATCTACGTTTTCAATTGGTTAATACACGTCTGAATGCGTGTCTACACTCGTTTATCAGCGTGGTTACACATGAATTCGTATTCTTGTATGAGTAAATATGCAGCAAAACTCATTTCAACAGTTGACCTCAATCGAGGTTTATTTATGCTTTTTGAATTTGTGTTTCATTGATAGGAGAGAAGAGAACGCCTTTGGCACATATCTGCCTTCCAATGAGAAAAACTAGAAACGAAAGAATAATAGGAAAAACAAAAAGTAAAACAAAAACATCTCTGATTGATTAAGTCTACTGGCTTGTGGTTGTTGTTGTTGTTGTTGTTGTTCTTCTTCTTCTTCTTCTTCTTCTTCTTCTTCTTATTATTATTATTATTATTATTATTATTATTATTATTATTATTATTATCATTATATTACTCCTTTAGAGTTTTTCAAATCAGTGTTTGTGATGGTTTTTCACATCAGTGTTTGCTGATGGTTTTTCACGGGAGTTCGAGTGACAGCAAGTCTCCTCAAGTCTTTAGGACTCGTCTCAGGATTCTAGCCGTTCTCAGCAATGTTGCCTTTTGTATAGTCTCTACCTGTCCGCCAACTTCCAAGTCCACCAGGCCTTTTAATAATTCTTTAGTTATTGTGCCAAAAGCACCAATCAAAATTGGCACAA
Organism: Sepioteuthis lessoniana; assembly: GCA_963585895.1. Classification (NCBI taxonomy): domain Eukaryota; kingdom Metazoa; phylum Mollusca; class Cephalopoda; order Myopsida; family Loliginidae; genus Sepioteuthis; species Sepioteuthis lessoniana. The sequence continues at coordinate 56,167,818 of OY757910.1, read as the reverse complement.
TCATCACTTTCATGTTCCACAGCTTTTTCAATTCTCTAGCAAGGTCGAAGTACTTATCCTTTTTTTCCACATTCCTTCAGATTAATTTTGTGGTCTGGTGGGACAGCAAAGTCGACAATTTTGCAAATTCTCTTTTTTTTTTGTTGATTATTATAAGGTCTGGTCTTCTGGTCGGGATTAGGTGATCCGTTTGTATGTTAAAGTCCCATAGGAGTTTATGTGTGTCATTTTCTAGGACCGATGCTGGGTTGTGTATACACCATTTGTTAGTATGGTCAAATTTAAATGTCTAGCAGATTTCCTAGTGGATCACCCAGTTGTGTCTCGCCTTATACTCCTTTGCTGCATTCGCTTATTATGTGATTGATCGTTTCGTCTCTGTCACCCCATTGCCTAGATTTACTGTTTTGTTGCATCTTATCTATTCCCGCTTTGATATGATTGGTCCTTATGGTGTTGTGCTGTGCTGCTATTATGGGACATTCCGCTTTTCTCCTAAGGTTTCCTTTTCTTTGCCAGATCCAGTTTTTCTTGTGTGAGAGGTTGTTTATTAGTCGTTTAAACGGTCATAGAGTTGTTTTTTCCCCATTTTTGTTTCCTAGTTATTGTCATTCTATCGTCTATCGTGTTGTCCGTATCGTTTCTGATGGCTGTAATCAGTCCTCGTTCATATTTTTCTACGTAGTCTTCGAGCCGTTGTCTCGATACGTCAACACTGTCTTCGATGCTGGAAAGTCTACTTCCTCCCTCTTTTCTTTTTATACTTATAGTTTTTCAATGTCATCTCTGGAATGTAATGCTTTGTGCATGGTCATTAGTTTTCTAGTTCTTTAGTGCATTTGTTTAAGTTAATCTCTGGTCCACTTCAGAAAGGGTACCGAATATCTAACGAGCAGTACAGCCCAAGTATCTATTCCTTTGATAAGGTTTCTGCGAGAGAGTTTTGTCTCGAATAGTTTTCTAGTTCTCCTGAGATATTCTTTTCGGATCTTGTCTTTCATTTCCACTTGTTTGATTTTGTCAGCATCCAAGATACCCAAGTATTTGTAGGTTTCATTTTCTCCCGGAATTCTAATTTTGTCGTGATTTGGTCGTTCCATTCCGTCAGTCATATGTCGTTTGCCACTTTTCATGACGACCATGGCACATTTTTCTATGCCAAATTCCATTCATATGTCCTAACTGTACATTATAACGGCGTGTATGAAAGTTTCCGGTTCTTTTTCATTTTTTACTAATAGTTTAATATCATCCATATACATTAGGTGATTGATCTTCTCTTGTGATCTGCTAAGTTTGTATCCGGCTGTGCATTTTCTGAGTATGTGGTTAAGTGGCATCATGGCAATTATGAATAGTAAGGGTTATAGTGCATCTCCTTGGAAAATCCCTCTTTGGATCTTTGTTTCAGCTAAGCTTCTTCCTCCTGCTGTCATCCACTCTCAAGGTTTTCAAGGTCTTTTCGATGAGGTTTTGACTTAATGTGATATTTTGTACATTTTGATTGACAGTGTATTATGTGGAACCATATCATATGCTTTTTTGTAGTCAATCCAGGACATAGCTAGATTTTCCAGTCTTGTCTTGCTCTCATTTAGGATGTGTTGATCTATGTAGAGTAATTCTGCTGTGCCTTTGGATCTTTTACAGCATCCTTTCTGTTCGCCAGGGAACAATCCGCGGCTTGTTAGCGAGTAGTAAATCTTTTCCCTTATTTGTGGTGTTAGTATTTTCCACATGATTGGTAAGCAGGTTATCGGTCTGTAATTGTTTGGAGCAGTTCCTTTCCTTAGGCCCTTTTGGATTAATGTAGTCTTTCCTTTGGTCATCCAGTTAGGTACTTGAGCACCTTGTAGGCATCTGTTCATTTCTAGTGCTAGTCTGCCGTGAATAGAGGTGAATTTCTTGAACCAGAAGCCATGTATTCCATCATGGCCTGTCGTTTTCCAGTTTGATATTCTTTTTAGCGTCGTTTTGAGTAAGTCGATGTGTATTTCCGATATTATTATTATTATTATTATTATTATTATTCCGTCTCTTATAGAGTTTTTCACATCAGTATTAGCTGATGGTTCCTCACTGGAGTCTGAGTGACAGCAACTCAGGTTTCCAGGACTCTTCTCAGTATTCTATCCGTTCTCAGTAATGCTGTCATTTGGATAGTCTGTATCTGTCCTCCATCTTCCACGTCCTCCAGGCCTTTTAATAATCCTTTAGTTATTGTGCCAAAAGCACCAATCACAATTCGTACAATCGTCACTTACATGTTCCAATGATTTTTCAGTTCTCTTGCAAGGTCAAGGTACCTATCTTTCTTTTCACATCCTTTCAGTTTTATTCTGTGGTCAGCTGGGATAGCTAAGTCGACAATTTTGCAAATTTTCTTTTTTTGTTGTTGATTATCATAAGGCCTGGTTTTCTGGCCGAGATTAGGTGATCTGTGTGTATGTCAAAGTCCCATAGTAGTTTATGCGTGTCATTTTCTAGGACAGATGCTGGATTATGCATATACCATTTGTTGGTATGGTAAAATTTAAATTTCTTGCACATTTCCCAGTGGATTACCTTACCGATTCAGTCGTGTATCGCCATATACTCCCTCTGTGTTATATTTGATGCATTCGTATATTATTATTATTATTATTATTATTCAATCATTAGTGTTTTTCACATCATCGTTAGCTGATGGTCTTTCACTGGAGTTTGAGTGACAACAAGTCTCCTCAAGTTTCAAGGACTCTTCTCGGAAATCTGGCCGTTCTCGGGAATATAGTAATTTGTTTGGTCTCCACACGTCCACCAGCTTCCAGGTCCTCCGGTCCCTTTAGCAATCCTTTGGTTACTGTTCCAAACGTACCAATTACATTGTCCCTTTCATTTTCCTCACCTTTTTGAATGCCCAAACAAGGTCGAGGTTTTTATCTCTTTTTTCACATTTTTTCAATTTCACTCAGTGGTCCGAGATTTGTTGATCAAAATCCCAGAGGAGTTTGTGCGTCTCATTCTCTAGGACAAATTCCATGATGTTCATATACCATTTATTCGTATGGTCAAAATTCAACTTATTAGACTCTACCCAGTGAATCACCTTGCCCACCCAGTTGTGCCTAGTCTTATATTCTTTCTGTGCTAATTTGCTGCATTCGCTTATTATGTGTTTGATCGTTTTGTCTCTTTCACCGCATAACCTAGAAGTGCTGTTTTGTTGTGTCTTATCCATTCTAGCTTTGATATGATAATTCCTTATGGCGTTTTTTTAGCCGCTATTAGAAGAGATTCAGTTTGTCTCTTATTATTATTATTATTATTATTATTATTATTATTATTATTATTATTGTATCCATTAAGAAACACATCCGAGCATACTTGTTTTGCTAAAAGCGACAACTTCAATTTCGAAAGATTTTTTTTGTTGTTTTAGATTTAAAAGGTTTTTAACAAAATTATCACTTTTGGTACCGATAACTAAGCTAAGTTCAAGAATGCTCAAGCTGATATCTGATTATTTTTAGTGTTAGTTACGAACTTTTGGAAAGCCAAAGAGAATTGTAATATATTGCAAGATTGTGTCGACTAGCACCTCAAATAGTAAACGTGTGAGTACGACTAAATTCTTTTTTTTTAAACAATTATTCAGTATGTATAAATTACTTACTGTTTGAAATGAAATTTAAAAATCAATACAAAAGAGCACGTGAAAAACAAAAAAAGGTAAACTTGATTAACATTCCTGGTAATTTCATGAAAAAAAAAATACGAGAAAATAACAATACATTTCAACTGAATCATAAGCCATACTTCTGAATATGAATACATGATTCAGAATGATAATCCGTAATGATTATTTATAATCCAAAGTTCTGTGCCTAGTAAACGAAAACGCTCACACACTTTCCCTCTTTAACACACACGAACACATTACCACACACACACACACACACACACACACACACAGACATACAACATCGGCCATTACCAATTAAAAAACTAAAAAAAATGATATTCTTAATCAGACATCGTAATCAATTAATGCAGTCAGCATGGAGTTCCCTGATTATCTCTCTCTCACCCTTTCTCTCTTTCTCTCTCTCTTCATCCCTGTTTATCGTTCATCATTCATTGCAGGTTCCCTAAACTGCATCCAAAGTTCACACAAGACTGATGTATATAAGCCCTTGCTGGACGGCCAACGCTGAGATATTTATGATTAGAAAAAACGTTGCTTCTGAGTTTGTCCTTTCTTCCCCAGGAGTAAACCGCCTCGGCGAGACCAAAAATCGACTACCTTCCTCTAGACTCGAATCTCAACTCTCTCGTTCGGAGTTTAAATCTCAGCTAACTGAATTTTTTTCAAATTCCAAAATCCTCAGTGCTTCCGGACATGACGTCATTCACGTCCCCGGTTTCATTTCCTATCTGTGTTTTTTATTGTGACAGCTCTGACTGTCACATCCGCTTCACGCGCGTGTGAACACCTGTGTGCACCTAACTAACCCATGCACTAAGCGAAAGGCTCTCAGCCTAACTAAACAGAAAAGCAATATATATAAAACGAAAAATGATAATATAAAAAAAATATCCCACCGCAATTATATTACATTTCCCTATGCGTATCTTGACATCACTTTCAACAGATGAGATTACGGCCGCTGGTATGTGTGAACTGGTATTCTAATTTCAGAGGCTTAAGGTGGAATTTACAACTACTGAAACTCTAAATAATGAAAATGAATATTACTAAGTGTTATTTCTTACAAAATAATTGGTAAAGTTGGCGACCAGAGTCGAGGGTGACCCAAAGGCTCCCTTTTCATTAGCTACTACATCGAGGTGTAAGAGAGGGTGCTACCCCATTCCCTGGGTTGCTTCTTTTTGCCCTTGTTCCTAATCTAATAAGACTGAGGGTGAAGTAAGACAGCCTCAAGTATCATGTTTTTAGTCTTTGATAGGACTCGACCCGGGATTGAACCCTGGTCTCGTTGACCATTGGCGAACACTCTACTCATAAGGTCCATGGTACATTAATCCAATAATACATCACAGAAAATGTGCCAAAAATAGATGCTTGCAAAATTCTGATGATTAGAAATGGGAATATGTAGAAATACGAACAGCCGTTTTCATTGTCAATGGTTCCAACTGAAATAATACAATCCTGCATTTTTAGTTTAGACGTAAATTGATTTTACGAAGAAATTGTATGGTATGCATTTAACCCTTGACATTATATATATACATATATATGTGTATGTGTATGTGTATGTGTGTCAGTGTGTGAATGCGTTTGTCTATAGTGTAGACCAGACTCATTACACAGGGCAATATAATAGGTCTAGCAGAAAGAAAACCCTGATATTTAAATCATCTGGTCTGTTATTCCAACTGGCTAACTGCTATCTTTTTGTTTAGTCAATAGTTATCGACAGACGAACATTTTATATATATATATATTTATATATATCATCATCATCATCATGTCGCGCCGCCAGCGCGGATATCCCTGACCCTCTCTCGCCATTTCTCCCTATCATTCATCGCCTCCGGCAGGTCTTCAGGGTTACATCCTGTGTGCTCACATAGTTGCTGTATGTAAGTTTGTGCTGGTCGTCCTACTTTTGCACATCCATATGTGGGGGTCCACAGGAGTACATCGCTTATGAGCTCGTCCTTTCTTCTCCAGCAGTGTCCCGCGTGTCTGGTTCGTCTGACTTGTATAGTTTTCGTGGTGGGGGGCAAGTGTCCGTATAGTTGGAGTCTCGTGGGGTGTTGTCGCCAGGACTTGTTTAATACTGCTCTCAACATTCTTGTGTAATTTCCGTCTAGTTTCCTCTCCAGCCGCTTCGTTAGCGTCCATGTGGTGCATCCATATAGCAGTATCGACACAACCGCTGCCTGGCAGAGACTGCGTTTCATTTTATCAGTTAGGTCCGACTTCCATATGATCGAGAGCCTATCGATAGCTGTCCATGCCTTCGTCAGTCGTGTGTCGATGTCTTTTTCGGTTGATGAGACGCTACTTCCTAGGTAGGTGAATTTGTCTACTAGTTTCAGAGATGTCTCTCTGTGTATATGTATGTTTATATAAGCACATATCACTTATTCAGCAAAAGGAAGATATGACACAAGGTTTATTTTTAAGCAGAATTAAACAGGTTTGAATTCGGTTTTCCTTCTTGACAGGTTGCTTTACAGAGGGTAAAGATCCAAATATTCTCAACTCTATTGACATTTCTAGAAGGAGATAAAATGGATTCATACATTTTGCAATGTATTAGCGCTACGTGAATTGCAGTTAGCTCCAGGATTTGAAATCGGGTTGTAGGATTCCTTTTCTACACGATAGCCTTTACTCCACGCGCGACACTTTTATATGTGTATGCGTGTGGGTATAAGTATGTGTGTGTTTATCTCTGTGTTTACGTGAGTGTATGTGTTTGAGTACGTGTGTGACTTTTCGTAGGTTCTTTTACATATAGATATATATATATATATATAGGTTGTGAATTCAATAAGTTTCTAGATGTTTTTTATACAGGCAATTTAAATTGTAGTAGACTCTTGAAAATTCAGTATGTTATTGCTATATATCTTATGAGATGTCTGGCTAATCTTTATGATTTCAGGTTTAAATGAACTGCTAGAGCAGGAATTGGAATGCACCCTACTAAAGCTTCATTGTCACAGCTGGTGAATTTCAAAAATGCAATCTGGACGTGAGAACGATATGTAATAAAATTCTGTTTTAAACTTGGAAAAAATGCCACAGAAACGCATGGAATGCTTCAGACTGATTTTCGACCATCTTGCATGAATCGAGAATCAGTTTTTGAGTGGCATAAGAGATTCAATGAAGGCATGGAATCTGTGAGGGATGATGAGAGGTGTGGGAGGAGTAAGGAAGTCAATATCTCAGAGTTGATTGGCCAAAGGGTTAGGGTTAGGGTTACTTTGTTGAGGTTTTAAGGGAGTTTAGGAAGAGATTCCGTCGGAAGATGCCTGTACACTTGAAATCGGGTCAGTGGCATTTCCACCAGGACAATGCGCCAGTCCACTACTCCATTTTGTCACAGACTATTTGACAAAGAATGGCTTCAAGACAGTTCCCACACTCCCTATAGTCCAGACTTTTCTCCCTGTGGCTTTTGGTAATTTCCTAAGCTTAAAAGCTGTCGTTATGAGACAATCGAGATGAAAGTGGCTGTGTTGAAGGTAATTGACACGCTCAAACAAGAGGACTTCCATGGGGCCTTCCCGAAGTTGTTGGAACGGTACAACAAGTGCATTTCAGCCGGAGGAAATAACTTCGAAGGGGACTAGAGTTTCACGTGAGTACAATCAATAAAAGTGCCTATACGAAAAAGTCTGGAAACTTATTTAACGATCCTCGTATATATATATATATATATATATATATATATATTTATGTGTGTGTGTTTTTGTGTGTATATATGTGCGTGTATGCACTTAAGCGTGTTTGAATTTGTGTATTTGTATGCTTATTTGAATATATATATATATATATATATATATATATATATATATATATATATATATATATGTAATCCATTGTCAGGGATTTTTTCTTATAACTGGAAAAATTATTTTTTAATCACGGAAGCACATAACTGGAGCACCGATGGAAACACAAAGCTGGAATATTTATACAAGTAATAAGGTGCCTTTAGGTCTATCTGCATGTTTTAGGTTATCTTTTTTAATTAAACGTTCGAGAAATTCTGGAAAAAAAATCATTTTGTTTATAATCATCTTATTCATTCCTGAATTCTTTCTTTTGTCATTTAAGAGATTATGCGAATTTTAGAATTTTGATTTTTTGTCGCAGTATTTTTAATTTTGATGGTTTGAATTGAATAAAAATTTTGCCTCTTGTTCGTTTTAAAAGAAAATCTTGCAAACTAACCGATATCATCGGGAAAGTTATTTAAAAGGGACAAAATTTACAGCTGTTGCGAAATTCATGTCATTAGGGAAAACTATTCTTTCCAATTTTGGAATATCCTCTTATAAGCATATTCATTATCCCTGATATACTGTCCCTTCATCATCTGCCGAAGGGAAACTGATGAAATTGCAAATGTTCATTAATTGTTTGCTTTTCACACAGTACGCATGAGTAAAAGATATTTATGTGTGCGACAAAAAACTCCCATTTCATAGTTTAGTTTAATTTTTTTACCCTTAATCAGTAACTAATTTATGGTTTATGGCTCAAAGCTATATATATATATACACTTTGTTGGCGAATTTTGTATTTTAGAGATATTCATAAATATTTAACTTCTCATTGATTTTTTTTTTGTCGATGGCGTCTGATTATTGGAGTTTCCGTCCTCAAATGAGAACTATCTAAAGCTTAGTCTAATGTTGAGGTAGTAAAAGGAACTTACTTGTTATAGACTTTAATTTGCTGTACCGGCCGGCGTTGAACACTATTTCAATATATTTTACAAAAATCAAAAATATATATATATATGGTATACTTATTATTTTATATATATATATATATATATATATATATATATATATATATATGTAATAGCATTGAGTTTATCTGTGACCACTGGTTTCACGCTAGCTTTATAACGACTATCATCAGGCAGAGATAGGTTTCTCTACCTGATTATTGTCGTTATAAAGACGGCATGAAATCAGTGGTCGCAGATGAACAAACACGCTAATAAATACATATAAAGACTTATATATATATATATATATATATATATATATATATATATATATATATATATATATATATATATGTTATTATCATTACATAATAGCTCTATCACAGATACTGAGCACTCTTCAAATTTTACCGCATTTGGTCTGACACAAACTCACCGAGTGAGAAAGTGACAGCCATATACTGCAGTAATATATATATATATATATATATATATATATATAATTAACTTAAATCGCGAGTCGAAAATCTTCTTCTAAAGTTTCACCTTATCAGATCATCAGGAAGCCTAACTTCGAAGTTGGGCTTCCTGTTGATCCGATAAGGTGAAACTTTAGTAGAAGATTTTCGACTCGCGATTAAAGTTAATCTTATAATTGGCTCCACTGGTGTTGAGCACTGCAGGATCGGGGAAGGTTTTTAGTTTTCTTTTGACCACTGACTGCGTATCCCTTAATTTTTTTCAAGGGGTGGAACGAGGTTGGCCTTTTCTTTCTTTTTGACCTATAATTTTTTTCTTTTTTCCCTGGGCGGTGATTCGAAATACTTTTATCTCTTGTTCCTGACAGGTTTTTTTTTCCCCCTCTGCAGAGAAGAAGCCGGTATATTCTACAGCTCCAGCCGACTGGGCAACTATTATTTGAGTTATAGCGGGAAACAATTTGGACACTTCTAGCCGAGGAAAATTATTATGATTTAATACTTAGTCCTGTATAATAGGACAAGAAACAGATCACTGCGAATTAAAAACAGCAAATTGTCAGCGTAAGTTACAGGAACAAATACAATAATTATAAAAGAGAAAAGAAAAAAAGCTTATGAAGAGTTATGTGAAGGAATGTCGCATAGGTTTTTTTTTTAATATGTTGTGATTCCGAAATCGGATGGAAATTGTGATGTGAATATTCATGTCAAAGCTTAGTATTATGCGCCGTACGACTCGAAGTTTGTAAGAGCGAAAGCATCTGTGTCACAGAGGAACCAGAGTCAAGTCATTTGTTTTATATGTAAGTTAGAATCGTCCCCCAGTGACTATTATATGTACAATTTCGAAGGCATGGTCTGAAATCTCTACAAAATGTGATAATCGCTGAAAACGTTTTCGAACAGCCGACGTTTACTGGAACTTGGATAAGTAGAAAAAGGTTATAAAATAAACAAAGAAAAAGTCACTTATCATTGCAAATATTAATAATCTCGAGTTGGAAGGTTCGCTCGAAGTTTTTCATTCTCTCTCTCTCTCTCTCTCTCTCTCTGTATATATATATATATATATATATATACATTTCAACTCAAAAGTATTTGATCACTCACAAAATTTGTATTTCTCAATGTAAAAGTGTTATTTCTAATGAGAAATGTTAACTGCGATGATTTTATTTATTATTCTAAGTCTTCCCGAGCCAAATTAAATGCAAATTAAACCGAAATAACACAGAAAAAAACTTTTTAAACATTTGATTCATTAAAATGACTCCCTTTGGCCGCTCTCAATGCTTCATTGATTCTCGGCATTCTTTCAACCTATGATTAGGGGTATACAAGATAGTTCTGACCTACTTTCCTGAAAGCGTTGAAAGAGGTGAACTTCACTTAGGGTTGTTTAGTTAACGGTCAAGCTCATCACACTTCAGTTCAATGGGATTTAAGTCTGTTGATTTCGCTGGCCAAGACATCAGTTTGTTTTACTGAACTTCTGGCTGAGTTTACACGTATGCTTTGGATTATTATCTTGCTTGAATATAAATCCTTGACCCATGAGTCACGTTCCAGATGGGATCACGTGATGCTGCAGTTGACTCTGATTGCCAATTTGATTCAATTTGTTTTTTATCTGGTGCAAATACCTGACTTTGGTACTATTTACCAACCCCTCCGCTCGGGCAAGATATGACACAAGGTCAGTTTTTAAGCGGAGTTTAACAGGTTTGAATTTAGAATTTTCCTTCTCCTAGACTAGTTGCCTCACCAAGGCTGAAGAACCTAGTCCGTCCTACTATTTACCCATAGCTGGAGGGAGAATAAGGGGGTTTATACCTTTCCCAAGGGTATTTGCCCGAAAGTGAACGTAATAGCGCGACTGGAGTAGGAACTCACGTACTACGATTCCGCAGTTCATCGCTTTAACCATTACACCACGAGGACACCCTGACTTTGGAATTGCTAAAATCCCCCCTACCGAAAAACCATTAAAGAGCCTCCTCCATGCTTTGTGGTTAATTTCATACACGGGTTGCAGCTCTTTCACCAACTTTTTTCCTCACATATACCCATCTATTAAAGCCAAAGATTTCGACGTTATTTTACTGCTCTAGTGTCCTGTCTTTGTGAACCTTGGCCCACTGCAACTTTTGGCATTGTTTTGCTTCTTCAACAGTGGTTTCTTGACCACAATTCGGCCAAATAGGCCAGCTTCATAGAGTCTTCTCCTCACTTTTTCACGACATCAGTTCTCCTGTGCTTTAACATTTGGAGTACTCAGCCTTCTGTCACACAAGCTGGTGACTAACTTTTCATCTGCACTGTTAAAACAGGAAGTATCTAGCGAGCAGTAATTCAACACAATATAGTCTCCTGTCGGTCCAACTTGTGATATAATGCAATTTTTTATTCGCGCTTAGTACTAGCGAAGAAAAACTCCTTCAAATGAATTTTTCAAAAGATATTTCGTTATACTCAGGTCAAAGTTACTGAGGAATACTCCTGTTTAGTACAATGAATAAAAATCTGGTAGTGCCTAACTTGTAACAAGTTAGGCACTACCAGATTTTTCTCATCTTCAAAGCATTATTTTTAATGTAACATTAAAAATAATGCTTTGAAGATGAGAAATGAAATGGTTGAGGGCGGCTATATACTTTTGAGTGATGCTATCTATCTATCTATCTGATAAAGGAGAAAAATGCGCGAATACAAATGCGATCTACAAATTTTAGAATTTTATTTCGTTAAATGGAGGAAAAAAATGCTGAAAAGCAAAAGCACATTTTTCTAGTAAGCAAAGATGAAATTATTCAAAGTGTAAATATTTTTTCAATAGATATAGTTAAGATTCGTGCAATGACTCAGCTCAGTAATTGTTAAGTTAAAATAAATGGATATTTTGTGAGTGTAAAAAAAACTTTGTATTAGTTTGTCAAAATGTATGAAAGAAAATATGCCTTAACTTATATGTGAACTAGTCCTGCTTTTATATCAACAGTGGGCAGGTGTATATTTTAAACGCTAATATAAAAATTTAAAAAAAAGCTCAATTTAATAAAAAAAATAATGGAGTTGAAATTAAACGCCTTCCTATAGAAAAGATTGTTTATTTTCACTCAAAAGAAACAAACTGAAAGGTTGAGTGTGCATAAAATAAATAATTCTTACGGAAGGCCAATTTGATTCTTTGCATATTTATATTATTTGTGTAGGTTTGAAATTAGACTGAAAAGTTGATTATTCATTAATGAATCTAATTGTCTAAAAATTTGAATTATTAAAATTGGAGGGAAAAGAATTCTCAAATTATTTTTGGTTTTAATCCTTCAAATTTTTCGGGCAAATCAAATATTGTCGACTTTAAAGTCTCTTAAATTTTCAAAACTATGTGTGTGTGTCTCTTTAAATTATACTATGAAATTAGTATCCTTCTGAATAATATTTTATTTAAGTCTTTAGCTTTGAAAAAACTTCATCAAAAATATGAATATATACTAGTCTTAGATAAATAAAGTAGTCTTAAATAGATATAGCTGATACATGTCTATTGAATTTAGTTTGTGCAACAAAGTTTAGAGACTTAAGTGAAAGGTATACTTGCATGATAATATTCAGATACTCCTTATTCGTAACCGTACAGAATATAATTTATTCAGAAGAGAATATTCTTCCCTTCGTCTCAAATGAAACGATGATTTTATCTCTATCACTTCATGATATATAAGTAAGTAAAGTTGGCAACCGTAGTTGAGGGCGACCCGAAGGCTCCCTTTTTAATAGCTAGTACACCAAAGTGTTTGGGAGGGTGCTACTCCTCTCACTGTATTGCTCCAATTTTCTCTTGATACCTACCTTAAAGTGGTGTGTGTTAAGTAAGAGGCATCGAATACCATTTTTTGTTTTTGGTAAGACTCAACCTGGGATCGAACCCCGGTCTCGCTGACCATTGGCGAACACTCTACCCTCGAGGCCCGTGCCCTGGATGTATAATAATTGTTATGTTACTCCTTCAAATTCGGATATATACTTTTTATGAATGGAATATATGTTGATCAATTTGGTTTCTGGAGGGTGTCCCTGAAGCGAAGTTACAAGCATGGTTTACTGCGACATCAAATAAAGCGATTTCAAACTTGAGTCGTGCTATTACACTTATTTTGGGACTAATACTCTTATCCCCCAACCAATGGGTTGAATAGTACCACTACTCGTCTTCTACAAGGCTGTCTTTGGCGTTAGATAACCAACGAAGTTTGATATGCCATTAAACAAATAAACGAAACGAAACTAGACGACTTTTGCTGACAGTTATATATTTGTCGCCGATTTTAAGGTTGGGGTAAAATGCCGGAATTTTGAACAATAATTAACAACAAAGATTCGATCATTTTTTTTTTCTCAAATTTCATGGCTATCTCATTTTCATTTGGCAAGAACAGGTATAATATGCATTATTCCCAGCAGAAGCCAGTAAGAGTAGCTTTAAATATTGATTATATCAATCCATGAAGCTCTATGAATGTATGATGATATCATCAATATTTAATCCTACATTTCATCCCCCGGCATCTATCATCGGTGTATATAATCCGATGTTTAGAATTACATGTTAAATCTTGTAGCATTGTCTTGAGACTGTAATTTGAATGTAACTTTATTTCTAATACATGAGCATTATAAATTATATTTTATCAGTATCCTCAGGTAGATTATTCTGCCGATTTAAGAAATAGTAAGTATTTATCAACCTCTCCACATGATCAGGATGTGACACAAGGTTAGTTTTTAGCGGAGTTAATCCAGTTTGAATTCAGCATTTTCCTTCACCCAGACTGGTTGCCATACTAAGGTTAAAAACACCAGTGTCTTCTATTATTTATCCATAACAGGAGAGAGATAACTGAATTCATACCTTTGTGAAATGCAAACTGCATTATCCAGGATTTTAACAAGAGACGCTGTGTCCATTTACAACGATTACCATTATACCATTAGTTGTAGAAGTAGTATTTGATTTTGCATGTATTCTGCCTGTTCTTTTAGGTATATGCTTGCTAATTCATTTTGTGCCTTTTTTAGTTTCAGGGCATTTACGTCAGTTGGGGTCTTCCTATTGCATTTGGAGGCAGTTTTCACGTCTCTAGATTGAGTTCTATGTTTTTTTGTATGTATTTTGCTGCTGTGTCTAGATGGGCGTTGACGAAGTTCTCATATTCGTCATTTGGAGTATGTGTTTCTTTTTTCTCCTGTAGTTCATCGAATCTGTTTCTTAATGCTATCACATATTTATCTCTAATATCTTTGTTATTAAGAAGGGCCCAGTCTTAGGGTACAGTGGTCGTTGTTCGGGTGGCGTTCTTTCGTAGGCTTAATCGTATTTTTGCCGTGACAATTCGGTGGTCGGAGGACACTCCTACGAAAGAGGAGTAAGCCTCGCAATTCACTGCGCTATTTTTTCATTCTTGCTAATAAAGACGTAGTCTATCTGTGCTTTAGTATTGTTTGTGTATGTGTAGGTTCATAATTTTCCCTCCCTTTTTTGGAAGTTTGTATTTAGATATGTTAATCTATTTTCTATCGTGAAATCTGTTGGATGTTGTCCATTCATGTTTGACGAGTTGTGTAGGCTGTATTTGTGGTTTCCTTTTTTCCCGATGTTGGCATTCATGTCTCCACCAATGACGAGAACATTGTGTTTCAGAATAATATACACAAGGGAGGATAGCTCATCGTAGAAGGCGGTGAGTTCAGTTTCTTCACAAATATTGGTTGGGCTGAAGCAGGAGATGATTGATGCTCTTGGTTAAATGTAGCTACCATCATCCTTGGGTGTATTTTCTCTATGCTATTTAGTGATTTTAGAGCTTGTGGTCCTATAAGCATACCTACTCCTCCTATCGTGACATTGACAGTGTTTTTCCATGCTGATGAAGTGGCTAGTGTCCATCCATTGCCGGTATCCTGATATCTAATATCCTCCCTATCGTATATCCGTGTTCTTGAATGCATATTATGTCTATTTTATGATCTATGACAGATGCAGTAAGCTTTGATAGTTGTCTTAAGGTTCTAACGTTAAATGTTGCTATTTTTACTATGTGTTTGTATTTGAGTAATTTTTGTTGTTTGAGCTCTGTAGGTGATTTTTCGAACACTGAGGCCAGGGCTCCAACGCCAGCAGGACGCGCCCATTTTCTCCCGGGCGATGTAGTTTGGACATGTGATATGAGTGAGAGTCATGGTTATCTTTCAGTGGCAGTTTTTATTTTCATCTATAGAAACCACCCTTATTGATGAGCAGCAGTAGTTCCCCGAACGAACTAATCGATCCTGTCCGTAGGGTTCATACGCCTAGGGTCATGTTAGGCATTGCGTTGAGCCGTCAGAGGGTTTATCCGATTCCCTTTACGTCGACCACGCTGCTTCCCATGGATTCCGTTATGCTTTTTTTGGTGGGAGAGAGGAAAAGTTTTGAGACGTTTTGAGGGGGTCTGATTTTTTTTTACTATCCTTAGAATTCTAGAAGGCGTGCGGGCGAAAGAACCTACAGGCAACAATATTATTTGTCGATTTTACAAATGCCTTTGATTACATACACAGAGAGAAGATGGAGCAAATTCTACTCGCATACGGTATACCAAAAGAAACCGTCGCAGCCATAATGATTCTCTACAGAAACATTAAAGTGAAAGTGCGTTCTCCGGATGGAGACACAGACTACTTCGACATTGTAGCTGGGGTACTGAAAGGAGACATACTTGCCCCATACCTCTTTATCATCTGTCTAGACTATGTGCTTAGAACATCGATTGATAAAATCAAAGAAAACGGTTTCGAGCTGACAAAGAAAAGAAGCAGAAGAAACCCCGTAAAAACAATAACCGATGCCGACTACGCCGATGACATAGCGATTCTGGCAAATGCGCCCTCCCAACCCGAAACTCTACAACACAGTCTGGAACGAGCTTCCGCAGGCATTGGCCTCCATGTCAATGCACACAAAACGGAATATATGAGCTTTAATCAAACAGGCGACATTTTGACACTAAACGGTACCTCTCTGAACATAGTAGACAAATTCACCTACCTAGGAAGGAGTGTCTCATCGACTGAGACGGACATCGACACGCGACTAACAAAGGCATAGACAGCTAACAATAGGCTATCGATCATATGGAAGTTAGATCTTACCGTGTCGATACTGCTATATGGATGCACTACTTGGACGCTAACTAAACGGCTGGAGAAAAAGCTTGATGCCAACTACACAAGAATGCTGCCAGCAATTGGTCCTGGAGGCAACACCCCACAAATTAGCAGCTGTAGGGCCACCTACCACCCATCACGAAAACTATCCAAATTAGACGAACCAGACATGCAAGAAACTACTGAAAAAGTAGGGACGAGCTCATTAGTGATATACTCCAATGGATCCCTTCGCTTGGCCGAGCAAAAGCCGGGCGACCATCTCTAATCTACATACAGCAGCTCTGTGAGGATACTGGGTGTAGCCCTGAGGACCTGCCGGAAGCGATGAAAGATAGGGAGAGGTGGCGAGAAAGGGTCAGTGATATCTGTGCAGGTGGCACGACCAGATGATGATAAGTAGTATGCGTTTTTTTGTGTTTTACTTTTTTCTTTATTCGTTTGTCAGTAACTTCTTGCAAGGTAATGTTTTGATTGATTGACTGACTGATCTTCAGGGAAATGTAAATGTTTTCACACAGAGAATTTTCATATTTGTTTTTCTAAATTTAGTCTTTTTTTTTGAGAAAAATGAAAGAAATCGCAGAAATGAGTGGTAACAGAGAGACAGACAGACAGACACACACACACACACACACATATATATATATATATATATATATATATATATATATATAGGATAATATTGCAGTAAGACGAACATAAATTTTATGACTTTATGATTATATTATGAACTAATGTTTGATTTCGTTTCTTGGTTTATTCTATGCCAAAGCCATTCTTATAGAAATATAGTTGTGGTACTGCTTAACACATACCTTGGGTTATATATATATATATATATATATATATATATATATATATATATATATATATATATATATAGGATAATATTGCAGTAAGACGAACATAAATTTTATGACTTTATAATTATATTATGAACTAATGTTTGATATCGTTTCTTGGGTTGTTTTATGCCAAAGCCATTCTTATAGAAGTATAGTTGCGGTACTGCTTAACATATACCTTGGGTTATTAGGAAGTTCATACATTACTAAAGATTATTAGTCCAAATGTTAACTTAATAGCGCTACAGGAGTTCAAACCCTCTCACAAACTCTCAGTGCGTTACCAACTACGCCACTCGATTTTTATTTATTTTAAATTGATTTGGATTTGATGTCATAGTTGGTTAGTTGGTTGGTTGGTTTTACGGTGTATCAACCCCTTTCGGGTTATTTAATGCAGAATCAAATTTCAAATAGTTCAGTTTAGAATAAGTATAGTTTTTGCTTACAAAGAGATAAATGTCAGAACAGATCAGTTAAATGTCAAAACAGTTCTATTTCAAGGAAATCAGTTTAGCATAAGTATACAGTTTTACTATCAAAAGCTATTAAATTTCAAATAATTTAGCATAATTACACAGTTTAGTTCTATTTTACACATATTTTTCAAACAGATAGGGCATTATTAGTTGCTATCACTCCGTGCCAGAGTGGACCAAAGAGCGATGGCCATGAAGGGGTACTGCGCATTCTCCAGTGCTCCAGGATTACTGGATCCTTACCATCAGATTGTTTGGTGTCATATCCAGGACACTCGTTAGGGGTCTATTACCCCGCGGCAGAGAAGCAGTCAGTAAATTCAACAGCCCCAGCCGACTGCGCAATTTAGCCCTACAGTACTTGGTGTTACGAAGCGGGTGCCTATCTAAGTAAAGTCATGCTTAAAAGTAAAGTTTGTTGAAAAGTTGTAAATAACTGATCTACCATAAAATTAAGTTACAGTAACTAAACCTGTCATATATATAGGTTAGAATAGTTTTCTTAGTTATCAAATCTCTCATACAGTTACTATCATAAACTCATAATGTGCTATAACCTAGTGACGCTTAGCGTTATACTTGTATAACACTCCAGGGTCAATGTTAACTCCTTCTTGAGACTGATGTGAATGTTGAATTAAATATTTACTCTATACACCTGTTTTGGATGTTTATGAGGCATATCATCATGTCTCCGTCCTACAAACCGATATTTAAGCCATTTAAGGGCAGAGTGTAGGGTTCAAACCATGGTACGCATGCGAGCGAACACACGTATATATATATATATATATATATATATATATATATATATATATATATATATATATGTATATGTGTGTGTGTGTGTGTTAAAGTAAGGATAGCGTAGACACAAAATTTTGAACTGTTTAATGCATCGGTGAGAAAATCACACTTGCCAAGCACATTTGACTCGATGAATAATATTGAGCAATTTGAATTTATATGCACTTCGAAATAAATTATGAATATATATATATATATATATATATATATATATATATATATATATATATATATATTCATTTACTCATGAACACATACATATGAGGATCTGTGAGAACAATGTATCAGAAATAGAAGGTTAACCAATGTATTTCCACTCCAGGTTTGATACCGAGTTTTCTTTACGAACTCAACCTCTGCATTCTTGACTAATCTTGGACTCTGTCCATCAGACAAGAGGAAATACATAAAAAAGATCCACGATAAGGCTCTAATTGCATCAGCGTTGATATAACAATCCCATAGAGTGACAGCACTCCAACAAAGTCTGGTGGCATCATGAGTTACTGCTGGAGCGCTCTGGGCTAGTGGTAATGATGGTGGGGCCCCGAATGCCTGCACCCAGAGTCATCATTTGATGAAGGCTTATAAATAATGCTGCTGTAGAAATATCACACATTATATGGACATATATAATGCAAATCTATACAAAGTTGACAAAACTATGTAAAGAGTAGAATACGTATAATTAGGGAGGCATTAAATATCCCAGGCACGTATGCAGATCCTAGTTCCCGCCTACACTAATACATACATACATATGTACATACTTGAATGAAAAATGCTGGTAAAGAAAAATTAAGACAAACATTGGGGCATATATGACTTTTTAAGAGAAAAGAAAATACAGTATTTTTGATATAAGCTTAACATGTTTTCTAGGTTTTAGCGTTATCGTATTCATCGAAAATGTGAATTGTGTGTCTGTGTGTGTTTGCGTGTGCACGTACGTGTGTGCTATATTTATGTGTTTGTGTTTGTTCGTTTCTGTGTGTGTGTCTATTTAGGCAGTAGATTCTCTTTTCAGCTGAATATATCGAAAACAACAGAAAAGGATTTAATTTTAGATTTTTTTTCAACTTTTCCTGAAAATCATAGAATGGAAAATGTCCAATGTGTTCTTCAGTTGGGACAAAAATAGAGGTGAATACCAAAGAAGATTAAGAACAATATAATGTGAAAGAAAAATATCATAATTATTCATTGCATCATTGATAAACGATAACAAGAGACATCACTTTAATAAGATTTGTCAAAAACATTCATCTACAAAAAATAAGACATTGCATTCGTTTCATCCGAATACAAAGAAAACTGTGCGATCGGAGACGAAGATGGATTTCATGTATCTCAAGGTCAGTGTGATATAAAACTGGTATTATATGTTAGCTATATATACACACACACACACACACATATATATATATATATATATATATATATATGTGTGTGTGTGTGTGTGTGTGGGTGTGTGTGTGTGTGTGTTTGTAAATACAAATGTATATATACTTATAGTTTGGTTTGGTTTGGTTTCTTTGTCTAACAGTATGTAAACTTTTTTATGTTATTTAATGCCAAAGCAATCCTCAAATAAAAACAATAGAAATCCTATTTAACCCATAAGTAGGAAGATATGGGGTCTTACCTATTCCAAGTGTATTTGTTCGAAAAGGGAACCTAATAGTATGACTAGAGTTCGAACTTGCTTACGACGATCCCGTAGTCCAGCGCTTTAAACAATATATATATATATATATATATATATATATATATATATATATATATATATATATCAGTTATATATATATATATATATATATATATATATATATATCAGTTAAAAGAATTTAGCTCCCACCCAAATTTAATTCCTACCCTAAAAGTGTTAATTTTAATGAAACAAGTTAATCACCACAATACTTTTATTTGTATGTAGTATAATAAATCATTATACTACATACAAATTTAATATCTGGTCATACTAAGGTCAAAGTTACCGAGGAAGACTTCTATTTAGTATAATGAATAAAAACAGTGGTTTTTAACATATTTCATTAAAAATAAGATTATAAGGATAATGATAAAACTTATGACTGCTAAAATATATATATATATATATATATATATATATATATATATATACAAGGTACATATGATAAGTTTCCAGACTTTTTTTCGTATGGGCACTTTATTTGATAGTACACACATGAAACTCTAGTCCACTTCAAAATAAACTCCTCCGGTTGCAAGGCACTTGTTGTACCGTTCCAACAACTAAGGGAAGGCCTCATGGAAGTCCTTTTGTGTGAGCGTGTCAATGACCTTCGTCACATCCTCTATCATCACCTCATTTGTCTCATGGGGACAGCCTCTGAGCTTAGGGAATAACCAAATGTCACAGGGAGCAAGGTCTGGACTATAGGGAGGGTGAGGAACTGTCTTGATGCCCATCTTGGTCAAATAGTCTGTGACAAGGATGGAATTGTGGACTGGTGTATTGTCCTGGTGGAAATGCCACTGACCTGATTTGAAGAGTGCTGGCCTCTTCCTAAGGAATCTCTCCCTGAACTCCCTTAAAACCTTAACATAGAAACCCTAACCCTAACCCTTTGGCCAATCAACTCTGGTGTATTGACTTCCTTACTCCTCTCACACCTCTCATCATCCCTCACAGACTCCCAGCCCTCCATGAATCTCTTATGCCACTCAAAAACTGATGCTCGATTCATGCAATATGGTCCAAAATCAGTCTGAAGCATTCAAAACGTTTCTAAATAGAATTTTATTGGATATCATTCTTCTAAAGTGTCAGATTGCATTTTTGAAATTCTCCAGCTGTGACAATCAGGCTTTAGTAGGATTTGTTCCAATTCCTTTCGTAGCTGTTTGTTTGAACCTGAAATCATGAAAATTAATCAGTCATTTCGTAAGATGTATAGCAATAACATACTGAATTTTCAAGAGTCTACGACATATGTAAATGCCCACACGAAAAAGTCTGGAAACTTACCGTATGCCCCTCGTATATATATATATATATATATATATATATATATATATATATACGCTCTGCTGAAGCAATTTTCGGCCGCCGCTCGCATAATGCAAAAGCTCTTCGAAAGAATTAAGAGCTCTGGTAGCTGATAGGGTATAAAAATGTAAACAAACGGACGCTGCTCTTGCTACATAATACCTTAAAATTCCCTTTAGCCAGCGTGGTACGCTTGTTGGCCAAACGGTCTGATACTAAGTCTAACGTAAAGTTAGACGGGTTTCGATCCATGCTTCCAGCATCCAACGTGTCTAGCCACACTGAAGAGTTCTCATGGAACGAAACAGTCTGTCTGTGGATGAGTATATATATATATATATATATAGTCTCACACAACATTTGAAATCGGTTTGTAGTATCCTCTTCCAACGAAGATATCCATTTCAATATACACAGTTCTACATGAATACAGCAAACATCCTGGACGTGAACGTAAGTAATCATCCTAATATACACACAGCCATGAAAAAATAATTATCTATCTATCGATCACTTTAGCAATCTATTTATTCATGAATATACACGTATTTTGCATTGTCAATGGGAATAAATGTCTTGGTTTATGTCCCAAAACATTATCAGAAAAAATATTAACGATATGAATTTTATTCGATAAGAGGTTTAAAATAATATCTTTATATTGAGGTAAACAACGTTATCAATGAAGTCATTGGAGATTATTTTTTACGTCGAATAAACTTGTATATACAACATAATTTTAGATAATCTTAATTGGTTCGTTTTAGCAAGGGATTTGTAAAATCACATTTTTTAATTGCAGAAAATAAAGTGTTTAGATATTTACGACAGCGAGTGTAGTGTAAAAAATATTTTTTTGAAATTATCGAATTT
Source organism: Sepioteuthis lessoniana (assembly GCA_963585895.1). NCBI lineage: Eukaryota > Metazoa > Mollusca > Cephalopoda > Myopsida > Loliginidae > Sepioteuthis > Sepioteuthis lessoniana. The sequence goes on along the minus strand of OY757910.1, from coordinate 56,145,666 downwards.
ACTTGGACATTTATATTTCTTATCTAAAAATATCGGCCATAATGATCATTTAGAATTATTTAAAAAGTACAGACTGTGGTGTACTGGCTGACGCGCTGGACTGCGACTTGTTAGTTAACAATTTCTAACTTCAGTCTCGCCATTACATTTACATTGAGACTAATACCCTTTGGAAAGCTATGGGTTAAATTGTATCATTTCATTTTTTCTTCAATAATGGGTTGAGCAGTAAATTACCCAAAAGTTTGATATGACATTAAACGACCTTTTCTTCCAAATACTTGTACTAAATTAAAGATTAAACAAAGATTACATGGAAACGTATAGATATGAATAGGTGGATAATAATAATAATAATAATATATATATATATATATATATATATAAGTAAATATATATTAGTTTTTATATATATATTTAATTGCAGGGAAGCTTGTCTGTGACCTCAGGCTTCACGACGTTTTATAAAGGACAATCATCAGGCTGAGAACGAAAGATAATGAAAAAAATCAAAAAATCGAAAAATATAGTCAAAAGAACGTTAGAATTGTGTACAACTCTTTATGTGTGTGCACGCGCGCGTGTTTGTGTGTGTGTGTGTGTGTGTGTGGATTACATTTGCGTATTATTGAGTGTGGACGTATTGTAATATAACAATATAACATGTCTCATCACCACGGCGTTTATTGCGATTCATACACCTTCACCTACTATGCTTACAAATCAAAACTTTTCCTTCATAAATGATGATATTGTGTCTCTTAGTTAAATTCATCATCACCACACACACACACACACACACACGTATGAATATATATAAAAAAAAAGTAATTTTACTTGATATATAATATGGAGTAGTGCCCTCCCCTACACCACGGTATATAACTATTGGAAACGCAACCTTTAGGTCATCCTCATTTAAGGTTGGTAGCAACTATATAATAGGTCTATCATAGATATTTGTAATATAATTGCGGAGGGATTTTTTTATATTATCATTTTTCGTTTTATATATCTTGCCTTTCGGCTTAGTTAGGCTGAGAACCTTTCCGCTTAGTGCATGGGTTAGTTAGTCGATGTCACAACAACAAACCCAGATAGAAAATGTACCGGGGACGTGAATGACGTCATGCCCGGAAGTGCTGAGGATTTTGGAATTTGAAAAAAAAAAAACAGTTAGTTGAGACTCGAGTCTAGAGAATGGTAGTCGATTTTTGGTTTCGCCGAGGTGAGACCAGTTGGGGTCTACGAAAGGTGCCGCACGTGGTGGGGTCAGATGGAAAAGTCAGCATAGAAAGAAATTGTGTCTCTCTCTCCTCATGTCGAAAACTCAAAAAGGTAATAAAAAGTTTCGTACCTCAGCCAATTTCGAGGGTTTTCGGATTCCTATATGCGTGATGAATATTACGAACGTTGTATGTATATGTTCATTACTTGTATACGTATCTTGGTCGTATTTTTGGACGTGGATGTGTAACATGAGATTATTTGGTGCCGGAGGCCAAGGCATGCCGTTCATGGCATGATTACGAGTCTGGGTCCATGAGATCGCAGAAACGGCCAAGAACATAGGAATCAATTTCGAACGGCTAGTTCAGGTGATGGCAGGAGAGAGAGAAAACGCAAAAAAATCAATAGGAAAAGATGAAAAAAAAACTCAACTCCGAAAACAAGAAAAAAAATGCGGCAGCCCAAGAGCGAGAAAAAGATGAAAGAAAGCTCAACTGCGAAAACAAAAAAACGAAAACAAAAATAAAATTCGACACCCCAAGAGCGAGAAAAAGAAGAAAGAGAACATTCGACATTTGGCCCTAGACGAAAAGAAGAAGGCATGAAAAGAAAGAAAAAAAAGAAAAAGGAGGTATTTGTTCATTCGAATAAGTTTTGTCAGTCTGTCATAGTTGGCAAAAAATTTACAATGATTATAATAATGAAAAAAAAAGTTAGTATTAATCCAAGTGGGTAGTAAAATGAGTCTTGATGGCTTATATTGTAAAAGATGAAATTGGAAATAATTTAGAATAACGACAATGAATACTATATGTGATTTTGTATCGTAGTGAGGGGGAGAGAAAGAAAGACAGTGAGAGGGAAACATGTAGGCTGGTTGCTATGAAGGGAAAGGGAAGAAAGATAGTGCCTTGCTTAAATAATTTACGGGTTATTGTAAACAACATTTCTATGAATGAAATTTTGTAGTAACTTGTCAGTGGTCCGAGCAAATAGTAATTGAAGATTAGGGTTCCAGTCCGAGACCTGGGATTTCGGAAGTATCGATGGTGTTGTCAGAAGATTGGGCATATCTGTAGTTAAGACGGTTGGATGGTCCGATGTTTGGAGACGTTGTGGATATTAGAAGTGTTATGGAATCGATTTTGGGTGCTGATGGAAGTCATGCCGGTTTTTGTGGAAGTTTGTAGAAACCAACTATTGGGGGCACACATGATGTCTCGGGCCCTCTTCTGGTCCGTATCAACCAGAATTGTCTCGAATAATCTCGCCATTGGGGCAGAGCAACTAAGTGACAGATATTTTTTTGAGTCTGACAAGACAGACAGATATTTTGTGAGTTCCCATCTGAAGTGGGTCTTTGAGGTTTTTGTTGAGGAGAATATTCGGAATGTCGGGTTAGATGGAAAAGTCAGCATAGAAAGAAATTGTGTCTCTCTCTCCTCATGTCGAAAAACCTTAAATTCAAAAAGGTAATAAAAGTTTTCCTACCTCAACCAATTTCGAGGGTTTCGCGGATTCCCTATGTCTATTTCACATATCCGTATCATGGGTATGTTACATATTGAGCACTCTGTAAATTACATCTCATTTGCTCAGCCACAAACCCACGAAGTGAGATAGTCACAACTAACACTTATGATATATATATATATATAGGTTGGCTTGGCTTTGTTTTATGGCATATGACAGACTGTATGGTATTTAATGCGAAATTCATTTTTATACTTATAAACAGTTCTATTTTAAACAATTCAATTTAGCATAGGGACACAGTTTAGTTCTATATGGCCCATGGATAGGACCCTATCAGGTGCTACCTTTCTGAAACAGGGCGGATATGGCAGCGACGGCAATAAAGAGGTACTCTGCATTCCTCAAGCTCCAGCGTTACTGGAACCCACCCATCCGATAGCTTCGTTCATATCCAAGACACACGCTGGGGAAGTCTTACCTCACAGCAGAGTTGCATTCGGTGTATTTTGCAGAAACAGCCGAATGGAATGTGCAAATATATATATATATATATATATATATATATATATATATATATATATATATATATATGCGCGCGTGTGTGTGTGTGTGTGTGTGTGTGTGAGAGAGAGAGAAAGAGAGAGAGAGAGAGAGAGAGAGAGAGAGAGAGAAGGAGAGAGAGAAGGAAGAAGAGAGTTTGATTTGTAGGCTAATAGTTTGTCGGTAACTTTCTTTTAAAAACGAGTTTTTAGAGCTATTTAGCTTGCACGCAGTTTAATCGTTTCAAGTATTGCTATCTAACACAAATAATTCTACTTAATAGGATTAGTTTGCACACTGTTAAATGGTTTCAATTGTTGCCATTTAACGTTCGTATTTCTATTCATCATGTATTCTTATGTGATATGCTTAATTTGCATAAACAATTTATTTTTAAATAACTCATAATCCTCAGTAAATGAGTGAACAGTTCTACTTGATCCCTAGCTTCAACGATAACAGGTCCTATCCATCCGAGTCAGAATGGTCCTGGGATTAATGGGAATAAAAATATACTCATTCCCAAAAAACCATGACTGGAGCCTCACAATCATATAGATTTTACTGTCATACCCATGACCCTCATAAGGATTTGGGCTACCCTTTTACAGAGGTGCAGTCATTTTGTTCTACAGCCACAACTGACCGGACGGCATGTTAACAGAGACGCTTCATATCAATAACAGAAACCGGTGAAGATAGAAGGATGGTGCTTCTTAAATCTTTCAGCCAAACAACACATAACAATTAATCTATCAAAAAGGGCAATAAATTTTAAATATAAAAAGAATATCCCTGCATCTAATTATAAAAATACCTTCATTTAGTTGATAGATTGATTTTTATTATTCCTTCTTCGAGAAAGAACTAGACAAAAATAGGTGAAACTTATAGTCAATTTTGATATTTTAAAATGATAATCAAGTTTCTCATTATAAAATGAAATATACTTAAATGTTAAAATTTTGATTAAAACTTCCATTTTTCTAAACACCAACGCCTACTTCTAATGTCTGACAGCTTAATCATTCTTGAAAGGTATTCTTAAAATAAACATACTTCACTGCTCGAGAGCAACCTATGCCGAGGAGGGCGTGAGAAAGCCATATTAGTTTGGTTTCAGAGGGCCTTCCCACCATGCCATACCTACCTAACAGATTGAGTTCATCGTATGGCGCCTGAGGCGAACGAAAAGGGGAATGCTGACAGGACCAAGCAATCTTTATCCTGGTCAAGCTTGAGATTCACTTTGTGCCTAACTTCTCACTATAAAATAAGTCCATATCAAATCTGACTTGATAGGAAGTCGGATAAGTAAATAACCTTTCGTCCGTTTTGTTCACAGAGAGAGAGAGAGAGAGAGAGAGAGAGAGAGAGAGAGAGAGAGAGAGACTAATGTGTGTGTAATTTTGAATCTCCATTACGCTCTTAAATATACCAATACATATATGTGTATGTGAGTGTCTTTTACTGTGTGCGCGTGTGTGCATGAGAGATAGAGAGAGGGAGAAAGGCTGTATATCTCTATTTATTCATGTTCGTGTGTAAACAAAGAATAATCAATATATATTTATATATATATATATATATATATATATATATATATATATATATTGTGAAATTCAAAATAGAATTGCCATACGGAGTTCAATTCCTAATTATATTCTCACTATTGGCATTGGTTAAATCGGGAATCTCTATATCCCCGCTTTTGAGCAAATATAGCAGGCTCTTCTCTCTAGTTTTTATATGCTAATCAATCAAAAATGAAGGCATCTCTGAATTTTAAAAAAAGGTCTCGCAGTTTGACATGGGCTATTACTTCCAATATCTTACAGACATTGAGTTAACTGACAAAATGATGTGACGGTGGGATTCAATTGATCTTCCTTACATTTATAACAAGCTGTTTAAAGTTAGCGTGGTGTCGGGTCACCACGATAACATTCTGACTACTCTCATTTGTCATCCGGTATTGCGAGGTTGATTTGAGATCTTCGTTCTACATATCCAAATCTTTCCAACACAAGGTTAATGATAATAGTCATTTTCCTGCAGCGTCTCCATTGGTCACTACTTGCAATATATCACACTATTTCTTGTCATTCGTTCTTGATTTTCGCTTAGGGTTATTTTCTTTGCTATTTGGATTGCTGGGACTGGAATTCGAGGATCAGGTTCAAAGTAATAATGGGAACTTTCTTGAGTCCGTTCTTCTCAGGTAAACCAAACATCAGACGCTGTTATCTCTTTAGCCTATACATTTACCTTTGAAAGGAGTAAATGGTTCTATCTAAATTTTTGTTCATTTCTTCTAGCTTTTATCACTCTTCATCTATGAGGAATGATTCCGAAAATAAAGCTTCACGGTTACAACAACGGATTGGATAGAGCAAGTATTCAGTTTCACTATTTCCTCAGGGGGCCATCGTCTTAGAAAATGGAATGGCAATAATGATTTTGGGAAAAGCATGAATCCATTTGTTCTCCCCTAAGCTATAAGTACTTAGTAGGACAGAATGGGTTCTTTAGCATAATTAAAGCAACAAGACTAGAAGAAAAAAAATCTCTGAATTCAAGTCAACTTTACTCCACTTTAAGATTGCCCTTGTATCAGATTCCGTTCGATGCGGAAGAGTTGAGTAAATATATCACTATTTCCTCACATTTTTACCACTATTAGCAATGCACCTTCGTACTAATGAATCTAAATGCCACGCTCATAAGATTCTCGCTCTGAAACTAATTAATTGTATTTTGTTTTGATAGACCAAAACACCAGAGGCATACGTTGATGATATGACATTAGAGGTTGAATCTTTTTTGTGATTCTCTTGCATTTGATGGGATGTGTAACAAAAAGTGTTAAGCATTATAATGCATCATTACCACATACATAAAAAGTGGAACCTATTTGCATACATCACTTATTAAAAAGGTTACAGCAGGAGCAGATCTTTGCACGAATAGGTAATACGTGACAATTGTGGGGCAAGAGATGTGAGCGTGAAATCAAGTTCAACCAAGCTGTCAAGCAACAAAATCAGAAATTGCTCAATCAGCTCATCCGCATAAATCAAGTCGTTGAAAAATGAACGACGGGAAAATGATCTTTCTAAGAATGTCACAGTTGATGCGGCTGTAAAAATACAGGTCGAATAGCAAGCTTCATTACTGGTAAAAATGCATAATTTATATTTGATGGTTTGTTTAAAAAATGTGGGCCTTTTGTAAAAATAAACAACATGCTTCAGGCAATATTTCACCACTTTAATATTTTGGACAACAATTTTGATCTAAAAATGATTTTTTAATTTAGTTAATTTTCGTGTTCGATTCGATGTCGATTGTATGTTATAATAAAATCTACATCGAATCGAACCCGAAAATTAAAATAAACTAAATTTTAAAAATCGCTAGAGAAGATTATGGAATTAGCACATTTAGAGGATGTTCATCTTGTTTTGTGTTTTATCACTAAGCAGTCAATAAACTAATAACAGATAAGACGGACAATATTTTTCTTTTTTTAGTTGAACATTTTAGCTTCATCAAATATACTAGTTTCACTATTATGTTTACTTTCATACAAATACCCATGGAAACGTATGAACTCCCTTATCCTCCCAATTATGGGGTAAATAGTTCCACAACTTTTTTCATCAAGGATGACGTTGGCATTTAATAACGCATGAAGGTTGATATGACATTAAACAAAGACACAAAAGCAACCAAACCATCGTCAGATATACCTTAAACAAGCTAGATTAAGTTACCTTAATCAGTGGTATACATTTTCCAAACCATACAGTGGAAGATATGGTGTTTCCATTATTTTGATAGGTCTCTAACAGGTACCACCTTTCCAAGTCAAAGTGGACCTGTAATCATTTTAACGCTGGTGTACTCAACTTTTTTCTGGATTGCTTCCATACGCACTTTAGAGGATTAAAATAAGGGGTTTGAGCAACCAAGAGCAGATTATTGTTAAATTAGGTTGCTTTCTTCCGGAAAAGGAACTTCATTTCCTTGAAAAGCTCTCGATCCAACCAACAAGAAAATGGCCAACATTCATAAGATATACATGCTATTTTATACACCCCCATTAGTTCAACACGCGTAGCTCATCGTTTTCCATGTTCTTCAATTATTAAAATAAAAATGGATCCAAAAGGTTTCACCACATCCTTTATAACCACATCACTGAGTAGCCTATAAACTCTTCAATTACATATATTGTTAAAATTCATCAGTTTTGAAGACAATGGGAGGTAGAATGGCTCTGTTTATTTTTTTCTAACCACTTTTTCCCGGAAGGTATCGTGGAGATATGAAGTCAGTAATCAACTGTTTTCCCCTCCGATAGTTTTCTTAAGGAATTTTGTCGGTTGCTATTTTTATTCATACCTCTCTTTTCTAAAAATTCAGATTTGTTCCTTCTCTAACAAAATAATATCGTCAGGACCAATCATATCAAAGAAACATTGATGAGAAATAGAAGTATAGCAAGTACAGTTTATGCGGTTATAGAGATGAAACATTAAATGATATGATTAAAAAAGGGAACAAACTGGCACGAAAATAATACAACATTAGGTGTGACTGGGCGGGAAAGGTGATCCTCTAGGAATTGTGCAAGAAATTCTAATGAAATATGCTAAAAAGGGGATCTGTCCTTGAAAATCTGACTCATGAAATTAACATTGATTTTGAGATGCAAACGGGTCACCAAATCTCGGTTAGAAGATCAGACATTGTGTTAATTAAGAATAAGAAAAGAACTAGTCAACTAGTGGATTTGGGTTACCTAACCAAGTACACATTCCGCTTTAACCATATTTTTTGTTGAGAAAGAAATGTCTTTGTTTCATTTTTGAAATCATTAATTCGATCGAAAGCTGTAACCTATTCGAGTTTCTTCATTTCTCGTTCTCTACATAATCCATCCAGCTTCATCCTTCGTTATATGATCACACTGACTTGTGACAGCCTGACCGATATATGAACTTCCGTTTACCCCCACCCCACTCTCACACCCACACTGTGCGATGAAAACAAACTATGAGTTTCGGCAATTTTACTCACTGTGTATCTAATTACAATATTGATTATCAACTTTATATTTATGGCGAGAAAATACAGAAAAAGATGCCGATCAAAAGTTAATAACAAACCATTTGAAAATCACTGAAAATGTTAACAAATTATACAAAATAATTTAAAAAAATGTTTTTATTGAGGGGAGCATCTTAAACAACAAATTTAGATGAGGAAAATTATATTTTAGGAATGATTATTGATGAAGAAAAATCGATTATCAAAGAGATGGGGGAAGAAATACTGAAGATTAAAAACCATTCAATGGAACGTAAGACGCAAACAACATATTTCTTTCCATTCATTCATTTCTTCTTCCGTTTGTCTCAAGCGCAAAACACACTGTATCGAAACTACATGAATTAATTTGAGACACTTTACTACCCACGCATTGATTGAGAGAAGTTTTGAAGGAAGTTGTACAATAAAATATCTAGAAAAAGAACAAAAAAAGCATAAAAACGACGAGGAACTGCCATTTCATTTTAGAATATTTCAGAAAATCTAAACATTTCCTCCTCAGAGATCCTGACAACGTTTGAGCTAAACTAATAGACCTGCATAAATTTCCGGTACTTTGTCCACGCTATCTTTTTCTCAATATTGTACCTTCTTTTATTTTCGTTATTTTAATTTCTTAACAACATATCACTCCTGAGGAGGCCCCCGTGGAATTAGGGTTATCGCCGTCAGAAGTGGACTCAGCTATGCAAGTTCAAACCCAGACTAAAGCTATCAGTTTTTCATAGAGCGCAAATACTTTACGGAAAAGAATGAATCGAAAAATTCTTCCTCTAGTTATGGGTGAACAGAAGGGAAGACTTTGTTATTTTTCTTTGTATGATAACCAATCTTGGTGAAGGAAAACTCTGAATTAGAACTAGTTGTAGACCTGGAGAGAGATAGGCTCCGATAAGCTATTCCTGCCTTAGAAAAGCTACATGAGCAGCGCCCACACGACTGAATTATCTTCCAGGAGTAGTAATCAGTGACACATTACTTATCTTTTCTTTCTTCAATTAACGTTTTCTAAATGAATATATGAAATTTTAAGTCTACCTAATTACAGACAACACTGCCCAGAGGCGGAATACCGAAAAAATTTCTAACCATAGCAGTATCAATTTTCTATTCTGAAAAGCTTTATTCCGACGTAACATAAAATGAACACGAAAAGTTATGTGTGTAGCAATTACAGATTAACCAGTCTAAAAATACGTTTCAACAGCAACCTAATAGTATGCACTGGTCCAATCTGGGCATATACGAAAAATGATTAGATATTAGTCTGAAGGAGTTACCATTATCGATTCCCTAACTTCCCTAGCATGAACCAGGTGGCAGTTTTAGGCGTGAGAGGTATTTCTACCGCACTCACTATTATTAAAGTATTATTCATATTTTCTTTTTCATATTATTATTAATACTATTATTATTCCTTGCAAGTTTTTCACACCAGTGTTACCTGACGGTTCTGGTTTGGTTTGGTTTGGTTCTAATGGCCTATCAACCCTTGTAGGTTATTTAATGCCAAAGCCATTCTCCTGGAAGAACAGTAGTGGTACTATTTAACCCATAACTGGGAGGATAAGGGGGTTCATACATTTCCCAAGGGTATTTGTAATAGCGCGACTGGAGTACGAACTCGTTTACTACGATTCCGCAGTCCATTGCTTTAACCATTATACCTCGAGGACACCCCTCTGACGGTTCTTCACTGATGTTTGAGTGACAGAAAGTTTCCTCATGTCTCCAAGACTCTTCTCAGTAGTCTGGCCGATCTTAATACTGCGATTTAGATGGTCTTGACTCGTCCTTCGATTTCCATCTCTTACGGGTCCCTTATCAAACCTTTGTGGATTGTTCGAAGCATATGAATTACGATTGGTATCATCATCACCTTTATGTTCCATATTTTTTTTCTCTGCCTAGGTCTAAGTACCTGTCTCCCTTTTTGTTTTTTTTTTAATTTTCAATTTGTTGTCCGCTGGTACAGCAAGTTCTCTTCATTGTTAACTCTTACTACATCTGGTCTTTGGGTCGGAATTTGGTGATTTTTTAAATCTCAAAATCCAAGTGAATTTTGTGCGTCTCATTTTCCAGGACGGATTCCGGTTTTGGCATAGAACACTTATTCGTATGGTTAAAATTTCAATTTCTGTTATAATATCCGGTGGATCACCTTTCCCACTCAGATGTGTCTAGTTTTATTCTCTTGTTGCGCTAATTTGCTGCATTCGCTTTTTATTTAATTAATTGCTTCGTCTCTATCACCATGTAATTTGCTCTTGCTCTTTCATTATTATTATTAGTTTACTCCTTTGAGAGTTTTCTTCATCAGCATTAGCTGATGGCTTTTCAGTACAGTTTGAGTGAAAGGAATACCCTCAATTCTTCAAGACTCTTCTCAGTATTATGGTCAATCTTACGACAGTTTAGATTATCCTCCGATTTCCATATCTTTCAGCTCCCTTATCAAGCCTGCAAGGATCGTTCCAAGCGCATAAATTACAATTAGTATCATCGAAAACTTCATGTTCCATAGTTTTTTTAGTTCTCTGACAAGGTCTAGGTCTCTGTTTTCGCTTTGATTTATTTTTAATCTATTGTTCCCCGAGAGGGCAACGTTCACTATTCAGCTGGTTCTCTTTTTTTAAATTGAAAAAAAAATTGCTGACTATCACTAGGTCTGGTTTCGAGCCGAGATTAGATGATCTGTTTATATGTTAAAATTCCAGAATATTTTGTGCGTTTCATTCTTCAGGACGGATTCTAGGTCGTACATATGATACATATTTGTATGTTCAAATTTCAATTTCCTGTACAATTCGTGGTCGATCACCTTCCGCACCCTCTCATGACTTGTCTTTTACTCTTTTGGTGCTAATTTACTGCATTCATATATTATCTTATTCACCGTCTCGTCTCTCTCCCCATATAAACGACATTTGCTTTTCATTTGCATCCTTTTCGGTTTTTCTTTCACATAGTTGGTCCTTATGACATTTATGTTATTAAAATATGATTTATAAGTTTATTTTATATTGTTATCTTATTCATATAGTATTTTATCTTATTCATATATTGTTATCTTATTCATTATTGTTATCTTATTCATATAGTATTTTATTTTATATTGTTATCTTATTCATATAGTATTCATAATACTAATCACAATATTATTGAGCCTTCAATAATTTTAGGATTTTTTTGCAGGCATTTAAAATTGTTGTAGACACTTGAACATTCGGTATGTTATTGCTATACATCTTATGGGAGGACTGACCAATTTTTATGATTTCAGATTCAAACGAACAGCTACAGTAGGAATTGGGATACACCCTACTAAATCCTCATTGTCACAGCTGGTGAATTTCAAAAATGCAATCTGGACGTGACGACACTTTAGAAGAACGATATGCAATAAAATTCTGTTTTAAACTTGGAAAAAATGTCACAGAAACGTATGGAATGCTTCAGACTGCTTTGGAGGCATTTGCGTGAATCGAGCATCAGTTTTTGAGTGGCATAAGAGATTCAAGTAAGGCAGGGGGTCTGTGGGGGTTGATGAGAGGTGGAGGAGGAGTAAAGAAGTCAGAACACCAGAGTTTATTGGCCAAATAAAGAATTTCATGGATAAGGACCGTCGTGTATCTATAGAGACAATAAGTTCACAGTTTGATGTCAATGTGGGAAGTGTACACACAATTCTTCGCGAGAAACTGATGATGCGGAAGATTTGCGCGAATTTTGTCCCAAGAGTGGTCAGAGAAGATCAGAAAGAAAGACGTTGTCATGACAGCAGGGAGATAGTCGAGTTGATCAACTCAGATCCCGGAGTTCTTGATGCTCCGGTGACCTGCGATGAACGCAGGATATACTGCTATGACACAGAGACAAAGAGACAGAATTCCCAGTGGAAGCATGCTGGCTCTTCCAGACTAAAGAAGGCCAGATAGAGCTAATCCACCCACAAACTTTTGATGATCCCTTTTTTTTACATCATTGGCATGATTTACATGCACTGGGTTCCTACTGGACAGACATTCAACAAGGAATACTATGTTGAGGTTTTAAGGAAATTCTGAAAGAAATTCCGTCGGAAGAGGCCATCAGTCTTCAGACGTTGCTCCCTGTGAATTTCGGTTATTCCCTAAGCTAAAGGAAAACCTTAGATCCTGTCATTATGAGACAATTGAGGAGATGAAAGAGGCTGTGACGAAGGTCATTGACACGCTCACACAAAGGACTTCCATCTGGCCTTACAGAAGTTGTTGGAACGGTACAACTAGTGCATTGCAGCCGGAGGAGATCACTTCCAAGTGGACTTGAGTTTCATGTGTGTACTATCAATAAAAGTGCCAATACGAAAAAAGTCTGGAAACTTTTTTAATGAGTCTTGTATATGATTAAAATATTTTACATATTATTATTTCATTCATATGTTTCTATTTTAATTCATCATATTATCATTTTATTCATATAACTATCTTATTACATCATGAGAATAGTATTCATATAATATTTTTTATATCATTTGGTCACATATTTTATTTTTGTCATATTATTTCATTTGCATTTTTATTATATTATTAAAACATTACTCATTTTATTCAAACTTAACTTATATCTTATTAAAAATATTCATTCAACATACTTTAGACATTGCTTCTTAAGTTTCATTAACGCTAACCCAATAACTTACCATCAAAAAACCTCCTTTCCCTTAACAATCAAAAATACTTTTTAAAAAATTAGCCATTTTCTGCAGAGTTAATCTGAGAGGTTTTTGCCGCAGACGTTTTTTTTACATGTCTATCCATCTGTCTGTCCAGTTGTAGGAGGATTACAAATAGTTTTCCCAAAGGGTTTTATATAGGAAATATCCGTTATTTGGGCAAAAATGCCATCTTTTAAATACTAGAGAACTTTTTTTTCTTTTATTTAAGCGAATCATATTCAATTCAGAACGCTGGATTTAATTTAATCACTGAATGACGTAAACGGTTTGATGTAGCCATATTTCCTGAGTAAGTATCTAAAACAAGTATTTAAAAAAAATAAGAAATTGAAAGGTGTACAAAAGAGTAGGAAAACAAGTTTAGTTAAGTTCTTAGAGAAGGATATTAGAAAAACAGTTATACTAAAAGTGAAACTGGGTTTCCTGTTAGTTTGTTTAATTACTTTTTTTTTTAGATATTTCCTAATTTTCGAATATCACATCCTAGACGAGTAGACTAATTCCCGTTGTAACAGCTGTTCGTTCGCTGGAGAATGTTTGTGTTCAAACAATGAGAATGCTGACCCCCACATAGTTATAACTCAATGGCCCATTTGAACTGGGGTGTTTTTTATTCCTTGCAATAGTGCATTTTGTGTATATTGTTTGTGTAAAAATATCGCTATTATATGCTGCTATTTCTGGGTTATGGATGGAAATCGGATCTCTCTGATAAAAATAGTACAGTATATCATCAGAGCTGTGGCCGTGCCGGTACTATTGTATAGACGCAAAACCTGAACTATACCGAAACGCATGGAGCAAAAGCTACACGGGAACTACACAAATGCTATGCACTATTATGATCTAACCCTAATGAGAGAAACTTCAAAAAGCAGTTGTACGGCTACTTAACTCCCATCAAAGTCGGACATTGGTTGGTTGGTTGATTGGGTTTATGACATATCAACCTTTGAAGGTTATTTAATGCCAAATCCATTTTTATACAAATAACCAGCTCTGTTTCAAACTATGAACGTGATACCTTCAATAAGTTTCCAGACTTTTTCTGTACAGGCATTTAAAATTGTCGTAGACTCTTGAAAATTCAGTTTGTTATTGCTATACATCTTATGAGATGACTGATAAACTTTTATGATTTCAGGTTAAAATGAACAGCTACCGAAGCAACTGGAATACACCCTACTAAAGCCTGATTTTCACAGCTGGAGAATTTAAAAAATGCGGTCTGGCCTTTAGAAGAACGATATGCAATAAAATTGTTTTAAACTTGGAAAAAATGTCACAGAAACATATGGAATGCTTCAGACTGCTTTCCGACCACAAATACTAAACTCGATTTGGTATTGTATAACCTACAGGGGTCGATATTCCAAAAAACTTAAAGAACCAACCAACCAACCAAACATTTACTTACTGTCGTACACATTCAGTAAATAAGTTTTTCTTTCTCTCACTTAACCACTAAGCAATTCTTTCTTTAAGGCGTAATGGCGGAAGTGGTTGACTGACCCTTGATCTCAGTGAGTTTGAACTTCTGTGCACTGTTACGTTCAGTTTCGAAACTAATATTGATAGGTCATCGATCATATGGAAGTCAGACACATCCGATGAAAAAAAAAAAAGGCATCTTTTCCAAGCAGCAGTTGTGTCAGTTCTACTGCATGGATGCACCACAGGGACGCTGACTATGCGTATTGAGAAAAAGCTAGACGGAAATTGCACAAGATTGTTACGAGCTATACTGAAAAAAATCAAAGAATGAACATCTCACAAAACAGCAGTTGTATGGCCATCTTTAAAACCATCCTAATAAGACATTCCAGACACTACTGGAGAAGTAAGGACAAACTAATAAGCAATGTTCTCTTATAAACACCTTCACACGGACGATCCAATGTTGGACGACTGACTAGAACTTATCTATAACAGCTCTTTACAGACACGGGATGTAGTCTAGAAAACCTGCCGGAAGCAATGGATGATAGAGATGAATGATGAGAGAGAGTAAGGAAAATCCGTCTTTGAAGCACATGATGATGATGATGATGATTGCTGTTTTTCTACCGGGATGGCTTCAGCATTAAATAACCAATGAAGGTTGATACTATTTACCAACCCCTCCGGGCAAGATATGACACAAGGTCAATTTTCTAAGCGGAGTTTAACAGGTTTGAATTCAGAGTTTTCCTTTTCCTAGACTAGTTGCCTCACCAAGGCTGAAGAACCTAGTCTGTCCTACTATTTACCCATAGCTGGAGGGAGAATAATTGGATTCATACATTCCCCAAGGGTATTAGAGCTATGTGAAATGCAATCAGTCTCGTCCAGGATTTGAACTCGTGTCGCCGTGTCCATTTCCTACGACGATAACGACTACACCACGGGCACCTCCAATGAAGGTTGATAGGCCATAAAACAAAGACACCAGAACTCAGTCACTAAGTTACTCTTCCTTTAATTCCCTCCTTTACTCACTCACACCGTAAACCACTTTTTCATTAACTCTATCATTCTTTCATGAGTTCACAGACCAAGTAAATCATTTTTTCTTCTGGACAGGAGTCGTTAGAAGAAACAGTATCATTTCTATTTCATAATTATTTAAGATTTAGCAGATCT
Source organism: Sepioteuthis lessoniana (assembly GCA_963585895.1). Lineage (NCBI taxonomy): Eukaryota > Metazoa > Mollusca > Cephalopoda > Myopsida > Loliginidae > Sepioteuthis > Sepioteuthis lessoniana. The sequence goes on along the minus strand of OY757910.1, from coordinate 56,129,960 downwards.
TGTAAGCAAAATATGGATTACTAATGGTTATGAGCTTCTAATTAATAACGCATCATGAAAGGGGAAAGAGTTATGAACTGTCTGAGACAGACAAAAAGAGAAAGACTTAAAATAATAAAAAAATGTACCTCGTTTGAGAAATGGGTAAGTAAAAAATCAAGTAGTGTGATAATATATTATTCACAGTGCTTTTACTTTGGTAACGGCGCCAAATACGTCTGCAGATTGTTTATCTATCAATCCCCCCTGTATCAGCGTTGTGTTTGAAAGATCCAACGATAGGGAGTGACACTATCTATCCGGAACTTCTTCTAACAGTCGGGATGATTTGTTTGAACAAAGTTGCCTCTCTATCGGCAACTCAATGACAAGGAGAGCTCTCCGTCAACAATCAGCAAACATTTATTGGAACGTATTGATGTAAGAGTAATATGTCCAGTACTTTCCTTGAAAATTGTCGCTTTATCATATTATATATTATCCAGATATACTGCTCGATGTTCAGACTGCATACAGTAGTATAAAATCAGTAAGGGTCTACGAAAAGAACACAAAGAGATACACCCTCCGACGCAACTGAACTCTCTAAACGCCAGTTTTTATGTAACTACCGACTATTTTTTAAAAAATTTCGTTAATTTTTATATATCAAAATTCAGGATCTCACTAAGTTATCTAAGTTATTCATCTCACTAACTTATTGAGTCATCTCACACATGTCCTATAATTTTTACCATGTTTTTCATTTACTCAATCAAACTGATGACAAGACGTGAATCTATTTTGTTTACATTTAGTCTTTCTGTGCAGAATTGACAGGTCACTAGTCCCGGGTACACACGCTTGAACTTTCCAATTTGACTTAAATTTCCAGTTAAAGATTTTTGGTAAGTTAACAGGTAAATGAAAAACTCACGGCCCGACCAAACCAGTATCAGTATCAGTACTTTGTCGTTGGTGCCTCATACTTTTGATTTTAAATATATAAAGGGATATCTAGACAGAAAGTTGCGTGTAAGAAAATAAAAATCTACTGCGACTGACTTAATAAAAATCAGTTGATCAAAGAAGGAAAAAAATACAGGCCAATTAATGATGGTACATTATTTATAATCTCCCTTGAAATATGTAAACCTTGTAACAATCCTAGAATCTTTTTTGGAGTTTGTTCTTGGAACAGGGAACTGGATTTGTTTTGCCTCAGTTCATTGAACAGTACAGATGTGTACTACTGATGTCTGTATTTTTTAAAAAGTTGGTATATTGTCTCTTTTCCTGGCCATAACCTTATTACTGTGTATTTACTCAAAATAATAATTTTACAATTTGTGTGCCCTTTTCATATACTACTTGTTCATGGAACAACATATATTGTATACGTTCCGACAAGTTTATACATTCTCATCAATAGTTATTTTATGCATATCATCTGTGCGTTAAATGTTTATCTTTTTGTCAATGAACCAGTGTTGTCTTTTTGTTTTTTTAGAATAAAAGTCTCATTGATATTCTTATGTTTTTATTTGTTTTTAACGGTATATCGTCCTTTGCGTCTTTTTTATGTCAAGACTATCCTTGTCTAAGCCCAGTGTGGATCCTATTTGACTGGGGGTATATATAATTTTCTTTTGGGTGTTACTCCAAAAGAGAACGTAATATAACAACTGGAACTCTCTTACTACGATGTCGCAGTCCAGCACGTTAGTCAGTGAAACACCCGGACGGCCTCCATATTAAAATTGGTGAGTGGGTACACAAATAAATATCCACCATAGTGCAAAACAACCCAATATTGGGTGGTACGATAAAAGTCCACGCCGAATCGATTTCATCATCATCATCATCATGTCGTGCTGGTAGCACGGATATCCCTGACCCTCTCTGGCCACTTCTCCCTATCGTTCATCGCCCTAGTCAGGTCTTCAAGACAACATCCCGTACCCTCACATAGTTGCTGAATGTATGTTCGTGCTGGTCGTCTTGCTTTTGCACGGCCATGTGTGGGGGTCCATAAGAGTACATCACTTATGAGTTCGTCCCTGCTTCTCCAGCAGTGTCCTGCATGTCTGGTTCGTCTAACTTGAATAGTTTTCGTGATAGGAGGCAGGTGACCGTACAGTTGGTGTCTTGTGGGGTGTTGCCGCCAGGACTTGTTCAAGATTGCTCGCAGCATTCTTGTGTAATTGGCACGTCCTTTTTTTTCTGAATTATTATCCAAAATGTTCTTGTGGTTTATTAAGCCTATTTATTTTCAAAGACCGAATTGTTTTTGTTAATTCTCTTAGACCTTTAGGCATAACAAAATACGTGATTTCATTATTTGTTTGAAACTTTTAGAAATTGCATTTATTTATTGAGATAATTCTCAGTTTTAGAGTTTATTTATTTGTTTTGTATTAAATGTTATGAAACAAAACATTTACAAAGTGTTTCGGGAAAACGCACAGACATATTCACGCAAAAAGTTTATCAAGCTTATGGCACAAGTAAGCTCACAGTATGATAAACAAAATGTTTGTTGTCTTATAGTTAATTTGGATCATAGAACATACATTACTTTCGGTTATGCTGTCAATAATTTGGTGATACATCTTACTGGATAAAAAGGGAACATTTAGTTATTGTATTTAATATATATTTTTTTTATTTTTCGCCTAAAAGTACGTGTTATAAACAAGTAATTATGGTTTATTTATTTTACTTCGGCTATAATCAATTTATTGATGACTGTACATTATTATGCTTGTGGACAAATGCGTACTGTATGATGCTTTGGGACAAATGTGTACTGTATTATGCTTTTGAATAAATGTATACAGTATTACGCTTTTGGACAAATGTATCCAGTAGTATGATTTTGGACAAATGTGTACAGTATTATGCTTTTGGACAAATGTATCCAGTATTATGATTTGGGACAAATGTTTACAGTATTATACTTTTGGACAAATATGTACAGTAACAAATAGTATTTATTTCATTACTTGAAGAGTTAAGAAGTTTTGTCGTCTTGGAGAACGAAGTTTAGATCTGAATGTTACGTTCCCTTTAAGTGTTATTTCAAAGACAATCAATTTCAGCTTAATATAATATGAAATTCGAAGATGGAACGATGTTATAATGTCGTGATTCCACTTATTAACAAATTTGAGTGGGGATAATAATATTTCATTGCACAATGTTATTTCCATTCTTTGCAATTCCGGACATCGTTATCTGTCCAGACAGAGGCACCTTATATTTCAATTCATCTTCTCTTGAATCATATGATCGACACATTAATAATTTGTTGGGGAAGTTCTGTAGCTTAGTCACTAGCGTGCTAAGCTATGACATCGTAGATAGTGAGGTCAAACTCTAATTTCCCTAATATGTTCACTCTCGGACTAATACTCTAGGGAAGAGAATAAACGACCTTGCTTCCCTTAACTTTAGGTTATATAATACCCCTACTGTTCTCCCTTGAACAGTTTTCGTATTAAATAACCCACGAAGGCTGATATGCCATAGAAGAAAAAAAAAATGATACAAATAACTTGTTAAATTTTGCTTAGTCTGGACCAAGGCTACGTAAGGACTCTGCATACATATTAACCTAAATCTTTTGAGTGTGACTTAAATGAGATGGATCTCTGAAAGGATGAATAAATGGTTATAGATATATAGGGGATAAGATAAAACATTTGATTGCGCTAAAGAAATAGCGATATAATTTCTTGCATTGGATAAATTGACTATTTCATGAATTCTGAATCAAACAATGGGCTGATAAGTTTTACTATGAGTCAAGATCACAATTAGACCTCATGAATTAGGCAATATACTTAACACAATGGGGAAAAAAATGATACAGATTTGGCCAGAATATCGCTCTAAAAACAACGTAGGGAGTATACCGAGCGTAGTATCAAAGTAAACGAGTTCTAACTTCAGTCATGCAATTACGTTTACCTCTCTTATCTTCCTAGCCATGGGTTAAATAGTACCACTACAATAATGTCTTTGGTATTAAATAGCCTACAAAGGTTGATATGGGATGAAAGAAAGAAAGAAAAGGATGGGTTTTCTCTCTCTCTCTCTTTCTCTCTCTCTCTCTCTCTCTCTATATATATATATATATATATATATCAGAAATGCAAAAAATAACAACTTATGTTTCGTCATATATCCTGCTGGATACATGGTGTAACAGATATAGGTTTTAGGTTACAAAGCTTCTAAGTGAAATCATCTGGAAGTGGCTGGTTCGATCGTGACTTTAGGTAAATAACAAGAAATATTTACAATAGCGTTACATTTGAACTCGGTTATGGTTAACGGAATTTGAACAATCTATTCAGGTTGATTAGATAACATGTTCAGTTCGAAGTTCCGTATAGCCTGCCTATGTGAGCATAAAACACCTGAAAAAGAACGCATCGGCTGTGACGTTGTAAATATCACAATGAAGGTGAAGAAAATAATTTGAATGCACTAAATGATAAACAATTATCAAGCTTCATCTCAGAAATTGAAACAAATAGTTAGGTTCTTTTTTTCTGGTAATATTATATGAGGGCAAATTACCACAATAACGAATTGGTCGAAAGGTTGTTAACTCAAACAAAATTATGTGCAGGGTTGTATATAATTGTATGTGTGTGTGTGTGTGTGTGTGTGTGTGTGAGAGAGAGAGAGAGAAAGAGAAAGATATGTGACGCTGACCAAGACATTATAATGTTATAACAAAAGACTCCCGTAACAACGGAAATAGATGCTTTATCTTAGACTTTTCTTTTGAAAAATTCAATAGATAAAGAGATGATATCATTTTTTTTGGCAAAATGGTCAGTTGTCAATTATCAACTCTGCACACTGATCTGATGGATGGTAGCAAGAAGAAACTGTTCGTGTTGTATAGCATATCGACAATTGTAGGTTCTTCAGAGTCAAATCTTGTTTTAAATATATATATATATATATATATATATATATATATATATATATATATATATATTTACAGAATCACAAATCGAGTCATACCAAAGGCTTAAAATGTTACTCGATGCTACCTTGCTTAATAGTAAGCATTATAAGGTAAGCATTAAGGGTAAAGTGGAGCAATCCAGGGAATGGAGTTGCGCTCTTCCCTACACCTTGGTGTAGTAGCTGTTGAAATGGAGCCTTCGAATTACCCACGAATAAGTTCGCCAACTTTATTTTTACACCCCCACCACATATATATATATATATATATATATATATATATATATATGTCTAATTGTGCGTGTTTGATTTGTATGTAAATACTTGTTGGTAACTTTGTAAATTAATTGTTTGTGCTATTTTAATGGCACACAGTTAAAAGGTTTCAAATATTGCTATTTAACTCTTATAATTCTATTTCTTAGTTATTATTTTTTTCCCTCTGTTAAATGGTTGGTGGCTTAATGTTTTATGGCATATAAATCCTTTTGAGTTATTCACTGCTCAATCCTGTTTATGTATATGTATATATAGATAATTTGTACAGCAATCCATTATATTGTTGAAGGAAAACTCTGAATTTGAATTCGTTAGAATCTAAATAAAATTGACCTTGTGTCAACTCTTCGTGCGGAGGGGTTTGATATATATATATATATATATATATTCACCAAACCCCCCTGTCAATAATAAACCCTTCCAACCGAATTAATATCGCAGTCAAAAAACTCTATAAAGATTTCAACTATATAAAAAATACCTACGAGAAAATCCACTGGAGACACTCAATCTATATGCACGAAAGCGTGTGAAAGGAGAACTCAAGGCAACTTGTCTATCATTTGGAATCTGATACAAATAAACTTGCAAAATATCTTGTGAAAAAAATTAAAATCATAAAAAGGAAACTGTGATTTTCAACCTAACTTACACACACACACACACACACACACACACACACACACACACATATATATATATATATGAATATATTCACTCAGAGAATATTTTACAAGTAAATGGAAATGCTACAGTAGCAGTACATTTTATGACTTTTCCAATAGCATATCAACTCCTTTAATAATTCTTTAAGAAACATTTTAGCCAAGAAAAAACTAACTGGAATCTGTCACTTCATACCAGTCAAGTGACAAATTCTTCTGAGAGTTCAAGTTTTTCATAATGCATTTCTCTCACTTGAATATAAATTTGAATTGAATAATAAAATCATTTAAAATCGATCGCATTCAGAAAAAAAATGAGGCCTTTATTAGCGATGAAGAAATGAGCATGTATTTTCTACTATTTAACACATTTCTTGACACGTGAGTGGGAGTGGAAGAAAAATGTTTCTAGGAAGATCTCTATACTGTTATCAAACAAAAGTTGGCATCCTCCACTCTGTGGAAGAGGATATACGTAGAGTTGACGTCGAGGGAGTGAGTGTGACATGTTTCAAGCCGAAATGTCTTTGAAGATTGGCTGCACCCGTATTTTTGAGGAGCGCTGCCAGCACTGGCAGGAATAAGAGGCACGTGCCCACCCAACAACCGATTCTCTACGCAAAGTGGAGGCGACACTGTGTCTCAGTGTTCGGTCTATAATCTCACCAACGATATCAGCAATGGCGCATTTATACATAGACTCATCTTTGAGTCACTCGTAGTGTAACGGTTATTTTCATTTAAAAAATACCTGGAGACACGAGTTCAAATTCTGGCCAAAGCTGTTTGCATTTCTCACAAAGATCATTATATATTAAGCATAGTTTTTTATGAATCCATCTCTTCTCCATCCAGCTATGAGTAAATAATAAGGCAAACTGAACTCTTTAACCTTGTTATGGCAACTGCTGTTGGAGAATGAAAATTCAGAATTCATCCCCGTTAAACTACGCTAAAAATACTTTTTATTACGTATTATTTCCTATCATACTGTACAGCACTAATATCAAACCTCAAACAAAAAGAAATGAATACACTTCTTATATATGTATATATATATATATATATATATATATATATATATATAAAATGAAGCCTTTTACTTAATCAACATATCTCACGTGGTTTTAAAACCAGCGTGGTCTTTGCCCAACAAGAAGATGAAGAGGACAGGGACGATTACAAAGATGTAGCACTTTAAAAAGTAATCGGCGTTAATCACAAGACACCCTTTCTGTCGAGACAAGGATAATTTGATATCCCTCTCTTAGCTGAAGTATATTTTTCCTTTTGTCATGAATAATGCCAACTAGTGGACATGATGTTTCTATATATATATATATATATATATATTAGAAAAGCTGAATGCTTTTCAGATATATAAAGAATTGTTGTCAATATCCAAGAACCAAAAGCTAAATCTTTAGGATATATAAAAGATGGATTAGTTGATTTGGAACAAATCAACTTTATAATGAAATCAGTTAATGGACATCCACAAATCATGCTGAAAACAAAAGGGATGAAGCTTTCAAGAGGATTTTGTGGGAAAACTGCCGATAACTAAAAGAAAAAAAAACCGGTGAAACGAGGAAGAATTCCTATCGAACATTTTGTCACACGAAGTTACCCATTGTCTTTCTCTATCTCATTATGTGTATTATATATTCTTCTTTCTTCTCTTTTTTTTTCATATTATTATATTTAAATATTATAAAGCATTTATTCCGGATTTGTTTTTCGCTTCTGTCAGGTCAAGTGTCGTTTTTCTATCTGAACTGTTCCCATTTTTTCTTATTATTAACAAACTGGCGTTCGACATTTGAAAAAGTTGTAACAATATATATATATATATATATATATATATATATATATATATATATATATATATATATATATATATATATTGGTTGTACAGCTTTGGTTAAACACCACGGGAATTTTCTGTACGGCCACCTGGTTCCCATCTTACATACCATTCAAATATGTCAAATAAGACATATTGCTGGAGAAGGGAAACAAACAAACAGACGTTCTCTTCTCAAGGAGATCGTAGGTTGTATTTGTTTTTATTATATTGTTTCTATCTTATTTGTCTGCAGTATTTATTTTATAGGAAGGGTTTATTTTTCGTGATTTATTTGCTTATTGTGTTAGCCGTTGATGATATTGAATATGTTAGAGCCGATGTTGAATGCTACTTTTTATGTGTGATTTACTATTTTGAATAATTATGGCATCGAAGATTTAATTTTCGAACGATTAATGACGTGTTACATCAACATGGTTTCCTGAAGATTATTTTCTCGAGAGGAAGCCTTTTTTCCTCACCGGATATGAAATTGTGAAAGAATCTTAATCTGCGTCCAATAAATATGCATATTTAATTTAGTTGCCTTATGTGAAACTGTTTGGCAGTCTTTAGAGACCCTAAAACCTCGTTAAGTCCCCGTGGCTTATGTGCTGGACTATGAGATCGCTGTAAACGAGTTCTAACTTCAATCGCATTTTTATATTTACTTTAGGATTAATACCCTTGGGAAAGGTATGAAATACCTAAATCTTTCTCGGTATGTGTTAAATAGCATCATTACTGTTCTTCTACAACGACAGCTAGGCATTAAATAAGCAATGAAGTTTGCAATGCCATTAAAAAAACTTATACCGATTATTAGATATGCGAGGATCACTTGAAAAATAGTGCCTGCCATTGATGTTTGCAGAAACCCTAATAGATACTAAGAACGCAATAACCCTGTTAGACAGAGCAAATTCCACTGCCATTACTCCCAAGTCCACTCTTATCCCAACTGGCAGTACGTATTATGAACCATCTATGGGTCAAATAGTTTTGCGTAAAAAAATAATTGTATTCGATAGTTCAATGCGTAAAAAACACCTTAAGAAATAACTATACAAAAAATGTAAATATGAATATGATTTTCTAACCTTTTGGGGGAGTTACTATGAAGTAAAAAGTGAAGTTGGCGACCTTAGTCGAGGGTGACCCGAAGGCTCCTCTTTCAATAGCTACTAACCGAGGTTTAAGAGAGGGTGCTACTCAATTCCCTAGATTGCTCAACTTGATCTTTACCTTATAATGGTGAGTGTTAAGCAAGGTTGCATCAAGTACAGTTTTTAAGTCTTTGGGATGACTCGACCTGGGACTGAACCCCGGTCCCCCTGACGATTGGAGAACACTCTACTCAACAGACCACGTCATACCAAAGACTTTAAAAAGGGTACTTGATACCTCCTTGCTTAACACTCAGCAATATAAGGTACGTATCAAGGGTGAAGTGGAGCAATCCAGGGAAAAGAGTAGCACCTACCCCTATAACTCGGTGTAGTAGCTATTGAAAAGAGAGCCATCTGGTCGTCCCTAACTACGGTCGCCAACTTTATTTTACTTACTTACCATTGTGTTATGGCTTACGTGCTGGACTTCGGCCTTGAAGTAAGTGAGATTGAACTCTAGACACGCTGTTACTTTCACTTTCGGAATAGTAGTCTTGAGAAAGTTATGAACCCCTTATCTCCCAAGGAATGGATTAAATAGTATTACCGCTGTTTTTCTACAATTTTTTTTCTATCCTATTAAACAAAGAAATCAAATGAAACTTAACTTCTCGGCATATAATAAACCCAGACAGGTAGACAGGCTGTTAAAATCGATTCATATATAGTGCCTTTCTCAATGTTATGAGCAGGAAGTGAAACGCCAACTGTTTCATCCTGAAATTGAACTCGGTTCGTCCAGTACATTGTTCTCAGACGACTGCAAATACCAAGCTAGTCGCTCAGGACTACTTTAGCACGCATTTTTTGCTCGCAGTGAACAAGAACTAACATGTTGCAGTAGTTATAATCTGCACCAGTAGAATTAATCCACTGCAGTGCTGATGTCTTCTTTGTCAGGAAGGTGTTGACAGCACTGTTTATCTTTCATCAGCCTGATTCGCTCAGATTCACTGACTGAGACACTCATGGATCGACAGTTGTGTTGAACGTGACTTTTCCCTTACATCATTGCCAGCACAACGGAAACGCATTACCCATCATCTAAATATGCTCACATCCACTGTTTGGTTTCGGTAAACGCTCTTCAAGTCAAAGTGTGCTATCTTTCAAAATGGAGATATTCAGGGACACACCTCCGCTTTTATGACCGACGAACTTGAGCCAGACTGAGGCTCAGTTGGTGTCTGTGAGACCAAAATAATGAGTGATACCTCGAAGTTTTAACTGCTACTGTTATACCACTAATCTTAACATCAACGTCGTGATTCAATCTAATGATATTGTGACATTATTTTTAGATGTATCTTTTTACAATCGCGATATGCAAGTTCTTTTTCATCACTGTTGAAAAATTGTATTGAAAATTGAGGTCATTTTGTTAATAAAAGCGCTTTATAAATGAACGTTAGCTCTATCCAACAGAGATTTTAAAGTTTGGCAGGGTAACTGGTCTAGTAGATGGAAAATTCTGAATTCAACCCTTTAAAATCTGCTAAAATTGACTGTTTATGTATCCTGCACGTATGGTAGGTGTAGGTAAATACAATTCCGATATTTTTATATTGCTTGGTGTATTTGTTTGGTTTGGTTTGGTTTGTTCGGTTTCATGGCATATCAACCTTTGTAGGTTATTTAACGCCAAATCTATTTTTATGTGAATAATCTGTTCTATTTAAAACAATTCAGTTTAGCATAAGTACACAGTTTGTTAAAAACATTTCTATTTCAAACTATTTAAGCAGTTATATGTAACAATTCAGTTAAGTGTAAATACAGTTTTAATGTCGAAAAACAGTTCTATTTTAAATAATTCAGCTAAGCATAAGCACGTAATTTAAATGTAAGTACGGTTTATATTGTCAAATGACATTTCTATTTCAAGCTATTCAATTTACTCAAACAATTCATTTTAGCATAAGTATGCTGTTAGTTCTATTTAACCCATAGATAGGGCCCTATCAGGTGCTACCACTCCGGGCCAGAGTGGACCTGGGAGCAATGGCAATGAAGGGGTACTTCGCATTCCCCAAAGCTCCATCACTGCTGGACCTCACCATCAGATTGTTTAGTGTCATAATCAGGACACTCGTTAGTGGGGTCTTACCCCTCTGCAGAGGTGCAGTCAGTGTATTCTACAGCCCCAGCGACCTGGGAAATATACAGAGTTAAATGTCAAACAGATTTGTTTCAAATAATTCAGTTCAGCATAAGTGCACAGTTTAGACGTCAAAAACAGTTCTATTTCGAACAATTCAGTTCAGCACTAGTACGCAGTGCCAGTCAAAACAGTTCTATCTTAAACAATTCAGTTTAGCATAAGTACGCAGTTTAAATGCAAAAATCAGTATAGTGAAAGAAGCATGGTTTAGTTCTATTTAACCCAATGAAGGGGTGCTCTGCATTCCCCAAAGCTCCAGTATTGCTAGAACCTCACCATCAGATTATTTAGTGTCATATCAGGACACTCGTTGTGGGGGGTCTTACCCTTTTGCAGAGAATCAGTCGGTGTATTCTACAGCCCCAGCCGACTGGGCAATGTGTATTTGTAGCAAATCCCCCGACACGAGGCGGATGTGTCCCAAGGTCAATTTTCATGTGTTTTCTTTCTTCTGGACAGTTTGCCATATCTGCATTTAGAGCACAGACCATCCAACTAGGTATTATAAATGGAAAAGGAATAGTTGGATTCATATCTTTGCCAAAGTTATTAGCGCTGTGCTTAATGCAAACAGCTCGTCTATAATTTGAACATGGGTAGTTGTGTCTATTTCCTAACGACCATAACCCTTACGCCATGAGCGCCTTCTTATCTGTTTAATTTTGGAACGTAGATAATAACTCATTTTCACTCATATTCTTTTCTTCGGGAAACTCTGAAACTATCTTATCTTTAATAATTATAATGGCGACAAGATCGAAAGCTAATTTCTATTCTCAAATTTAGAGAATGAAGCTAGTGATTTTCAATCAACATCATTCCTGGCATCTGAAAGACGATCCAGGCATTTTAACTGAATTTCTTCCCCAGACCAAACCCATAATCTTCAGTTGTAATAACCGGTAAGATCGTGAACTAATAATGACCGATCTGTTTATCAGATTCTTACGAGGGAGCCAGTCATTGTTGACCTCTGATTGGCAATCACAAATAGAAAACAGTGAAAGCCGTTCACTGTTCCCTCAAGCCAAATATGAAGGGGGTCCTCTCGTCTTGTTACCTCTATTGAATAATGAATAAGCACTGACTGTCGAGTGGGTGAATATTAAGAAGCTCAAAATCGATACAGCTTTTCATCGAAAGAATTGTGCATCAAATACCTTCTGATGATTCTACGAAAGTATGGTGAAGCGTATCAGACGCTGTCGGCGGGAGGTAAGATTGGGAATACGTGTCATATTTAATAAAATTATGAAAAATTTCTACATGACAGAAAAAAAAAATCTGTCAGTGTCCTTCTAAATATTGATTCATCGAGTCGATTGATGTTACGTGGCAGATGAAATAAGTAGAAAATAAATAACTAACATAAATATATCTCTATATATAGGACCAACCCGTGGAACACAAACGTATATTGTATTTACGCATATCATAAGCACAAGTAAACACACACACACAAATATATATATATATATATATATATATATATATATATATATATATCATTTCGGTCAGTTTTATCTTCGATATGATTTGATCCTTACTCATCCCTCAGCTTTTGGTGAAAAATTATATAAAATTTACTTAAGTTAATCTAAATAGATTCGTTTGGCATTAGTTAACCTACAAAGTTTCATGTAGCATTAAAACAAAGAGAATAAATCATTCTTATTTATATATCCCTCGCTCTATGAATGAAGAGTTCTGCTTTGAATATCAAATTAGAAAAATCTAAAAAGCGAAAATGTGGTGTAAAAGAAAAAAAAACATATTGAACAAATCAGAAGTCAGGCTGAGTGTTGGTAAAACATAAAATTTCTTAGTTTTATATATTAAATGATTTTAGTTTATAAAAGAAAAAGTCTAGTCTTGTTCTAATTTTACAATTGTTGTGCATGTCTTAATATAAAAAAGACAATATTCGCTGCAAACATCAAAAACTGATTGCACTGAGAATTTAATAAGACCCCGCAGAAAATATCTAAAAGAAAAAGAATAAAAAACGGAAAGCTTTTTTAAGACTGACAATTATTCTAACACACACACACACACACACACACACACATACGCACGTGCGCGCGTGCGTGCACATGCTCACCCACACACACACACACATACACACACACATATATATATATAAGTTAGGATAATGTTGACATAGAGTTGAGGGTCATTGGCTATTGTTAGCTTCTTGGGGCACCTCTGGTGGTGTAACGGTTAGCAAGTTAGACTTGCAAACCTACACGAGTGAGTTCGGTTCTCATTGAGTGCCCCATTCAATTGACCTTGAGCTACATCTATGCAAAGAGCTTTGTAATTTACTATTGTTAGCATATTGGTTATTCGTTCATGAAAGCATAGGTGAGAAACTGACAAGAATTAAGCACTGTTTGCTCAATGTTGTCGCTATCCTATCGTGACGGGGTATGCTACAGAGAGAGGGAAGGGAAGTCAATTCCCTTACCCTTCTTTATTTGAATCAATAGGCATCAAGACTGACCGTTAAAATGGTTAGTGAAAAAAGGGACAAGCTATCCGCACTATATGCCCTGTAGTCTGTTGAACGAAAGAAGTCTTGGTCAATCAAGTGGAAGAGGAAAAGTCGGACGATTGATCCACAGGCTCTCAGCGCCAAAAAGGCCATCGCGCGTTAGAGAAATTTGAAGGAGAATATTTAGTTTGGTAAAGCCAGCGATTGAACCAGATCGCTGAGGTCAACCAGCTCCGGGAAAGACACCCACCTGTAAACAAGAGAAAAGAAATCTAAAAATTGAGAATCCGTCAAAGATAAATACAACTCAAACCGTTTTCCTTCTACAATTCTTAAATATTGGAAAGTTATATGAATTAAAAAAAAGAAAGAAACTGTAAATGTTCTGTTTCATCAATAGTTAAATTTGTTGAATGAACATTGCTACACACTTTAGTCTGCTGACTTAGACACTCTTACTCAAGCAAGAGAAAAAGAAAGAAAGAAAAAGGTAAAGAAGAAAAGGGACTGTTGAGAGATTTTTTGTTTGATGTTTTCCTGTTGGCATATACTGACGGTATTTTAAAAAGAAAAGAAAACAGAAAAAGAAACTGTTTCTTAAATCTCATCATTATTTGATTAATCATCACATATTAAAATTTTATTATATTTCAAATGCACCCTTGTGTGGAAATCTTTTGGTTGTGTTCTTTCCTCTGTCGATATGACTTCTTGTGCATGTATCTTGTCTCAGCCTCATACTGCTTTCATTAATTCCCGCTAAACATCTTATTGCCTCCTTAAACATTATAAGAGAATTTTAGAAATCTGTCTACAGTTAATGTTATCTAACCTTGAAGTTGGTTCTTCTGTGTTCTCAAGGGGTAGAAAGACAAAGGACTTGTTGGTGTATGTGAAGGTGAATTGGCACCCCCTTACTAACATCTGAGGTCAGTCTAGCCCCGAATTAACCTACACATTGTTTGTCTGTTTTTCATACGCCCAAAATAGGAGTCTTGACCGGGATTTATTTTGTGGAATGTCAAGTGCCAGACTGCCCTCGGCAATACACATTCTACGAAACAGCCTTCTAATGAGGACAATGACCGAGATATCGATCTCTTCAGCTCAGAGTAGAATTAAACGTAACACTAACTTAAATATATACGCTTTATCAATGATATTGAAAACACTTTATTCCAAATAAGGCAGACTGCATTATATATATATATATATATATATATATATATATATATATATACCCACCCACGCAATATATTTCTATAAGATATTAATAAAAATGGGTAAGGACTCATGGCCCTGAGTTTCACGCTGTAGATCTTCAGTTGAGCTAAAATTCGACTTTGCTGCTTTTTTATTCACTACCAAATGATATCTACCAATAATAGAATGTTAGCACATTTGAAAAAAAATATTTTGTAGACTTAATCAAGGAGATAGACTTTTCAAAATTTAACTACTAGTTATAAGAAAAAAAGAAAAAGAAAAACAAGAACAAGACAAAAAGAGAATAAATAGTTTACCTATGATTTTTTAAAAATGACTGGTGAATCGAGGAACATTTATGAGATGGAGTCGAATAATTATTCAAGAATGCAGGAAAAAAGTGATGGCAAAATAACAGGAAAATTTCAGGGGAAAATAAAAGTTTTTATTTTCTAGCCATTTCCTTTTATCTTTTATCTTTCCACTCTGTTACTTATTTCAATTCTGTTACATCATTTGGAAATAAAGCATTTTCTGTTATTCTCCAAGAAATGATAACGTTACTTTCGTTATTTACAAAAATTCTCATTAAAAAATTACTTATGAAGAATGATTGTTTTTTTGTTTTTTTTGTTTTTTTTTTGTTTTGTTTTTTGTTTAGTGGCATATAAGCATTCTTTGGTTTTTGATGCTAAGGTTATCATTGAAGGAGAATAGCAGTGATAACTATATAAACCATAGCTAGGTGGGAGCAGAAGGCTTCATCAGCTTCACTTGAGTATTAGTCCGAAAATTGAAGGTATAAACACAACTGGAGTTCGAACTTACTTTCTTCGAAACGGCAGTCCAGCTTTTTATTTATTACACCGTATTTAATTTAGTATTTATTTTTTCGGAGTAAAAGTAGAATAATTTTTTTTTTTTTTGACCGGATGATCATGTTGATTTTGACGGAGCATTTTTACATTCACGCTTTCAGCTTTAACATTCATAATTAAATTCCGTTGTTCCGCCTGTTTTCTTAAATAATTTAGGATAAATATTACTAATCAGATTCATAAGAAAATTGAATTTTCACTTATGAATTAAATTTATTTTCAGAATGCTAATTTTTTACATCTTGATTTATCTTTCTCGTGTAATTTTACATCAGGGATATACAGTATAGGTTATAATATATTAGAATCGGTGTTAAAATGGATTTTACCATAACTTATATTGATTTGATTGGGTTAGGTTAGGTTTAATTTGGTTTGGTTTTATGGCATATCAACCTTTGTATGTTATTTAATGCCAAATCCATTTTATTTATATAAACAGTTCTATTTCAATCTATTCATTTTGGCATAAGTACGCAATTTAAATGCTAAAACAGTTCTCTTTTAAACAATTTACTTTATGCTGAGTACAATTTTTTGCTAACATGCAGTTAAACTCTAAAAACAGATCTATTTCAAACAATTCAGTTCAGTACACTTTAAATTTCAAACACTTCTATTTGACCCATAGACAGTGCCTTATATGCTGCTACCACCCCGGAGCAAAGTAGACCTTGGAGCGATGGCCCTGAATGGGTACTCCGCATTCTCCAAAGCTCCAGCATTACGGGAGCCTAACCATCAGATTGTTTAGTGACATATCAAGGACACTCATTGGGGAAGTATTCCCCCTCTGCAGAGATGTAGTCGGTTTATTCTGCAGCTTCAGCCGACTTGGGCATAACTTATATTAAACCGTTGAAGTTTTAATCTGAATTTTTCCTGCTTCATGATATCTCTCGGCAAAGGGCTAGCCATTTCAAACTTCTCATCAAGTTATGTGTGACATATTGTATTAGTTCACCGGGTGCAAAGATTAAAGAATGATATATCAACGGGGATTAATTGCAATAAATAAGTGACTCCATAGTCCCAAGATCTCCTGAACTGGAACCGCAAAAGCAGATGCTGTTGGGTGCCATACCTAGGATATTTGGTCTTATAAGTAAAGTAAAGTTGTTGACCGTAGTTGAGGGCGACCAGAAGGCTCCTTTTTCAATAGCTACTACACCACAGTGAAGGAGAGGGCGCTACTCCTTTCCCTGGATTGCTCCACTTTACCCTTGATACGTACCTTATATTCCTGAGTGTTAATCAAGGAGGTATCAAGTATCATTTTTAAAGTCTTTGGTATGATGCGACCTGGGATTGAACCTCGGTCTCCAGGACCATTGGCGAACACTCTACCCACTAGGCCAATAGAACCTTTATTATTGAATACCCAAGATGGGATTCCGTTACAAGACTAATTGTCAAGTGGAGAGGCTCTAATTCTGGATCTAGGAAGAATGGAGAGTCATCGCTTTATTGGCATTACTCCTTGGTCCATTCTGACCAGGAATTGTAATATAGGTTAGCGTCCCAAGAATGGGTCCAATAAATCTTAAAATGATTTCAATTGGATAGGAATTCTAGAATCCATATAATTGAGTGCAAATTATTTAGGCCAAGAATAGTTACGTTAAGCTATGATTATTTACAAAGGTTATTATTAATTAGTTACTTAAAACTATGCTATTGTTTAAAATACTTATCATTTTGCACAAAGCAGAATTATTAGATAGGAATACATGAAAGCATTTAGCAACTTGCAAAGTATTAAATATGGATACATGAACTGATGGTTTGGTTTCTTTTTTTTAATGGCATATCAACTTTTGAAGGTTATTTAATGCCAAATTCATCCTTCGAGAAGAACATTAGTGTTACTATTTAGCCCATAGCTGGGAGGATAAGGGAGTTCGTGCATTTTCCAAGGGTATTTGTCAGAAAATGAACGTGATAGCGTGACTGGAGTTCGGACTCGTTTACTACGATTCTGCAGTCCATCGCTTTAACCATTACATCACGAGGACATCCACTACATATCAGTTTTTTGTAAATAGGAATGGTTACTTTTTCATCATTAAGGGTTTTCAGACTATTGTCTTCATCTCGTGAAATTGTTGTTTCCACAACGTTTCGGCAGGTATGTCCTCTGGCCTTCTTGAATGGTTACTTGAAACCATATGATTGAATATAAATTATTAGTGTTACAAACAATTATTTTTAGCTCTAATTGTATACCAAAATAAGTATCCTTAGTTCCACGAAAACAATCATTTAAAAAAAGGAGGGAACTCGGCAGTAAATAACCCGACAACAGTTAACATGCTGTGAAAGCAAGCCACCAAAACAAGTATTTTCCTAAATTTCTATTATATTGTGGGTAGCTGCTCGTATTATTCGTCGGAACTGAATGTATTTGGAACAAGGTCAACATTTGCAACTATGTCAATCGATTAGCATATCTCATAGCTAATTGACAAAAATATTTTGAAAACATTTTATGTAAATGTTGGGCATTGTTTTACTCGTTACTAGTTTTTCACAACAACACTAGCTGGTGGTATTTAACTGAAGTCAGAGTGATAGTAAGTTTTCTAAGGTATCAGATAGTTTTCTAAGTATCCTCGCTAAATTTAGCTGAGCAGTGGTCATTGTGGTCTCAATTATTTCTTTGATTTCTAGTTTATCCAGTCTCTTTTCATGGTTTTGGTGGACGATTTATATCACTTCCACCTTCATAATTCACAATATTTTCAGTTTTCTCGCAAGGTCTATGAATTTTTATATTCTTCACTATCTTTATTTTTCACACCGTGGTCCCCAAAACGACAAAATCTGCAAGATTTCATGTTTTCTTTTTGATGATTAAAAAGAGATTTTGTCTTCTTGCCTGGAGTAGATGATCGCTTTGTATCTCAAAATCACAGAGAATTTTATGGATTTAAATTTCTAGGACAGATTCAGGAGATACATTTTTCATTTTTTCAGTCTCTTTGAAAATTCTCAGTAAGATACCCATTCCAGATATTCTTGTTCTTGTATTCCTTTTCTGCAAGCTTTCTTTTATCACTTCTATGAGGTTAGTTGTCTAATCTACCACCAGATAACCGACACCAGATATTTTTCTGCGTTTTAACAAATTTGGCTCTGATGGTGTTCATTATTCAGCAATAAAAAATAGGTCTTCAGAAAGGTAAAGTCTTTGCTTTATAAGTTACAATAAAGCGTGAATAAAAAATTATTTTAATGAACAATGACCTCACTAAAACATGTCATGTTATTTTGGAAACCCAAGTAGCAGACGCAGCTGAGATATAAAAATAAATGCCCGTTAAATTCCAATTTTTTCTTCTGGCCGAATTCGTAACTACGGGATGTATTCCACAGCAGTGGTATGAACGCTGCCAAGTCGGCTCTACCTGGAGTTTTGAAGAACATATGGGAAATATATTTTCCTTTCTCATCAACAAGCTATGCAGAAGCCTTATATAGACACACACTTTTTTAACACTATCGTGACCAAATACTGAAACTATTATGTATAAAATATATTTTTGTATGTATAAGATAAAAAAAGAAAGTAGGCAGTTATGTCAAAGCTCTAAAAGTAAAAGCCTCTATAATCTAGAACTCTTTCGAAGTCGAAGGATATTAAGTGTCCTTGTCTCAAACTTTAAAAAACATTCTTCTCGTTTGTTCTATATATTAAATAAGGTTTTTACGTGTTGTTCTGATTGATTCTAATAACCTGAACCAAAATTTAAAAAAATAAAATATTAAAAAAGCAGACCAGTGATAATTTTAATAGGGTAGTTAAATATGGAATTGATCGGCGAAGGAAAAAAAGCGTTAAGTTAAAAAAAAAACAAATTTAGGTATAATCTCTTTTAGGAAAGCTCAAGTTGGCTATAGATACAAGACTTCGGCTCGATTTATTCAGACAGTGATTGATCTCCGAGTTGCGAGCTTCAGGGACTAGCTTCGAGAAAATTCTTACAATAATCTTGTCTCCATCTTATTCTTTTCGCATTATTTACCCTAAGGTCAACTGTATTTTATTCTCGACGGAAAAAAACAAACAAACAATAAAAACAGTCATGAACTATTATTTTTTGCGTTTGTATCAATTGCCTATACGTGAGGAGCAAGAAATATTTCCTCCAGAAAGGGATTGTGAGCCTGCTTGATTTTCAGTAATAGGAAAATCGATTAACTTCGACAACCCTTTCACCAAAAAGACAGCTATGAATAGAAGAATCTTATAAAGTTACAAAGAAGGACGAAGCAAAATGACTACGTTAAATACATCATATTGTTAACAGACACGTTCCAAGAATAAAAATGTAATATCTGTAGAGTTGGTAGGATCAAATTGCAATTCCCTGGCACTTTTACTAAGGATCAGATTTTAGTATCTGTACCAATAAAAATGCCTGAAATGATACTTTAAAAATAATTAATAAAAGAAATTTAGAATGAATATAAAGATAATCATGGGTATTTCAGACAACACACTGGTCAGATTACACATAGGAATACCTGAATAGGGCTACGAACCTTAAATCTCAATGAAGAAAAAGAATCTCTTAGAAGCAACACAAAACAATGCCACAAGGACCAATTATACGCACAAGAACAACAAGTTAAGATTTGTGGAGACAGAGATGAAAAGTTTATCGCATAAATAGCAACTGCAGCGAACCTTTACCAAAGGGGTACAAGACCCGGGTTACTGGAAATTGTTTCAGAGATTAGAATTTGACTATACAATAAATCGTGTATGGACAAAGCAGAATCTTTTTTTGAGAATGAGACGCATAAAATTCTCTCGGATTGAAAATAATTATATTACTATTACCACTACTACTATTAATGATATTAATTTTGACAGAATCAGAAATGGGAGGAGGAGCCGTGACCATCCTAATTATAGCATTGTTGAGATCAGCAAGAATACTGAGAAGAGTCCAGGGGACTTGAGGAGATTTGTTGTTACTCAGTAAAAGACCATCAGCTTAAGCTGGCGTAGAAATCTCACAAGGATACCGACTGAAAATTTGCACGAGATTCAAATTTAACCACTCTACAAAATGGAGTATGTATAAACCAGAATCCGTCCTCGTCAATGAGACGCATCAACTTCCCTGGGATTTTGAGATACAAACGGATCACCTAATTTTGTCCAGACGACCAGTCCTAGAAAAAAAAAAATTATACAAGGAGAAAAATAACTTGTCATCGAGTGTATTTTGCAATCCTAGCGGACTACAGAGAGAAAATTTAAAAAATTGAAAAGATTGACAAACAGTTGGACTATTGTTGTATATTAACTTATTGACAGACTCATCAGCTAGAGATTTCTAAACATGATGTTCCAGCTGTGAAAATCAGAGAACAGCAGAAGCAAATCATGTGGGTTGAGAGCCGGAAGGAGAATAGGAATGAAATCTTAGCAGTTGTGAAACTTATACATACATAGATACTCACGGACCGAATGATCAGTCAGAAATGTAGTCAAGTCAGTCAGATTCAGAGAGCAGCCAGCAAATGCCCAGAAGAGGGCAGACAGGCAGCTCCCAACTAAGAACCTTCCATCAAGAAGCAAAGATGTAAGGCCCTCACAACGAGGTAAAGAAAAGTGTCAAATAACAGTCCTTCGTCAGCCTTACTCGGAGTCTTTTGTCTCTGTTTCTCACGCTTCTAGCCAATTTTGACCTTTTCGATTAACAAAGAAGAGAAACTTATATTTTTACAAAGAAAAGTGTTATAGTCCTTCATTCGATTCCGGGTACACAAGACAATGTCAGAGAACTTGAAGTCCTTTGCGTAAAGAATCTTAGTTGGAGCAATTCTCACTCGAAGTCATAAAACTATCACTTAAAAAAAAACATTTACGAAAAGAATAATTAAGAAAAGAGTTAGGAATATTATTTTGAAACGGTGTCCGAAAGTTTAACTATAAGAATGAGGAATCTAGGTAAGCAAGTACTGCAAACTTTTTTAATATATTATCTTCGTTTATCTTTGGTTGTTAATAAATATTCTCAAATTAATATTTGCCGTACTTTCGAAGTGATTTTTTTTTCTTATTTTTGAAAAAAGCAAAACCTTGAAAGTTGGAATAATAAGTTAAAGAATGTAAAAAAAAAAACTGTAGATTAAAGGGGTTTTGTCATGACACTAACACCATACCTTGTGACTGGAATTTTTAAACAAAAAGCCGTTAAAAAGGTGATGATAGGAATAATTAGGAACAGAGGTAGGAATATAATACTTAACACCCGAGAGAGCTTCGTATTTAAATAACTAAATCCTAGTATTAGTCAATCTACGGACAAAGTAGCAGCTTACGTAACGAATTGAATTTAAACCTCAACAGTTTGAAATGTGACCATTTCATAAATCAAACCTTCTTTGAACTGTATTTGATTTTTTTTTTTGTCCGCTTAAGTGTCATCTTGCTTATCAGAGTACCTCGTCACATATGTGACTTGAGCACTGACAATAATCAACTCCTAGGTCTGTTCTCGCCAAAATATACTGACCTGAAAAATGATAAATCCGAGTCTAGATCAACGTAAACCGCAGATAATTGATCTGGGTGTCTTGGTCGACAGGTAAAACTTTGATTGCCAACCTGAGGACCGAAAAAGAGTCATGTATTTATTTCAAGTGCACTAAGCAACAATGCAGCTGAGAGACATCAAAGAAAAAAGGTTAAGAGAAGACAACAAAAAGTTGTTATTTTAAAAGAGGATATTGGAAACAGATGATGGAGATCTGAACAAAATCTGTTCCATCTAAAAACTTCGTGACTGAATCAAGACCTTTTTATAAATGGCTGATTATCTTATCAATAGATACGAAAAATATATGGACAGTTAAACTAGGAAGACCATACCCAAAGAGACATCCATAAAAGAACTAAAAAACAAAACATGGAAAAATAAATCAGCAGTGAAACAAGAAACACATTATTATTAACACAAGCTGGACAAATGTGAAATTAATAAGAAAATAATGAGTGAACAGAAGATTATATTATCATCTCTAAAAAGTCAAGACTTGGAAAATTTAAGTTAGCGATAAAAAGAGTAATTTGAAATATTGTAATACCGGACAACATCACCGAACTGAACGAGTTAATTTATGCAGGAGCAAAGCTTGTTAATAATAGAATTAATATACTCTTGAAGAATCCGAACAGAAATAAAATACTTTGATGGGAATTGAGGCTGAAAAGACTTATTAAGAAACTGCGACAACACACGAAACTTCTAAGAAAGATAAAACATATAGGAACTCAGCGGGACGAAAATACCTCTAAAAGACATCCACAGACAAATCTGACCATACAAATAGAAGAAATAAATCAAAATATATTGGAGTTAATAATAAATAACTTACACAAATGGACCACAAAACTAAATTGAGGACGATGCACAAGGTCTTACATCTCAGAGATGATATATATGTGTCAGGATAAGAAGGATGAAGAGGACTCACCAGAATTGAAGATAGCGGGAATAAATAAATACGATGACTGAAATAATACATTAACAACAGCTAGGAAAGACAAATTTCAGGGTTCAGTAAAAAAAACTGTAAATATTAGGACAAACAAAACAATAAAATCTAAGAAACAGTACTGGGAAGGAAAAAAAGGTATGGATATAGAAAGAGACAAAATAGTGAAATCTCCCACAAGAAAACTTGGACAGGGCTACGAAAAAATAACTTCGAGAGAAATGAATCTCTTCAGATACCTGCACAAAAAAAAAACGCCATAAGGATCAAATATGTTAAAGCAAAAATAGATTAGACAAAACTAAATTACAAATGCCGGCTATATGGTGTAGAGGCGATACGATAAATTACATAATAAGCCAATGCAGCAAATTAGCGAAAAAAAAAAGAGTATAAGACTAGACACAAATGAGAGCGGAAGGTGATACGCTAGAAATTTTACGAGTAATTGAAATTTGACCATCGGAATAAGCATTTGCCGAGCCCGGAATCTGTCCTGGAGAGTGAGTGGAACTAAGTTCTCTGGCATTTTGAACTACAATCAGATTACCTAATCTCGGCCTGTCGACCAGAGAACCTACCGAATACTTGGCTTTTTCGATCCGATGGACCACAGATTAAAAATAAAAGAAAGCAAAAATAAAAA
The DNA here is from genome assembly GCA_963585895.1 of Sepioteuthis lessoniana. Taxonomy (NCBI): domain Eukaryota; kingdom Metazoa; phylum Mollusca; class Cephalopoda; order Myopsida; family Loliginidae; genus Sepioteuthis; species Sepioteuthis lessoniana. The sequence goes on along the minus strand of OY757910.1, from coordinate 56,106,133 downwards.
TAGATAAGTACTCAGACCTTGCCAGATAATTTTAAAGACTATGGAATATAAAAGTGACAGTAACTGCAATTGCAATTCGTGCAATCTGAACAATCCCCAAAGTATTAATAAAGATACTGGAAATTCAGAAATCAGACGTCAAGTGGATACCAATCTAACTACAGTGTTACGAGATCGACTAGAAGACTGAAACGAGCCCTGGATTTTTGAGTAGACCTACTGTCACTCACACTCCAAGGTAAGACTATGAGCGAAAGCTGGTGGGGAAACGAACGAAGTATATGCACAACTCAGAATCTGTCCTTGAAAATATGACAAAAATTCTCTTGGAATTTGAGGTACAAATGGATCTGCTAATATCGACCAGACGACAAGGCTTACTGATAATCAAAAGAAAAAAAAAACATGCCGAAATTTGACTCTGCCTTTCTGGCTAACCACAAAGTAAAACTGAACAAAAAAGCGAAAAGAAAGATTAGTTTCTAGACCTTACAAGATAACTGGAAAAATTATGGAACATGAAAGTGACACTGATACTAATAATAATTAGTGTGGTCGGTACAGTCACCAAAGGATTGATAAAATAACTGGAGGACTTGGAAATGAGAGGACGAGTAGAGACCACCCAAAGACAGCATTATTAAAATCGTCCAGAATTCTGAGAAGAGTTCAGGGACTTGAGGGGACTTGCTGTCACTCAAACTCCAGTGAGAAACTATTAGCTTACGCTGATGTGAAAATCTCCCGAAAGAATAAATGATAATAACGATATTTAACAAAAAAACAACAATACGGACAAAATAGGGCATTAGAAAACAACGAAAACAATTCTACCAGCAAATAGGGATAAATACACTAATACATGCCAAGAACCGGAATCAAAGGAAACAAAACAATTTAAGAGGAAAATATAGGAACAAAAGAAACATAACAGAAAAGCTGAATGAATAAGCAACATGGGAAAAAATTTAAAAGGAAACCAAGAAGCACCGAAGACAAAAATACACCTCGACTCACTCAGAGCAACTCTCAAAAATGTACCAAACTGGAAAACGCCAGGCACTGGTGGCATACGTTGATACTGGTTTTAAAAGATAACTTCTTTTCATGACAGACGGACAATCAAAATGAGTAGATGCCTACAAGAAGCAGATATACCATGAATGGATGACAAAAGAAAAGACCACTCTGATCCAAAAATAACCCCCTCCCCCCCAAAAAAACACTCCAACAACTACAGACCCATAATGTGCCTACCGATGAAGTGAAAAATACTAACGGAACAAATTAGGTAAGAGATATACGATTCGCTTATAAGCTGCGAACGGTTCTCTGAGAAAAAGGATGCCGTAAGTGGACCAGAGATACGGGAGACCTACTATACATTGATCAACACATCCTAAAGGACAGCAAAAAATGCGAAAAATATAGCTATGACATAAATTGTCGACAAAATAGCATATGATATACTCCCGCAAAGCTGTTTAAAGATGTACAAGTTATTCCACGAAGTCAAAAAGTTTAAAATACCATGCAAAACTGGAGAGTCGAACTGAGTGCAGGAGAAAAAAACTTAACTGAGGTGAAAATCTAGTGAGGGATCTTCCAGGGAAGAACTTCAACAAATAGACCAGAGAACAAGAAAGGTTATGACGATGCATAAGGCCTTACATCCCAGAGAAGACACATAATACTATATGTGTTAAGAAAAGAAGGAGGAAGAGGACTTACCAGCATTCAAGTTAGGTTTGATGCACCGAGACAACGACTCAAAAATTACATAAACAGGCGCAGAAGAAGACTGATTACAGACATTAGAAGTAATACATACAACGTTAATAGAAAAGCAGTAAGAAATTTAAAGGAAATGAAAAGAAGGATATGTACCTGGAACTTGCTAAGGAATTGAAAAAACTGTGGAACATGAAAGTGACAATCATACAGATTGTGATTGGTGCGTTTGAAACAGTAACTAAAGATTTACTAAAAAAGACTGAAGGACTTGAATGTTGGCGGCCGATGGACACCATCCAAACTACTGCATTATTGAGAACGGCCAGAATAATGAGAAGAGTCATGGAGACTTGAGGAGACTTGTCGTAACTCAAACTCCAGTGAAAGATCATCAGCTAGCGCTGAGGTGAAAACTCTTAAGGGGTAAGTAAGTAAGTAATAATAATAATAATAAAGGTCTCGGAATTTTCAAACCACTTCAAACTAACAAATATTTACCAATGTGCTATTTTTTAACTGCTTATTTTATAAAATAATAGAAAATAGCCATTATTCCTTTGAAAATTAGTTTTTCTTTCCATTAGATGACACTATGTAAAACCAGTTTTGTTCTTAGACAGAATGGGTTTTATCTTAACAGCTCAGCATCTGACCGACTAGAAAATGACCATTAATTGAAACTTAGCTTTTTTTTACTTTGATAAAATAACGTTAATCAAATATTGTTCTTAGCTAGTATATGATATTTCTTAATATCTTATGTTATGAAAGAATAGAAGATTAGTTCTTCAATAGTTGCTTTTGTGTTCTGAGTAATGAAATCTAGAAATTAACCAGGCAACAAATTATAAATTTGTACATTTGCATTAACCACATTATAATCATATTAACCGCAGGAATATCAAATGTAAATCTAGAAACGACCTGTTTTTTTCCTTAGAATATGCACTGATGTAAAAGAAAACTATGTTGAAATTAGGGAAAATCCTTTCTTTCTCCGCACCCTTTTCGCAGAAACTTAAAATTTTTTGAACGACCCTCGAAATTTTGGTACTGCAGTTCAAAAAGGTCCCCCCCACAAAAAAAACCCCCATAAATGGGTACTCAAAGTTGATACCATATACAATGACATTTTTACAGGAACTGATAAAAGTATTCAAGAATAATTTTTGTTGCAACAAAACTTGACAATGTCTGAAAAATAATAAATGTGGGTATTTCTAGAATCTGGAAATAAAACAGCAGAAAACTGAGAAGTAGGCATACAATGTATTATATAGATTTCCTATTGAGCCTATAATTAGCAGGCTAGTCTAATTGACGAGGTCATATTTTTAGTTTTGTGCCAGACTGAACTTGGTAAATACTTTGTATGAATATATTAAGCTGTTCTTTATATGGGCTAATAATATGACCAAAAAGTCAGACACAAAAATTGTAAACGATTTATTTTTCTGATGTAGCAAATAAAAAAGAACACAGTCGGGGAAGAGATTGTGGTCAAATGAAACAAACTAACTCCTATTGTTAAAGGGCAATACATCTTTTCCCTCAATAACTGACAGTTACGAAGAGCCATAAATATCAGATTAGCGTAGCTAAAGCATCAGATATTTTTGGACCGACCACTTCCCTACATTTTCTACATTCTCACATGTAAACTTAACAAAGAACTGACAGTCAAACCTGTATTTTCCTTATATATCTTCCATAGAATTTATGATAGCATTTTGTTTCATGCTATTTTTTATGTCGTTGATTCCCAGAAAGTGTGGGGTAACTATAATGTTATTATTACTCCAAGGCATACTCTGTTCCTGAGTAGGATTATCCGTTCTATCATTGGGTCTTATAGATTTGATTTCGTAGTGAGGAAAGCTGCTTGTGGCAAAAATCCTTTACTAAGGGTTATTTGTTATTTAGAGCTATGAAAATAAATGCAAAAATAATTATTGTAAAGTTCTGGCGCATAACTATACCTTCAAAGCCAGAAAAAATCTCAACAAAATTAGGGGTCGATTTAAACAGAGGGGGGCGAAAACCTAAAACTTTACCACTGGTTGATCACTCAGCATGAAAGATTTGGATCTTAGCCTATCCGTATAAGTCGATCTCTAGTTTTTTAATGTCTTTTTCAGACGTAAAAGATCATCTGATTCACCGTAATTCACGGTATTATTCTTTTAAAATAATTATTTTAAACGATCTAATCGTGTTCAAACTATTAGGATTTTTTGTTTATGTATTTCTTTCATGTTGCTGCTTGAGTCCAGGAGAACATGGGGCTAACCTTTCATTGTCATAATAATCAGGTTCACTCTTACCTGGAGTGGTAATACCTGTTAAGTTCCCATCTTTTTGTGAAATAGATCTGTTTGAAATTTTTAAGTAAGGGATACGAATACTTGAAACCAGAAAACGATGTGAAAATTATTTGTTTTAGGAATAGCTTATAAACGAATACTTGTTTATTAATTGAAACTTAAAACTATGCCATTGTTTGTAAAGGAAAACCGACTTCGGTATTAAATAACCCGACAAGGGTTGATATTCCGTTTAACTTACCAGTCAATCAAATCCATATTATTATTTTCTACCTTATTTCATCCACCAAAATAGTTTCAACCGTAAAACTGCATTTTATAATGACGCTTCACTGTTGGAGATCTGGATAATTACGAGTACCACATTATTGCTATTATTTCCATGTCCACACTGACCTTGAAGGGTAGTACCTTTGAGTTCAGTCTATGAGTCACATAGATCTGTTTAAATGTTTTTTGTAAAGTATCCAGAGAAAAGATAAGTTAATTAAGGAATAACTGCAAGAAATATAGGTATGAATGTACAATGAATGTAATTCCTAAAACTTTACGCATAAAATAACGCCACGAGGGCTGAAATGACTATTATTCAATCCGTCGTTTACTCAAGCAGATAAATATTTCGGTGAAAAGTCATTATTCGAGATGATATGACCGGACATTGGTATAATGGTTAGAGTGTTCGCCAATGCCCCGGGAGAGCTTGGTTCAATACCTGGTCGAGTCATGCCAAAGACTCAAAAAATGGTACGTGATGCTATCTTGCTAAACACTTAGCATTATAAGGTACGGGTAAAGTGGAGCAATCCAGGGAAAGGAGTAGCGCCCTCCCCTACACTATGGTGTAGTAGCTATCGAAAAAGGAGACTACGGGTCACCCTCGACTACGGTCGCCAACTTCACTTTTTACTTACGAATATGAGTTATGCTAAGAAAAATATTGAAATCAAGATGTATTTAACAAGAGAGGAATTAGAAAAAGAATAAAACATTTACTTTTTCCCAACTAAGTTCTTCAGAATTCAATACTCGCAATTTGGTTTCTTTATTTAATGAAATATCAGCTTTCCAGGGTTATTAAATGCCATAGAAGAACAATATTGATAAGTAACTCATGATTGGAGGTATTAGGGGGTTTATACCTTTTCCTAGGATATTAGTCCGAAAGTGAACGGAATTGTGCGACTGGAGTTCAAACTTACAAACTACAAAGTGGCAGTTCAGCACATTTGTTTCTACGTCACAGAGACTTCATTTAAAATTTCCTTATTACAGTAAGTTTTTAATCATTTTAAAGCATCTCTTGGAATTTTCCTTTCATATAGTGTAAAGTTGCGCCGTTGTATTTCTCATAATGTTTCTTAAATCGTTGCTTTAAGATAAACATTCAATTTAGGAAGCAATAAATTATGGCTCGGAATTTGGGACGGCGATTATGCTGAATGCAACAGCAGTTACACACATGCAGTTTTTGGTTCACTAAAAAATTTACTATTGAAATATTTCTCAAATCGGCATTGGCTCGTCTTCCTGTCGACATTATGATTTTATTTAAATTGCATAGTTGTACGGACCTCTTCTTTTAAATTTAACATTTTAAAATTATTCTAAATTAAAACTTCCTTCATGTTACTTTTTTATCACACTTTAAATTATATTATTGACCGATTCCATTGGAAACAACTTGAAAGGGTGAATTTATTGGACTGGCAAAAAATACTAAAAAGAAGATAATTCTTGATATGGACAGTGAAATGAGAATCATTTACCCCTGTAGATTGAATGAAAGGTTTGGTTCGAAGTTCCAAAGAATTTACTCTGACTAACACCTGATGAAGACCAGAGGGTAGATCGGCTGAAACCTGAATAACAACCAAGATGGGGTTACCAGTCTTAAATTCATGTAAACCTTTTGGCACCCTGATCCATATGTTGTAAATACACATCCATGAAATATTGAATCAGTAGTTGTTATCTTTGTGATATCAATCTAGCTTCCGTTTAATATACGGCAGATTGTATCAGGTTACTTGGTACAATACTTCAGTGTATCGGTTATCATCGTAAAAAATGGAATTGGAAACCTGATTTCAAATATTCAACGAGGCTGTTTGTGTTCAGATAGGCACTAATGCCCATGGAAACAGTTTAAATCCATCGGTTCTCTCTCGAATTATCGGTAAGTAGTCGAGCAAACTAGAGTCTTTGACCCTATTTTGGCAAACAATCTAGGAGAAAGGGAATTCAGAATTCAAGCCTGTTTTATTTCACTAAAAAGGACTTTCCGTCATATCCTGTCCAAATTGAGGTCTAGGTATCTTACTTCGAGCTTATTCCATTAGAAAGGCACGAAATAATCTGTTCTCCACCAATATAGGATTTAATGGTAGCCAAAACTGGGTTCTTCAGGTTAATAATATAAGTTATCTTTTGTTTAGACACTGTCGTATGGTTTCGAGTATTCCTAACTTATTCTACTAATTTTTTAATCGGTATATTTGACACATTATAAGATCATAACAGTTACTCTCATTTCGTATAAATGTGCATCTGGAAGCAATGTGTAAATATATTGGCAAGCAATGATTTCTATTCTTAACAGGGGACCTATTCTTAGAGAATAAAGACACTAAATTCAAAATTGGAGGCGGCAGTCCCTAAGGCAATCCGATGTTGATTTCTGTCACACTCTGGTAATTAGTACAGTGACATTAGTATTAACCTATTGTCTTCCATAAATGTCATGAATAGAAGATGCTAGTTGCCTGGGAAAATACAGGTCCTCCATTCTACACTGCCCAGGTGTGTATCGAGATCCTGACACAAATCGTGACTTGATGTATGTTCAAGGAAATCTAAAATAAAACAGACATCATGTTCACATTATTAATATATTCATAAACATCCAGTGATAATGACTTGAGTTGAAAAAAGAAGAAAATTGATCAAATCCATTGTGCGATTTCATTAATTAAAATGTGCCTATGTGATGATGTCTGAATGATTTTAATTTTTATTCTCTTTCATTAGAAAATGATTTACTGATTTTTTATAACGTTTGTAAACATCTTACAGATTGTAAAATATCTTATATTAGGTTTTCTTTCTGCTTTTGACTGAAATATATTGTCATAAAGTTAATCATAAAAAATATTAATTTGGTGAACTTTTAATAACCGCTTTTAAAATCCTTGTAAATACAGTATACATTTTTGTTGGCAAAATACTTTGATTACGCAGTGATAGATGGTTCTGTCAACCAAAAAATTGAAAGAACTTCCGGTGAAAAAATATTCCTATAATTAATTAGGAGCCTGTGAAACTCTATTGAAAGAAAATTGATTAATTTTTTAATTAACTGTATTGTAAAATATTACTCACTTATTCCCTAAAATATAGTAAAACACATTTTTAACCGAGAAGAGCTCATTTTCTTGTCTACATAAAAAAGAATTAAATCTTGTTACATTATATCCTCATTTCCATTTCACTTTATAAAGGGGTTCTTCTTGATAATCATCTAAGTTATTTAAAGCACAAAATAACATTCACAATTTTAGAAACCTATAATTTGAAATGAATTGATGGGATAAATGAATGTTGGGAAGCATGCTTAACGTAACGGTTATTGTAAGAGGAAATGTAATCAGCAACTCAAGTTTAAAAGGTTATTTTGGTTCTGCGTAGAATTGATACTTTTGGGAAACACGTGGATACTTCTAACCCTCGTAGGCAACCAGACTAAGAGAAGGAAAACTCTGAAGTCACACCAGCTGTACTCTGCATAACATCTTGTCTTGAGTTACTTCCTGGTCTTTCCGAAGGGGTTGAAAGAATGATTTTTTTAACTTAGAAAAAAGACTACAAGTTTGATTCCATAAAATATTGTATGGAACATAAAGATATATTTTTAAAAGTATTATATCTAACGTTGGTTCTAATTTCAAACTGAAACCGATACTAATGTCTGTGTCCATTGTTACTTTCAAAAATTATATGAAAGAAAAAATGGCTTTAAATTTTGTAAGTCTGACAGAGTCTTGAATAAACGAAGAGGTTTGGTAAATGTTCCATTGAAAATGTATCGTTCAAGTGGATTGAACAGAAAAGCAAATATCGTCTATCTGGAAACGATACTTCCAAATAAATTTATGCGGTGAAACTTACTAAGCGCAGTTATCATATTTATATCTATTACTGTCTTCTGTAGATCTCAAATCAAGATATGCCGTCTGATTGAAGGAAACCTCAAAATGCTATTACATTGCCTAATCTCGAAAGAATTCGGTACACTGTGTATTTTTCGAATCATCAAAGGTTTATAAATTCCATTGTTCCAGAATTTTCCAAATTTAAATTGCCAAGTCTGTTAGGGCTGTAGAATATATTGACTGCTTCTCTGCAGCTGGGTAAGAAGATGTTGAACTAAACCGTGGTGTCGAGAGTTTACTGTTTTGCATTTTAAGTGCGTATTCATGCTAAACTGAATTGCTCGAAATTGAACTGTTTTACATATAACTTCGTACATATGTTAAACTGAATAATCTGAAATAAATCAGTTTTACATTTAACCCTGTCGACTGGGGCTGTAGAATTCACCGACTGAAGCTCTGCAGAGGGCTAAGCTCCCCACCCCACGAACGAGTGTCCAAGATATGACACAAAAAATCGGATGGAGAGCTACCAGTAATACTGGAACTTTGGGGAGTGTTGAGCACCCCTTCAGTTCCATCGCTCCCAGGTCCACTCGGCCCGGAGTTGTACCACCTGATTGATTGAATAGAACTAATATACGTACTTATGCTTAATCAAATTACTTGAAATATAACTGTTTTGATATTTAAACAGCGTACTTATGCTAAACTGAATTGTTTGATATAGAATAGTTTTTGATAGTGAAATTATACTTACGCTAAACTGAATTGTTTGAAATGGAACTGCTTATTCGTTTAAATTTGGGTTCATCATTAAACAACCTACAAATGTTGATATGCCATAAAATACGACCAACTAACCAACCAGCCAACCTCAAACTATAATAGGAATTTAATTTCATCATCATCTTGTCGTGCCATCAGCACGAATATCCCTGAATCTCTCTCGCCACCCATCCCTATCGTTCATCGCTTCCGGTAGGTCCCCAGGGCAACACCCAGTAACCTTACAGGGCTGCTGTATGTAGGTTCGAGCTGGCCGCCCTGCTTTTGCACGGCCATGTGAAGAGGTCCATATGAGTACATCACTTATGATCTCGTCCTTACTTCTCCAGCAGTGTCCTGTATATCTGATTCGTCTAACTTGGATAGTTTTCGTGATGGGTGGTAAGTGGCGGTACAGCTGCTGCTTTGTGGGGTGTTGCCTCCAGGACTTTTTCAATATTGCTAACATTTTGAATCATTAAAAGCTTTTAAGGAAAAGTTAAAACAAATCATTGCAAATATTTTACAGATTTTTTTCACAACTGAATTATGCCAACAGTATATTTTATCAAAATAAATAGCTGAAAACTTTTCAAAAAGTAGTTACGTTTTATAATATATCATGTTGAACAATTCGGGGCAAGTTTTACATAGATGTTTGTAAAGTTTCAAAACAAGTCCACACTGACTTTAATCTACCAGATACTTTTATTTATGTAACAATAATTATTATATGGTCGACTTTCAAAATTTCAAAAAATCAAATAAGGTACTAGTGACTGTCTTAACACTTAAAGAAAACTAAAATTGACACAAATTAATCCCTTTTAGAATATTTATATCATGACAAGTTCATAAAATCTGATTACTCTCTGATTTGTGATAAATTGTTTTAAATCAGCGCATTTTTACCTGAAAAATGATCCATACAAATTTATTTAGGAAATGTAAACAACTAATTACACACACACACACACACACACACACACACACACACACACACACACACACACACACACACACACACACACACATTTACTTCTAACTTTTTTTTAACTGCAAAAATATTTTGCCTTTTGAATCAACACATGGACAAATTACAAGCCTTTGTTATCATTTGCATGAACCTAATTTCGTCGGTAATTTTGGTAATTTGGTTGAAAAAAGCAACAAATCATGAAAACAGAATAGTATGCCCATAAGAATTTTTTAAAAATTCAAGTATTTATCAAATAGCAAACACATATTCTTTTGATTCTGGTAGTTTAAAAATGACGAAACTATGATCAGAATTCATTGAATAAAAAAATGAGTGGAAGGGTTTGATCTGGGATTCTACTGATCAATATCGATTCGTAATTTTTGGGGTTCTTAGTTGAATAGTATGAAGCTGCCCAGCCCATGTGTTTTTTTTTCTTTTGGCTTTCTGAAACAAAGGCATCTAATAAAAGAAAAGTAGGAAGACAACCTTGCATGAAGAACGTAGAGTCTTTATTCTCTTAGTTTACATGCCATTTTGCTTAGAGACGGACGAAAGCACATTTAGAGAGCTTCACAAACACCCATCATTTCCGTAGGCTAAATTTAGTGAGTAGAGAAACGAATACACTGATAGGTTTCCACAAGGGAAAAGGCAAAATGGGTTGGAATCTTTCCTGGAGCTTATATTTTGTTTTCAGATTGACCATCCGTTGAGTGAATTACATTGTCAGATGTATCAATTTATCACTGGATCCTGATTAGGATCTAACATTCGTTAATCATAGTTTTCCATATGGAAAACCGGATAAGTAATAAATGCACATTTTAATTTTAGTTTTTATTTCCGGTCGGCTCTGAACAGTAGGTATATTTTGCGTTGTAAAAATTGTTGGTTGAAATATGACTGCCAATCGATTTTACCTTTGGGTCTGTCCAATGAATCTTGGCCAACAGGAGCCGAAGTTCTAAATTGCTCAAGAGATAAATTCGATCAACATTGTTTTTTCTCTGAAAACTCACTTAAAATTCAAAATCAGCAATCTCAATTTTTTTCTTCAATCATGTGACAAGTAATAACCAACCAGCATACTGCATTAAAAAAAACAACCAAACAGACAACGATATCTTATTCAGCTTTTTATTTTGTAATATCACTTCATGATTACACTCCCAATCAGCGACTGTTCTATTTCCTTTCAAGTATGATTTAAAATACCTGTACTGAGTGAAATTTACCAGCTTCTTCCACATAACAGGGGTTTCGATGAAAGAATATTTGTAAAATCTAAGAAAGAAATAATGGTTGACTACGTACGACTTTTCTTGTATTGTAACCTGGTAATTCACTTCAAAGTAAGATTTGAGGACGTGAAGGACATTAACAGAAATAAAATAGCGTAGCTTTACATTATCTCAAAGAGGTTATTATTTGTTGAATTTGTGATATGAAACTTGGTAATTGTTATAACTTAGACTATTCTGACTATTGACCGAATCGTTATTCATAACATTTCGACTGATATGTCCCACGGCCTTCTTCTGGTGTTTAATGTCTAAATCGGGAGTCCACACAGATTCTTGGACTAAACACTTTATTTGATCCACAGGGGTAGACTTCCAATTCTGTTATCTGTGACCGGGCACAGTGTTAAGTCATAGTGAGTACTCCCTGTTATTATTAATGAATAAGGCGTTTGGATGGAAGGTGCATATGTGTGAAATCATCTGGAGGTTGCTGGTTCAATCCCAAACGACAGGTAAGAATAACAAGGAATATTTATAATAACTTAACACTTATCCTGCTGTTGGTTAATAGAATTCGAACAGTTTACCCCTGTGGATCAAATAAAGGGTTCAGTCTGAGATTCTGTGTGGACTCCCAAGCTCGACATTAAACACCTGAAGAAGGCCGAAAGACATATCAACACAAACTTTGTGATAATAACAACAAAGATGAGGTCAATAGTCCGAATGCTATTAGTAATAGCAACATCAAAGAGGAGTCTCATGGGAGCCTTTTACCAATAAAAAAAATTCCCTGTTTGCTGGAGATCGAAATGTATATTTTGAAGAAAATTAACGTTTCATTTATTGTCCATTTCTATTTTGGTAAATACAGTTACAGTGTCGATATTGTTAACACAGCTCTTGTAATAGATGATTCATGTTTCTGTGTATATCATTCACATCAATGCCTACATATATCCTTAACATTGTGATGATGATTAAACATGCATTTTCAACTTCAATTTAACTCTAAGGAATTGATTTATTGCTGCTTTCTGCTTTCATTTGATTTAATTCTTTAAATGAGTTAGTCACGTTCCAAAGTTCTCTTCAGAAATCAGATTCAATGATTACAATATAAAAAAATAAATAAATAAAGAAAGAAAAATATTTTTTCGGGAAAAGCCAAAAGAAAAATGCAAGGAAATAAATAAAATCCATATGAAAGGGAAGAAATTGATAAAAGAAAGAGGAACTGGAATAATGTATTCTTTCCATCTTTTCTTGTAGTGTTTTAGAGCGCTCGTGAGAAATGATTAAAAGCAAATAAAATGTTTATTTCTTTGTGCGTGGACACTGATAAATGATTACATTGAAATGCCGTATTTTGAAACAGCAACTCCAGTTATTTCTCGAAAATCTTTTGCGAGAAAACGTCAAAAAAATATATATATATATAAAACAAAACAAGTTTTTGACGTTTCTTTATCGTCATGTATTTTTCTGAGTTAGTTCTATTTAGCTGCCCTGAAATGAATTTAGCATGTCAAATCTCATCTTTCCCGATTCATCACGTGTCCTGGATATGACACTAATCTGCGTCTGATTGCGAGGCTACTACTGCCCTGGAGCTTTGGAAAAAGTTGACTACCTCTTTATTGCTATTATTCACAGGTCTATTTTCACCTAGAGTGGTGGTACCGGTAAGGGTACAATATATAGTTTAATCAGGACTGTTCAATCATCTACAAAGGATTATTATTACTATTCATATGAAACCACATAACTGAGTGCAAATTATTTATATAAGATAAGAGTATTTGAAAAACAGAATTATTAGTATAGCAATACTTGAAACCATTTAGTTGTGTGCAAAATAACTTATCTAACAAATCGTTTAAAAGTAAAGTTACCTAAAACTATTCGCCTACACTGAGAGAGAGAGAGAGACTCTCTCTCTCTCACACACACACACATATATATATATATATATATAGTCAGCGTCCGAAGACAGTAGGTGTTGATTATTCGCGTATGAAATATGTGAGGAATTTCATATAAATCTATAGGTGTTCTCGTCCCCAAAGCTCCATATATATAAAGGGTTTTGACTCAGATAACCCACAAGGGTTGATATGTCATGAAACACCAACCACTGACCCAACCGATTCATATTTCGCCAACAAATGCTTTAAATATTATCTTTCATTCTGTCTGTGGCATAATTACTTTGGTATTATATGGTTTTGGTTTTGGTGTGGTTTTATGGTACATCAACCATCGTAGGTGATTTAATGCCAAATCCATTTTTGTACATATCATCATCATCATCATCATCATGTCGTACTGCCAGCATGGATCTTCTTGGCCTTCTCCCACCAACCTTCTCTATCGTCCATCGCTCCCGGTAGGTCTTCAAGGCTACATCCTGTATCGGCACAAAACTGTTGTATATAGGTTCTAACTTGTCGTCCTGCCTTTGCGCATCCATGTGAAGGGGTTCATAGGAGTATGTCACTAATGTGTTCGTACATACTTCTCCAGCAGTGTCCCGCATGTCTGGTTCCTCTAACTTGGATAGTTTTCGTGATAGGTGGTAAGTGGCCGTACAGATATTGCTTTTTGGAGTGTTGCCTCCAGGTATTGTTTAATATAGCTAGAAGCATCCCTCTGTAATTGTCAAGCTTTTTCTCCATACGTTTAGTAAGTGTCCATACAGAGCAGTATCGGAATGACCGCTGCTTGGGAAAAAATTCTGACAATTATGTTTTGCATAAGTACAGTTTTTTTGTTTATGTACAGTTAAATGTAAAAACAGTCCGATTTCAAGTAATTCAACTTATCAGATGTCGGAGTTTAGTTCTATTTGTCCTGTAGATAGGGCCCTATGAGTTGCTATAACTCCGAGTCAATGTGGATTCGGGAGTGGTAGATGCCAATAAAGGGGTACTCCGCATTCATCAAAGCTCCAGCATTATTGGAGGCTCACCATCAGATTGTCTATTGTCATATCCAGGACATTAGTAGGGTGAGTCTTACCCCTCGGCAGAAAGGCAGACGGTGTATTCTACTTTGATATTGTAACAATGGGCTCAATATTACTTTATGAATTACTGTTCCCTAAATTTCCTCCGCTCTGCTTTTTCCTCATTTTATCTTTAGCATTGGTGAAAAATCAATGGGTGTTATTTTTCCTCATCGGCGAAATTACTGATTTACCTCTGCTTTCTTGTAAGATATTATTTGATCAGACAACCATCCAGATTGTATCTGTAAAAAGGAAAATAAACGCTTAAATACCCGGAAGATTCAACATCTGTTGCTGTACAACGAACATCAATGCATTCGTGGAGGACAAAAACCTTGCGACCAGAGTTCAAAACCTGGATGAGGTTGTTTTCATTTCCCATAGCGTACGAATCCAATTATCTTCCGCCATATTCATGTCTTAATAGTAGGGCGGAGTGAGCTTTTTAAAAATGTTGGTATAGAAACTGGCGTATGAGAAATAACACTGTCAATTCACACTAGTTGTACCCTGCTTCAAATATTTACTTTGTGTTGCATCCTTTTCATGACGAAAGAGGTTGAACTTATTCCTACCATCATCATCCATTTCTGGAGTTGTGAAATAGTCTAATAGAATCGGAAGCACTATTTTCAGAGTGCCACAAGTAAATCATCATCATCATCATCATATCGCGCTGGTAGCACGGATATCCCTGACCCTCTCTCGCCACTCCTACCTATCGTTCATCGCCCTAGGTAGGTCTTCAGGACAACATCCTGTATCCTCACATAGCTGCTGAATGTACGTTCGAGCTGGTCGTCCTGCTTTTGCGCGGCCATGTGTGGGGATCCATAAGAGTACATCACTTCTGAGTTCATCTCTGCTTCTCCAGCAGTGTCCTGCATGTCTGGTTCGTCTAACTTGAATAGTTTTCGTGATAGGGGGCAGGTGGCCGTACAGTTGGTGTCTTGTGGGGTGCTGCTGCCAGGACTTGTTCAGGATTGCACGCAACATTCTTGTGTAATTGCCATCCAGTTTTTTCTCCAGCCGTTTTGTTAGTGTCCATGTAGTGCATCCATATAGCAGTATCGATGTGACCGCTGCCTGGAAGAAACTGCGTTTCATTTTATCACAAGTAAATAAAATGATCTAATTGTTTTTCTCTTTCGTTCACATATCGTGCACAGAAATATTTCCATACACCAACATTCGCTGTGGTAATAGCCACTATGTTAAATACAACCTGCATGGATAAGAAGAAATGAATGGAAGTGAATACAGAAATAAAGTTGAATACTTGAAATTATTTGATATGTGTACAAGTAAAACTATTTGCTTTTGATTGAAATACTTGAAACTATTTAACAGAGTGCAGATATAAGTATTGGTGATTGATTGCAATACTTGAAACCATTTAACACTTTGCAAACAGAAACGATCTGTCCCGTAAAAATTTTGTACTGACAAACCATTCGTTTGCAAATCATATATTTTTAGTTTATATGTAAAAATACGATTTGAAATCAAATAACCAACAAGGGTAGATACGCCGTAAAATGCAACAAAACAACCGTTTCATTTTTCGTTTTCTTATAGATATAATCAAATTTTCATTGAAACTTTTTGAGGAAAATAAAACATTATATTGAAAATGATAATTTAAAAAATCTACCAAAAATCAAGTAATATTTTGATTATTAATCAATTTTTCTACAATTAAGTTTCCAGTCCAAATTTTGTAAATAACACTTTTTCTTGAGAAGACTCCACTCCCAGTTTATTAATTTGATGATTTGTTTACAAAATATAACTGTTTGGTTTTTATCCATGTATTCCCAGGAAAGATAAATTCTTGTTATCTCTTTTTTGTAGAATAAAGGTGTGACTCACTACCGAAGCCTTACTTGGGAAACGAAATCGAAAAAAAAA
Source organism: Sepioteuthis lessoniana (assembly GCA_963585895.1). Classification (NCBI taxonomy): domain Eukaryota; kingdom Metazoa; phylum Mollusca; class Cephalopoda; order Myopsida; family Loliginidae; genus Sepioteuthis; species Sepioteuthis lessoniana. Next base: position 56,090,009 of record OY757910.1, on the reverse strand, counting down.
CTGCTGGAAAATGTTCCTCTTGTTGGCAGCTTTAAAAAAAAGGATTTGCTAATGTAAATTAGAAAATGAAATTAAGAAACTTCTCTCTTTTAGCTTGGCATTGAATGTCTGATTGTCTCCCCTGTAATACGTCTGCCCAGAAAAAGGTATGTCTTGGTTTAACTGCCAATGAGGATGAGGCTACAGTTTAGAAAAACACCTCTTAAGTAACAAGTACACAAAGAACGTAAATATTTATTACAGTGAACAGAATTCCTTCACATTTTGACATAAAAATCCCTGGATGGGTTGATATCCAATTTCAATCAATCAATCAATCATTCAATTAATCAATCAATCATTCAAGCAATAGAAACCTGCTGATTTTCAAGTTAAAATTCAGGTTAGATTTTTTTTTAAATACATGAAAAACAATCGTCTTTTAGAATAATATAAAATAACTCCGTTCAAAAAAAAATCTGACACGCAGTCTTTTTTTTGTTGCTTTCTTTTTTTATTTTCTTTTTTCAGGCCATCTCTGAATTGTGCATGTCTTTAAACCGTCATTTCGATGAGAATAATTCCCCATTAAAAATGTGAATGACGATAGTTTTGTTTTTCCCTCGGGTCAGTCAAATGTGTATGTACCAACCATTTACAGCTTAATGATAATCTCGTGATTACTTTCACGAAAAATGTCATTATTTTTTTAATCATCTAATTCTTGATATAACAGAAATGAATATGAAATGGTCATTAGAATTATCCAATCATTAAAAGGGTTTGTGTTACGATAGGAAACCAGAGGATTAATGGATCGTCTAATAATTCTCTTCCTAGCATAATTAAGTCAAACATTTTATAACATAAGATTTCGTAGGAAACGGTTTTGTATTTCGAATTAAAAAAATGGTGTTTGGCCCGATAGCGCCTACTTGACGACCACGTAACTAGCTGGCTATATTCAGGTCGTAAGTCTGATGATCAGCTTTTGCTGTCGCCTTGACAGCCGGGGTGCATTATAAGCCAACTACACTACTCTTGCACGGTAAGATCCCTTCCAACGAGGCCACCAATTAATCAGTTATGGCAATCTGTAATGCTTGAGGACGGGATCCTCGAGACCGAGTGATCCATGTTCCAGATTCCGAAGTGGTCAGGTGATCAGCAAAACTCGTCTTCGACCTTTCCTTGAGTCATATCATACAAAGAAACAAAACCATGAAATCTCCAAAGATCAACCAAAACCCTCAATGCTTTTAAAAGTGTTGAAAGTATTAATATTGAGAATGACAAAATGATTTTCAAATCTCACTGTAGCAATTTGACAGCATTAGCAAATAGTTTTATTTCTGTTTATATATCATTAGGTAAATCATTTATGAATATCAGAAGCAATCAAGGTTTCTGAACTGATCTTGGAGGAAAATCAGATGGTACATTCTGTGTTTCAGAATAATTATTTATTTTTACTTTCCTAGTTATATCTGCTAAAATCTATCTTAAGTATGTCCTTTTTTTCATTTTCATTTGTTAATGATTATGAGATATCGTATTAAATTATTAACTAAAATCCAAATATACAACAATCGCATTATCCCGTTTCATCCAGTATGCATTTAGATTGTCAATACTTAAGAAAAAGAGGTAATATTGATATACCAATGACAAAATTACCTTGATTACAATTTATACCTTCCCCTTTTGTATGTAGTGGTATTACAATAATTGTTTTCAAATAAAATGAATAATTCAATCTTATTTATATTTTTCATGCAATTTTCATTATCAGGTCCCATACTTTTACTTATATCCAGCTTTGATAATAATAGTTTTAGGTCTTTAGGTCTTATTATACTGGTCTATACGATTTTGGTGCCACGAAGAATAAATATGTTTTTTAGCTGATTTGATGGCTCTGATTCCGAAAATGACCTTAGTTTTTCATGGCGGCTACCGTTTTTACTGAAATAAGTGTTCATTTTTGGCAAAAAAATCAATTTACGATTTTGGCTGATTGCTAACTTAAGTTAATAAAGGTCATAGAAACCCATCAATTTTCAGGTTGGTCGAGCAGTTTGTCAGCCACTTGAAATAAACTATTATAAGATAAAATGTGTTTTTGAGTAAAAAAAAAAAAATGAAATAGAAGTACCGAATTGTTCCAATTCAAATTAACTGATAAACTTATATCAGTAATACACTTAAATAAGCTTAATAATTAAGGTGACATAAAAAAAATTAAACCTTAAAATATGTTTAATATCCATGAATTAATTCCATCACCTTTGTATCTTCACAAAAGAATTCTGATATTTAATCTATCTATTGTTCTCCGAGGGTAGTTTCAATAGTTCTACGCTTCACCCAGAATGAAGAGCCACAATGTGTTGCAACGCACTCATACTTCTCATAAAACAAGAAAAAAAATAATTCAGATTTCTGTCTTAATTTCTGCGTAGAAAACACCAATAAAACGTTAGAGGTATGCGATAAATCTGAAAATGGACAGAAAAAAGGTTCAAGCAATTACAAAATATCTCCCAAAAACAGAGGATACCCAAGGAAATCCTGGATGACATAGTACAGATATATGCTGAGGAATGCCCTTTCTTTTCGACTATGAAGAAGAGGGCTGCGCTATTTAAGTGGAGCATAGATGTCCTTCGGTTAGGTCGTCCAAAAACCACAACTACTGTCGAACACATTGAGAGCTTTTGTTTTCACAGTTGTAAAGAATTTTCAGCAAAAGGCATCTCAACTGATTGCCCTATTCCATTGTACATGATCAGCATCATGAAAATAGTTTCACTATAACATAGGAAACTCATTAATGATGATGAAATTTGTAATTCTATAAATGACTCAGAATTACGCGCTTTAACATCGTCTGTTGACGTGGTGAAAAACTTTTTACGCATTCACAGGGCCGAAAACAACAAGGAGTTGGTGAAAAATCTGTTGAAAAGTCTACAGGAAATAGGCACTAATAAGAGAATTAAGGTTCATTTTTTACAAAGCTATCTGGATAAATCTCCGGATATTTGTGACCATGTGAGTGAAAAGCAAGGAGAACGATTCCATCGGGATATCAAAACAATGGAAGTGTTATAGCTGAATCGTTGGGACAAACGAATGATTGCTGACTATTGCTTGAATATCAAAAGGAACTTAGATAGCATTGAACGTGACAAACAATCAAAAAAGAAAAAAGTTAACATAGTTCTTATGTTCACAAAAGGTTTTCTTTCTGCTATTAGTTTATTAAATCATTTCATGTAGATACTTGTTGGTATATTCAGTGATGTTATTTTAAAAAACTGAGGGTTTGATTGTCATTGCAAAAATATTATTTCTCAATAATCAGTCCAATATTTGTAGGTTTTAAATACGGATTGAATGTTGTTTTTTTTTTACAATTTTCCTTTTATACGTATTGCCATCAGTCAATATCATATATACAGAAAACAAATAAAAATATTTTTTTCCAAAAATAAGGCATTTCTGCACTGCAAAAACGGTAGCTAAGCAAGAAAAAGTAAGTTCATTTACAGACTCAGACCCCTCAAATTTGCAAACAAAAGATAATTGGTGCTTCGACACCATTTCAATTTTTTTTTCTTTTGTTGATAAGTTCATTTATAAGGATTAATAACCGCCTCATAAAAAATTCTCTGTTGCGAAAAAATGTTGCAAGTAAACTTACCATTTCAAGTGAAATGTTTGTTAATTTACCAATCAAATTGTTTTTCTGTACTAATATTTTCCTGATTTTTAGTTTTTGATTTTACATATTCAGATAATCGTTTATAATTATATCTAGTATTTTTAACAATTTTCTTTAAATGTTTCAATATTTCATTTACTTCCAATTCTTCAAGGACAAGCTGGTTAGAGCTGCAAAATACACCGACTGCATCTCTACATTGGGGTAAGACTTCCCCAATAAATGTACTGGATAGGACACTTAACAATCTGATGGTAAGGCTCCAGTAATGCTGGAGCTTTGAGGAATGCGGAATACCCCTTTAATCATATTTACCCAACCCCTCCGCTCGGGCAGGATATGACACAAGGTCAATTTTTTAAGCGGAGTTTAACAGGTTTGAATTCAGAGTTTTCCTTCTCCTAGACTAGTTGCCTCACCAAGGCTGAAAAACCTAGTCTGCCCTACTATTTACCCATAGCTGGAGGGAGAATAATTGGATTCATAACTTTCCCAAGGGTATTAGTGTTATGTGAAATGCAATCAGTCCAGGATTTGAACTCGTGTCGCCGTGTCCAATTCCTGCGACGATAACCATTACACCACGGGCACCTATTTAATGTCATTGCTTCCAGGTCCACTCTGGCTTGGAATAGTAGCACATGATTGTATCCTATCTATGGGTCATATAGAAATAAATTGTGGACTTATGCTATTATTGAACTGTTTGAAATAGAACTGTTTGGACATTTAAACTGCGTACTTATGCTAAAATGAATACCTTGAAATAAAAATGTGTATTTGTATAAAAATGGATATGGCTTTAAATAACCTACAATAACAGATGTGCTATAAAACCAAACCAAACCAGACATACAAACTTTTATCAAAATAATTTAATTCGGCGTTAAATGACCCGAAATGAGTTGATACGCTGTAAGACAAAACCAACCAACCAACCAACCAATTCTTCAAAATCATTTTGCTAACTCAAATCATAAGGATAGTTTTCTTTAATTGGTATAATTCCAAATTCTTTATCTGTTTTCTTTTCTTGCATGAAATGTAGCCGATTACTGTCCCAAGGTAATTTTTCTAGTGGATCACCTTGATAACGAACAGAAATATCCCAGCAATATAAACAGGATGAATTTCATAATAATCTTTTTTTACAGAGATAATTCATAAATTTCCAGTAAAAGAATCATTTTCTGTTTACGCATAATAATTATCTTTTCTAAGTTTTATTCATAGTCGGTAAGTTGTTCTCCTGTGAATTGTGACCGATGAAATGCCAAATATGAACGATATCATCAGGGACCAATATATAATCATTTAGAAATAGAAAGATATGTGCATTGCTTCTATTCTTGACATCTGTGATGGTTTCTTTTAGGTGAGTTTTCTTCCCTCCCACACACAAACACACATATATAACAAAAATTATCATATCTCTCTCTCTCTCTCTCTCTCTCTCTCTCTCTCTCTCTCTGCATATATATATATATATATATATATATATATATATATATATATACAGCAGCGTCCAAAACTAAGGGACAAAAATTTAAAACCTAATATTTGTTAGAAATAGCAACTGTGAAAAGCTGAAATTTTGACAACTGGTAGTCGTTATCATCCATAATAACATACCAAAATTTGAATCATTTGCAAAGGATAGAAAAAGAATTATAACAATTATTTATTTATTTTCAAATTTGGAACGTCCAAAAGTAAGGGACAAAATTGAGAAAAACAATGTAAACAGCCAAAAAACAATAAAAATACATGTACAATACATATTTAGTAAATGAGCCCTTACTCTCAATGACAGCAGCACATCTTCGACTACAAGAACGAATCAGTTCTTGACAAACGTCGATACTAATTTTAGACCATTCTTCTAGTAGCTTCACCCATAAATCCTCCGTGTTAGTGGGATTTCTTTCCATAACTTTCACTCCTAAGGTCTTCCAAAGATTTTCTATTGGATTTAAGTCAGGACTTTGCGGTGGCCAATCCATAATTTCGAAATCTTGCTCGCTAAAGTAACTCATTACCACCTTTGCCTTGTGACATGGGGCATTTTCTTGCATAAATGTAGCCCTATCGAAACCTGAATTCTGTATGATTGGCACAAGATGATCTTGAACAATGTTTTTATAGATCTGCGCGTTTACACGAGTTTGAAACCGGACAAGAGGCGTTGTTCCTTGGCTAGAAAACATTCGAAATACCATGACGCTTCCGCCCCCAAACTTGGCAGGTTTCTTAGTACACGTTGCACTTAATCTTTCACCAATACGTCTCTTTACATTGTTTTTTCCATCATTTCCAAATAAATTAAACTTGCTTTCATCACTGAAAATTACTTTTGCCCAATTTTCATATGTCCAAATTACATACCTGTTTGCAAACTCTAATCTCTTCTTCGAACTAACAAGTGGTTTCTTCTTTGGGGTTCGATTAAACTGCCCTATTTCTTGCAGTCGTCTAGAAACAGTCTGTTTTGACACATTAACAAATGAAGTATTATTCATAAACATTTTAATTTCTGTGCAAGATTTAAAACGGTCCTTTAATGACATACGCTGCATTATTCTTGCCGAAGTTTTGCGGGGTCTGCCGGTTTTAAAAGCACGAACTATTTTGCCAGTATCATTGCAAGATTTAACAACCCTGCCTACAACACTCTTGGAACGTTTTACTTTCTCTGAAATCTCTCTAAAGGTGTGCTTTTCCTTGTGTAGCTTCGCAATAGCTTATCTCACTGAGTAATCAAATTTTTGGCGTTTCGCCATGATGCTGGCTGATGCAACGTTTACAAATGACAAAGTAAGACTTATTCTTTAGAGGAAATCAAAAAAATTGAATATAGCATTCTGTTTACATTGTTTTTCTCAATTTTATCCCTTACTTTTGGTCGATCCTATTTTGAAAATAAATAAATAATTGTTATAATTCTTTTTCTATCCTTTGCAAATGATTCAAATTTTAGTATGTTATTATGGATAATAACGACTACCATTTGTCAAAATTATAGCCTTTTACAGATGTTATTTCAAACAAATATTAGGTTTTAAAATTTTGTCCCTTAGTTTTGGACGCTACTATATATATATATATATATCGACAAATATATATAGCAACACTTCTCATCTCTCTCTTTCTCTTTCTCTTTCTCCCCTCTCTCTCTCTCTCTATATATATATATATATATATATATATATATATACGAGGATCATTAAATAAGTTTCCAGACTTTTTTCGCATGGGCACTTTTCTTGATAGTACACACATGAAACTTTAGTCCCCTTCGAAGTAATCTCCTTCGGCTGCAATGCACTTGTTGTACCGTTACCAAAACTTCTGGAAGGCCCCATGGAGGTCCTCTTGTGTGAGCGTGTCAATGACCTTCATCACAGCCTCTTTCATCTCTTCAATTGTCTCATAACGACAGCCTCTGAGCTTAGGGAATAACCAAAAGCCACAGGGAGCATGGTCTGGACTACAGGGAGGGCGAGGAACTGTCTTAATGCCAATCTTGTTCAAATAGTCTGTGACAAGGATGGAGTTGTGGACTGGTGCATTGTCGTGGGGGAAATTCCACTAACCCGATTTGAAGAGTGCTGGCCTCCTCCGACGGAATCGCTTCCTGAAGTCACTTAAAACTTCAATATAGTAACCCTAAGCCTAACCATTTGGCCAATCAACTTTGGTGTATTGACTAGCTTACTCCTCCCACACCTCTCATCATCCCTAACAAACTCCCTGCCTTCCATGAATCTCTTATGACACATAAAAACAGATGCTCAATTCATGCAAGATGCTCCAAAAGAAGTGTGAAGCATTCCATACGTTTCTGTGGAATTTTTCCAAGTTTAAAACTGAATTTTATTGCATATCGTTCTTCTAAAGTGTCGTCACGTCCAGATTGCATTTTTGAAATTCACCAACTGTGAAAATCAGGCTTTAGTAGGGTGTATTCCAATTGCTGCTGTAGCTGTTCATTTGAACCTGAAATAAAAAAAAGGTCGGTCATCTCATAAGATATATAACAATAACATACTGAATTTTCAAGAGTCTGTGCCAATATTAAATGCCTGTACAAAAAAAAAGTATGGAATCTTATTGAAAGGCTCCCCGCATGTATATATATATATATATATATATATATATATATATATATATATATATATAACAATAATTCACGTATCTCTCATTCTCTCTCTTTCTCTATCTCTCTGTTCTCTGTTCTCTGTCTGTCTCTCTCTCTCTCTCTCTATATATATATATATATATATATATATATATATATATATAACTAAAATTATATATACTCCTATAAATAGAATTATATATATATATATATGTGTGTGTGTGTGTGTGTGTGTGTGTGTGTGTGTGTGTGTGTGTGTGTGTGTGTGTGTGTGACCATAATCTAGCAAAAGAAGCCAGAGGGACTTCAAGTTAACATACCGCACTGTGAGATTGATGTGAGTTTGAATTCCAGTCACGCCATGACGTTCAATCATGAACAAATTCCTTTGAATGTCATTAACACATCTGCACGTTAAATAGTACATATGCTGTTCTTCTAGAAGGATAACGGTTGAATTAAATAACACACGGATATTTATATGCCATTTAAGAAAGAAAGTAAACAAAACTCAATGTAGCATATCATTAGAGGCACTCCTGACGTAAAGGTTATCCTTGCAGAAAATGGACTTGGATACCCGAGTTAAAATCCAGTACGACGTTGTTGCATTTCATTTTAGAAACGGAATGAAGCCATCTAAACGTAAATAGTAGGGTAGACCGAGATCTCTAAGCTTGGTATAGCAACTGGTCTAGGGGCCAATATATAATCATTTGGAAATAAATACATGCAGGGCGTTTATTCTTGACATCTGTGATGGTTTCTTTTCGATCAGTTTTCTTTACCCCGCTACCGGTCTAGGAAAAGGAAAACTCTGAATTCTACCTGGCAAATTGAAGGCGTTTTTGAAGATATACGAATAAAATATCTCATTTAAAGAATAAGTACTTTTCCAGTCCAATTCCAACTACCTGGTGATCTTGAGAGTTTTTTTTTTTACTCGACTGATTTTATTATTCTAATCATCCAAACTTTTTATGTAACGGAAATCAATTTGAAACACTCATTAAAATCGTCCACTGCTCAAAAAAACGCACCGGTATCAATATGAGAATATGTCACAACAGATCTTCAGTAGATTCCCCGATTATGAAGTTATTATCCCTTGAATGTGATATGATTCTTTTTGTTGAATAAAACAAATTTACAATTTTATGACTGAAAATATGAAATTAGGGTTAGAATTTTTGCAAATAAATCTTATGAAAAATATTAATGAAAACTTATTTTAAAAACCTGAGATTAGCTGTCTGAGCTTGAATAAGTTCGTCTTTGTAATCAATTTTTTTCCCGTTAAATTTAATAATAGAGACAATTCATTTGTTGAAGGGTAAGACTTTCTCAACAAGTGTTCTGAATCTGACCCTAAATAATAAGATGGTGGGGTTCCTACAGAAGGTCCTCTCTACGGGTCAAATAGAAAAAACCTGTGTACCCAGGCTAAACTTAAGAGTTTGAAAGATTTTTGTTTTTTCATTTAAACTGTGTACTTATACTAAACTGAATTGTGTGGAATTTAACAGTCCCCCCCGCATAAACAAAAACCGAAAAAATCAAAAACCAAAACTAAACAAAAAAGAACGTTAGGGTATAAACGAATGTATAAATGACCCTCTTTACCCCTCCCCAATCCAAGTAGTCGCTCTACCAAATTCTATGTAATTCGATAAAATCATGCGAGACAGTACATGACAAACCAAACCACGAGAGAAGAAGAAGACCCATGTTCCACTGCAAGACAAGGGAAAAGCTGGTCAGTATGATGTTGTCTTTAACACTTCTATCATTTAAAATCTATGAATGATTTTACTTAAAAATTGTATGTTGTTTTCTTTGTAAAAGCACGGTGGTACACTATCTGTGTTTTAAAATATAAAGGCAATTTTACCGTAAATCCAAATTAATATTTGAACCTGGTCAAAGAAACCAACACAATTAGAACCCAAGAACTTAAGCAAATGTAAAATAGAATGTCCTAAGGATGCTAAGAAACATTAAAAATTACTTTAATGAATTAAAAAAAACAGACGTGAACTTTAACTAAGTTAAAACTTAGTAATAGAAAAAAAATCAGACCCCAGCTCTAAACACCTCTAACCTTTTCCTCGCCCTCCCCACAAAAATATGGGATCCATGGGAAGCAGCGAGATGGACGTAAAGGCATGCGAATAAACCCTCTGACGGCTCAACGCAATGACTAACATGGCCCTGGGCGTATAAACACTATGGTTCTTCGGAGAGGATCGATTAGTTCGATCGAGGAACTACTGCCGCTCATCTATAAGGGTCGCTTCTATAGATGAGAATAAAAACAACCACTGAAAGATAACCATGACCAACACTCAAAACACACGTCTAAAACGCATCACTCTTCACACGAGTAAAAAAAGGGCGTGTCCTGCTGAGCCCTGGCCTCAGTGTTAGAAAAATCTGCTACAGAGCTCAAACAACAAAAATCACTAAAATGCAAATACACAATACAAATAGCAACATTTAATGTTAGAACCTTAAATAGAATAGGACAACTACCGAAGCTTACTGCATCTGTCATAGATCATAAAATTGACATAATATGCATTCAAGAACACAGATACACACATAGCAAGGATATTAAATATCACGATACCGGCAATGGATAGACGCTAGCCACTGCATAAGCATGGAAAAACTCTGTCAATGCCACGATAGGAGGAGTAGGTATGCTTATAGGACCATAGGCCCTAAAATCAATAAATAGCATAGAGAAAATACACCCAAGGATGTTGGTAGATACTTCTAATGGCAACCCAAGAGCAACAACCATCTCCTGCTACAGCCCAACCAATATTAGTGAAGAAACTGAACTCATCGCCTTCTATGATGAGCTATCCTCTCTTTTGTATAGTATACCGAAACACAACGTTCTCGTCTTTGGCGGAGACACGAATGCTAAAATCTGGAAAAAAGGAAACCACAAATACAGCCTACACTAAGACGTTGTCCATTCCTGTTAGACAAGATTTCACGATAGAAAATAGATTAACATGCCTCAATACAAACTTTTAAAAGAGGGATGGAAAATTATGGACCTACACATACTTGAACAATAATAAAGCACAGATAGACTACGTCTTTATAAACAAGAAATGGAAAAATTGCGCTGTGAATTGCGAGGTTTACTCCTCCTTCGTGGGTGTGTCCTCCGATCACCGAATTGTCATAGCAAAAATACGATTGATCATACGAAATAATGCCACCCAAACAACAGCCACCATACACCTGACCCTTGGTAATAATACGGATATTTGAGAAAAATATGTAATAGCATTAAGAAACAATTCGATGCACTACAGGAGAAGACAGAAACACGTACTCCTAATTAGGAATATGAGAATTTCGTCAATGACCACCTAGAAGCAGCAACGAAATACATACTAACAAAGTGTAGAACTCAATCTAGAGTCCCATGGGAGACATTAGCGGTTAGAGAAAATGTGCAGACGTGAAAACTGCCTCCAAATGCGATAGGAAGACCCCAACTAACACAAATGCCCTGAAACTAAAAAAGGCACAAAATGAATTAGCAAGCATATACCTAAAAGAACAGTCAGAATACATACAAAATCAGATAGTTGAGATTAGAGACTCAGTGGAAGGATTAGGCATGTCAAACGATAAACGAAGTTAGCAGAAGGAAAAGCACAGCCCAAGGTAAACTGAAAGCTCCAAACCATCAAGAACGAATAAAACTGTGGAAACAACATTTCCAAAATCTACAAGGAAACCCACCGAAGTTACACATGGACAAATCACGAGAATTATTAGTAAGCAATTAGACATAAAACTAGGACTGTTTAATCTAGAAGAAGTCGACTCAGTACTTAGAAAAATTGAAAATAGAAAAGTCACAGGGCTTGATGAGATTCCACCAGAAGTATGGAAGACCAGACAATTCGATGACATACCGCTCGGACACTGTAAATCAGTTTATAATCAAAATCTAACATACAGATGGATGAAGGCATGCATCCTCTCTTTTCCTAAAAAGGTCGACCTCGGATTAGCCAAGAACTACTGAGGTATAACACTTACCTCTATAGCAGCCAAAATATACAATGCCCTTCTACGCAAATGCATAGATCCCAAGATTGACAACATTCTTAGGAAGAGCCAAAATGGGTTCCGGAGGAATAGATCCATGACCTCACAGATATTGACTATTCGTAGAATTCTTGAAGGTCTACAGGCAAAAAACCTACTGGCGACAATATTATTTTTCGAATTTAACAAGGCCTTTGATTCCATTCACAGAGGGAAGATGGAGCAAAGTCTACTTACATACGTCCTTCGAAAAGAAACTGTCGTAGCTATAATGATTTTCTATAGAAACACCAAAGTGAAAGTACGTTCTCCAGATGGAGACACAGACTACTTTGACATTGTAGCAGGAGAACTGCAAGGAGACACACTTACCCCATACCTCTTTATTATCTGTCTAGACTACGTGCTTAGAACATTGATCGATAAAATCAAAGAAAACGGTTTCGAGCTGACACAGAAGAGAAGCAGAAGGTACCCCGCAAAAAAAATTACCGACACCGACTACGCCGATGACATAAGCGACTCTGGCAAATGCATCCGCCCAAGCCGAAACCCTACTGCTTAGTCTGGGACGGGCTGCTGCGGGCATTGGCCTCCATGTCAATGCACACAAAACTGAATGTATGTGCTTTAATCAAACAGGCGACATTTCCACACTAAACATTAGTCTCTATAGCTAGTACACAAGTTCACCTACCTGGAAAGCAGTGTTTCATCGACTGAGACATACATCGACACGCGACTAACAAAATCAGGGACAGTTACCAATAGGCTATCGGTCATATGGAAGTCGTACCAGACCGATAGAATGAAACAGTTTTTTTCAAGCAGCGATCGTGTCGATACTGCTATATGGATGCACTAACTAAATGGCAGGCGAAAAGCTTAACAGCAACTACACAGGAATGCTGCGAGAACTATTGAACAAGTAAGTCCTGGAGGTAACACCCCACAAAGCAGTAGCTGTAGGGCCACTTACTACCCATCACGAAAATTATCCAAGTTAGACGAACCAGACGTGCAGGACTCGAACCTACATACAGCAGCTCCGTGAGGATACGGGGTGTGGCCCTGGGGACTTGCCGGAGGCGATGAACGATAGGGAGGGGTGGCGAAAGAGGGTCAAGGATATCGGAGCTGATGGCATGACAAGATGATGATGATGATATGTATAAAACTTGATTTAGCATTAAATAAACTACGTTGGTTGATGTGATAAAACCCAACCAAATAATACAAGGAATGAACCATCTGATTACTGATGGTTTGGTTTGGTTGGTTTTATGGCATATCAAACTTTGTAGGTTATTTAACACCAAATCCATTTTTATGTAAATAACCTGTTCTATTGAAAACAGTTCAGTTTAGCATAAATACAGTTTAATAGTCAAAAACATTTCCATTTCTAACTATTCAAGCAGTTATATGTAATAATTTAGTTAAGTGTAAATACAGTTTTAATGTCGAAAAACTGTTCTATTTGAAATAATTCAGTTAAGCATAAGCACGCAGTTTAAGTGTAAGTACGGTTTAATTGTCAAAAACGTTTCTATTTCAAGCTATTCAGTTTACTCTATTCATTTTAGCATAAGTATGCTGTTCTATTTAACCCATAGATAGGGCCCTATCAGGTGCTACCACTCCGGGCCAGAGTGGACCTGGGAGCGATGGCAATGAAGGGGTACTCTGCATTCCCCAAAGCTCCAGCACTGCTAGAACCTCACCATCAGATTGTTTAGTGTCATATACAGGACACTCGTTTGGGGGGATCTTAACCCTCTGCAGAGGTGCAGCCAGTGTATTCTACAGCCCCAGCTGACTGGGCAATCTGATTACTGAGTCATGATCGACTGAATTAACACATTCTGTGCAGCAAATGCTCTTATTTGCATCCTCGGAATTATTGGCCATTTCGAACACGTAAAACTACGTCCTCGAAATAGTCCACGTTGCATGTTCCTCTTTGAGGCTTTCAGATCACACATGGAGTGAAGCAATGCCTACTGAGTTAGCGTAACAATTATCATGATACAAGAAACTACAGTGGGTACCTACCACAGCTTGAACTACTTCGGCCACGTAGTATACACGCCCAAAAGTAGCGCTTATGAAAATACTGAAAAACGTTTTACACACCTGAGTAATTCAGTTACATATCAAAATCAAATCCTTGTCTAACAAGACGAAATCAACGTACTATCAATCATAGAATTTCAACCAAAAGTGTTCACCAAATCCAACCGAAAGGATTGTCTCCTAATATAAGTAATATTTTTTGTCAACAACACCAAATCAACTTATTGCTAATAATTGAATTTCTACCAAATATTTTCATTAAATCCAGCGAAAGGATTGACTCTCTAAGAAACTGATGTTTTTACAAATTAATGTAATATCGCTATCATTTACTGGTAATTTCAAAGTACTTGTTAGACCATGATCAAAAGAAACAAGACAAATAGATCTAAATAAATTGGAAAATCTAGGAAATATGAAATATATTCGGAAATTTAGATTTAATGTAAAAAATCTCAAGTTATATATATTGGATACAAAAAAAGTCAAGCTAAATATTAATTAAGCAAATGGAAATCAAAAATATAAATGAAATGAAAATACAATTTTGGGTTTGGTTTTGAATACATGTTTAAAGGTGATATTCATATTTTGCCTATTGTATTGGTTAAATGTAATGATTGGTTGGATTTGTATTTCAAGAGAAGTTGATTTTGCTTTTAAGATATATAAAACCCTAGTAAGACCTTATACAGATTATTATACTGAGACTTTGGCTCCTGTGAAGAAACGTGGAAATCGGAGTGTAATACCTAGAGTGGAGGGCATACAAAGAAGAGCGACACAAATAATAAAAATGTAAAAGATTACAGTTATGGGGAGAGATTAGAGAAAACATGATTAGCTGCTTTACTAGAAAGATGAATGAGGAATAATCAATTTAAACTTTCAAAATATTTAATGGAATTTCTTATAAAGGCAGACATATTTTCAATATTTCTATTCGAACTGGAAATTAACTGTCTGGACAGATTTTTAAAAACTACGTCTAATAACCAATTGGATTTTTTTTTGCTAATCTATTTATATATTTTCTGAACAAAGTGCATATTCAGATAAAAACCAGCAACCCCCCCCACACACAAAAAAAGAAGAAAAAAAAGAATTATCTGAATTATTTCCAAAAGAAGTTGCAAGCAAAAAAATTTAAGAGAGTATTTTCAAGAATTATCGAATGAATTAGTTGATAGAATTTGATTTGTATATAGATTTTGTATAAATAGTGTATATTTTCTATTCAAATAAAGATGCGAGGAGATAATAAGAAGAGGAGATGCTCAAGGATACTTAAAAAAAATAAACAAAAAAGCCAATATTAACCCGAACATTTTCTGGGATTTTTATAAACTAACGGTTCACCTGAAAATCAGAGTCAATAATAGTTAGCAAAAATAGAACCTGCCGAATAGGGAACTTTGACATCGCGGCAGATCACAGATTGAGAATCAAAGAAAACGAAAAGTGACACACACACACACACACACACACACACACACATATATATATATGTATATATATATATATATATATATATATATATATATATATATATATATATATATATATTTGAAACATCTGTTTTTTGAGGGTTTTCAACTGAATCTACAACCATTTTTAAGTTTTCCAGTAAGATTTTCGTTGAACAATGACTAGAACATATTCAATTAAACATTTATGAGAAAAAATGTAATTATAATCGATGAAAAGTTTAAGATCTATTTTCTAAGAGTATTTAACAATTATAATTCCAGTTTTTCTAATAACTGTTTAATTAAATATAATTGAATATCATGGGTTATACGTCGACCGCCATTAAACGTCGATATTTTTTAATCAAAATTATTCAATTAAAATGGTCTAAGTTAGGAAAGAACGATATTTGTATTCGAATTGACAAGTACGCATGCACTAAATTCTACTTTTAAATTGTTCAAATGATTAATATAAACCAAAAAAAAGTTTAATATTAATCAGTTCTTCTTAAAGAGACACATCAATTTAATTATAAACTGTTGTTACGAGAAAATGAATTGTTTCACGAGTTTTCTGCCGAATAATATTTATTTAATGTTCCCTCATTATTTTACAGTATCTACGCTCCATCTTCTAGTCTGCTTAATACCTTCTGTCTATAAAATCTTCAAGCAAACATATGAACCGTAATCTTTTTTTTTCTTTTGTAATTATGTTCTCTCTATTTTCCAAGTCAATAATTTTACAATAAAAACCAGAAGAAACAAACTCAAAATGGGAAAGTTTTGACCTTTTATTGAGTGAACAAGCCATTGATTTCCAAGTCTTGGCATTTAAACAGATGCTATTAATCAATAGACAACAAAACAGACTGACTAATAATTATCTGTGTAACTATTAAAGCGAGTGAAGAGTCATCTAAAGTCACGTCCAGGATGCCAACGTTTGTCGAGGAAAACCAACGATGATGCTGATATGTTTACGTTGATGATAATCATTGAGTTGTACTTGGCGTAATAGCTATTGTCGAAGAAAATGGACACGGTGAGCCAAGTTCAAAAGGTGTCTGAAGCTGTTTCGTTTCTTTAATGGCTTATCAAGGTTCGTGGTTTATTTAATGCTAAAGCTATCCTTGTAGAAGAAGGTGGTCGATTGGTTTAGTTTGGTTTGGTTTAGCTTGGTTTTATGACAAATCCACCTTTGAAGGTTATCTAATGCCAAATCCATTTTTATACATATAAACAGTTCTATTGCAAACAATTCAGTTTAGCATAAGTACACAGTTTAGTCCTCTTTGACTCATAGATAGGCCCCTATCAGGTGCTACCTCTCCGAGCTAGAGTGCGCCTGGGATCGATGGCAATAAAATGGTACTCTGCATACTGGAACCTCTCCATTAGATTGTTTAGCGCCATATCTAGGACACTTGTTAGGGGAGTCTTGCACCTCTGAAGTGATGCAATCGATTTATTCTGCAACCCCAGCCTACTTGGTAAAAAGGTGGCTGAGGCTGTTTTGTTAATTTAATGGTATATCAACATTCCTGGGTCATTTAATAACAAAGCCATCGTAGCAGAAGAATAGCAATGATACTATTTAAGCCTTTGTTAAATGGATAAGAGGTGTCATACATCTCCTAAGCGTATTTGTCCGAAAGTGATCATAATAGCGTGAGCAGGATTCGAACTTGCTTACTTGGTGATCGAAGTCCAGCACTTTAGCCATTATGCCAGGGTGACTTCCCACCCCGTGGGTCCTTTTCTGTTTCACTTGACGCTGCTGCCATTTGAAAAGTCATATATCTATTACTTTTCCTTGACCCCAAAAGGGGGTGTCCTCGTGGTGTAATGGTTAAAGCGATAGACTGCGGAATAATAGTAAGCCAGTTTGTACTCCAGTCGCGCTATTACGTTCACTTTCATGCAAATACACCTGGGAAAGTTATGAACCCCCTTATCCTCCCAGCTATATGTTGAATAGTACCACTACTGTTCTTCTTGGAGAATGGTTTTGGCATTAAATAAACCACAAACGTTGATACGCCATTAAACAAAGAAACCGAAGAAGACAAATCAAACCTTGACCACAACAATAGGAAAATACCTGGTCAAACCGAGATCCCTTGCCATGGAAGAGGAAAAAAAGGCTTTCAATCAAAAAGTCCAGAGCTCAAATTTCTCAGCCAATCACCGTTGACTTCGAACATGTAATGGTAACGCCTACAGGAAAACTGCTCAGTCAGCGAGGCTTAGAATACACCGAATGTATCCTTTTAAAGTAAGAAGCCCCCACCAAATAGGATATCCTGGGTATGACACTATACTGCATCTGGGGGTAAGATACTACTTGATAAGTGTAGATTACTCCTTCGTTGCCATTACAATATAATATGTATTTTTTACGGAGTGGTAAGACAGGTTCACCCTAGCAAAAATAAGTTATTTCTTAGATAGGAGACTAAACTGCATCTTATTGTTAGGATCCTATTCTGGAGCAGTGGGAAGAGTGAAGTAACCTATCATTACCATTACGCAGAGTTCCACTCTGTCTCCAAATGGTAGTACATCATAGAGTCTGAGCGTCAAATAGATCTGTTTGAAAGTTAGTAGTATTGAATTGAAATACGTGAAACTATATAATTTTGGACAGATTATTATTATTATTATTATTATTTTCATTAATGCTAGAAAGATTAGAAGCCTTTTAATCCTTTGCAAATTACTGGTATTTAGTATAGTTACTAGAAGCTATAAAACTTTACCTCGGATTAATATTTTTAGTTAATTGAGGTGATATTGGTTGTCATTTATCGGTGTTAGATAAGAATAATTGGAACCATATAACTATGTGTAAGCATCTGGTAATTATTAAAAAGAAACAGTTAGGTGAAACTATATAATTGTGTATGATTTTTTAATATTATAAATACTTGAAACCATATATATGCTAGCAAACAAATGGTTACTGACGAATTGAAAAATGCTATTAACCCATCATGACCCAATCTCAACACTGGAGGACAGTTGAAACAAATGTTAACATCACTTTAAATACTTACAGTTGATTTGTTTGTTTGTTTGGGTTTTGTAGCATATGAAGCTTTGAAGGTTGTTTAATGCCAAATATATTTTTATACAAATAATCAGTTCTATTTCAAATAATTCAGTTTAGCATATGTACAGAGTTCATTTGTCAAAAAAATACATGTATTTCAAGCTATTCAGTTAAATCAAAAAGTTCCAAGTCAAACAATTCAGTTTAGTATAAGTATAGTTTTGGTTTTGACACAGTTAAACGTCAAAACAGTTCTACTTCAAACAATTCAATTTTGCGTAAGAACAATTTCAATGTGAAAACAGTTCTACTTCAAGTAATTCTGTTTAGCATAAGTACGCAGTTTAGTTCTATTTGACCCATAGATAGAATCCTATCAGTTGCTACCACTCTGAGCCACAGTGTTTCTGGGAGCGATGACAATGAAGAGGTATACCGCATTATCCAAAGCTCAAGAATTACTGAAATCTCACCATCAGATTGTTCTGTATTATATTTCCAGGACACTCGTAGCGGGGAAGTCTTGCCCCCTCAGCAAAGATGCAGTTGATGTATTCTACCGGTACAGCCTACTGGGAAAACTTACAGTTGGATTAATTTACGGGATATTTTGCATTGACAACTTTTTTGTTAATATTTACTGTAAAAAAGTATAAATGTATGCTTTAATGAGTTTATTCTCCATGGGCGTTATCTTATGAAAAGTTCATTATAAATCAGAAAATCAAAAATTTAGATTATAATGTTTGTAAAAATGTAATTAAATATGGAGGATATAGTTGAGATTGTAATCAAGCATTTAAAAATTAATTGAATTTCGACATTAGATTACCCATAAAGAGTTGCTATGGTGTGAAACAAATAAACGCAAAAAATTCTGCCGCGACATTGTATAACAATTTTTCTTCTTTGGACATCAGCAATGTTGTGTAGAGCAGAAACTTGCTTCATATAAAAATGCCCGACGTCCTTACAATTTTCCCCATGTTTGTGTCGAGAACCAAGCGTAGATCCACAGTAAGGGTGATGAATACGATGATAAAACGAACTGTGTGACGATCTATTCCTTTATACTCGTGATAGACTGAAGTTAAAGAAAATTAAATTTCATTTTATTTTGAGTGGTTTTATTTTCATTCTAAACTTGGTATAAATAATGTTTATTACCAGAGTACGATTAAAACCATAGATATAACTATTTCCATGAAAAACAAAAGTACCAGAATCACTTAGTATACTAATCGAGTAAAAATGATAAAACTAATACATTTAGGGGAAGTTCACTCAATCATTGTTTATTTAGCGGTAAATAAAGTAATTACAAATAAGACGCAAAACATCTTTTCTTTGAAAATAAATTATTTCATGCATCGCTCGGGAAAATCCACTGCTGCGGATCCGATGGAATTTTTACAGAAATGATGAAGGCATCCTTGTTAAGTAAACGTTATCCGTAGTTTCTAGCATTCACACATTCAATTAGGGCGGATAAGCTGATCACGGTGCTTTTCATTTATTCTTGACAGCTGAACCGAACTTGGAATGTCACTGTCATTGCTATCGCAACTGCGGAAATAGATTCCCCACTGCCCGTGTTCGCATGAACAGCACGGTCTACATAAACATACGCAAGCACCGATGAACGTGAAAGTACTCATTTTTTGTATAGAACAATTCAACAAAAGAACTGTGATTTTTGCTATTTTGCCTGCAGCTATTTATAACTAGGCAAAAAGGTTATTGATGGTAAAGTTCAACCTCTATAGCTATACTACCAACATCTGTCTTTGAAGTTATTGGATAGACAATATGAAAATAGAAGCAAATCTCTTACTGGCGTAACAAACACTCGGCCAAAAATACATGAGAAATTGCTGTGCCTATATGGAAAATTAGCGTTTTCTTGTTAATTTCGGAGTGTCACTCGTATATATTATCTTATCATCTAAACTTTTCTTCCGTTCATCTTGTTTCAGATATGACAATCTTTTGATAAATATTGATAATTTTGTCAAAATTGAATCCTCCACGCTGCTAAAGCTGATCTGAGACACGGCAAGAGACAGGAAATTATCGTACCAAAAACTTATTTAATCACTCAATATACTATCGGGTGTCGCTTATGACAGTTGAAAACGTATTTTGCCACAAATGGGAGATCGAAAAGTACATTTCGTGAATTTTACTGAGATTTATGGTAAAAAATTCAATTTTGAGAAATGATATAAAAAACAGCTGGAGAAAAATACATTTCATGAACTTTTGATAAAAAAGAATTAGGGTTCATCTGTAAGATTAAAATAAATTGTTGTTCTTTGGATAATGGTTATCATCATAGGAAATCGATTCAAATGCCTGATTTCTAATCCTGGTCAAAGTAGTTTACATTTCAAATAACGCTAATACCCTTAGGAAAGGCATTAATCCAACCATTCTTCCTCCATTTATGGGTAAATAGTAAGCCAGATTGGGCATTTTAACCTTGGTAGAGTAACCAGTCTAAGAGGATTAAAAGTTTGAAGTCAAATAAGTCATAGACTTGGAGAGAGATGGAGTCCGCCTGTTAATCCTCGTCCAAGTTGCGCTGCATGAATAGCATTCTCACCTCGAAATCAGGTTACGGGACCAGTGTAAGACAAAACCCAAACCTGGATAATAAAAACCGAGAAAAAACGTTCTTGAAGAATAAATTTTTTTTTTTGCATTTTGCCCCTGAAAAGCAAATTTTGGTCAGCGTTGTCATGTTCTAATCATCCAAATGTTCAAAAAATATAATGTACTTCGGGGTCCTAATTAGAATACTTAGTTCATCCCAAAATAGAAACATTCATATTATCATGAACTATAGTTTCAACGAGAAGTGAACGAATTCATGCATCGTCTTGTGAGTTTATTTATCTTTAAATGATATAGAGGTTGATTAAAAAGTAATTCCTCTTGAATGTTGAACAGTTATACTGCTAAATGAAATCTGACCACTTGTCAGTATTCGGGAGATATTGAAGATTCAATTTTCCTGCAAGATGGTGCTCCCCCACATTTTGAAATTATTGTTTTTGAATGGTTGAATGTCCTCTTCTCTAAGAGATAGTTGGGTCATCGTGTTCAAAAGGAGTGGCTAACCAAAAGCCCTGACTTAACATTCTGAGACATTTTGGGGGTGGTTAGGTTAGTTAAAGGAACAATTCTACTCTACCAAATCAACAGCTTTGGAAGAACTTGAAGGCTGGATACAAGAAGGTATGTCTTCCATTACACACGAGTTCCTGAAACTAATTCAGTTCTCGGCCGGCTTTAGAAACCGGTGGTGAATGCTCGGGCCCATAACGAATATCCCATAAAAATCCTTGCTTTAAGCTTTCTTCTAATATTTATTTACTTTTCAATCACTTTAAACGAATTAAATGATTCGTTTAAAGCTGAACATCTAAGTGCAGTTATTGCCCTAAGTTACCTTAGATTTACAAAAGCCAGAAATATGGGACACAAAGTGAGGATTAAACTCATTAACGATGGTCTGCTTACTTTGCTTGCAGACTGTTATGCAATAAAAGACGAAGGGATAAATTTTGCTAAGATTTTCTTAATCAGCTGTACAGGCAGTAAAGTCCTAACAGTACCTGGTATTATAAAGTAGTCATCCATCTTAGAACTAACTATAAGTAGTTCAATGAATTTAAGTTTCGTTTCACCTTTCGGTGAATCGCTTCTTATATTCAATGAACAGTGTGAAACAAGTTTTTCTAGCAAGAGTTCATTGTATGTCCAGAGCATCAAAGTGCAAATATAGTTTTCCATACCATCCATATCAATGTCACACAATTAATTTACTTCTCTTTTTCCAATAATAACTGCCCATCATTTCCTTTCAGAAACAAATTCTGCATCCATTTCCAAACATTTAATGTATAATTAAAATATTGTCGTGTTTTTTTTTTTCAGAATTGATTTTTTTCATTTTTCTTCAACTGGCTTTACTTTTCTGGGATAATAAACTGAGATGCAAACTCTTGGTTCCGCTTTTAGGAAAACGATGCATCTTAGATGAAGATTGAAACTCTAATTGGCTATTTCAGGTTTTCATCTTATACTTAGACTAAAGTCGGTGAACGAAGTGAGAGTAAAATAAAAACAGAAACATTTATTCCTCAGTTCACACAGAACACTGATTAAAGTAATCTCTCATCATCGACCAATTGTACGTTTTTTGTTATTCCCCTCATCTCAACAGATTTTGCCATTAAAATTCCAGCTTATTTCTTCTTCTTCTTCTTCTTCTTCTTCTTCTTCTTCTTCTTCTTCTTCTATTTTTGGATTTTTGACTGTGATTAATTCTACTCTTGGCTAATACCATTGCTATATTGATTTTTCGTTTTAGAATGATCTTTTTCCATCGTTAATTTAGTTGCCATTTTCAGAGATAAACCTAAGAATCTGGATTTGATTTTTAACCGAAGATTTGCATTGGCCAGAAAAGAGAATCATTCCTTTGATGTATCGTTTTACCTATCATTTTCACGCTCGGCATGATCTTCGAGGTAAAAGCTGATGAGGATTATTTTGAGGCATATCAATGCCTTTTGGATTACTTGTCTGCAAACATCATCTGTTCCAGAAACAACGAACCCCCAAGAGACTAAAGTAGATCACCTACGCTCGGGAGGAATTCAAACGACCGATGACCAGACATCTTATTCTAAAAAGAAGTATTATCCCCCATAACTTCCTACTTCTTACTTGGGTGTGTCAATGTTATGGCCTGAATATGAGGTTCTTACCACAGACTTTCCGACACATCATGATTTTTGCGATATCGATCTCCGAAGTCGAAGTTTTTGCAAATGGGATTGCCACGAATCAAGAGGAATCATACTCTGTGCTAATGGAATGGCAAGATAAAGTTCTTCAGTAGCAGTTGGGATTAAAAAAAAAACCACAAGGGTGCTCGTAATAGGATACCGCTTCTATATTTATTCAGCGAATTCTTTGTGACCCTCAAATCTCATAAGATTGCTAAATGGATAAGAGGTTTCATACCTTTCCCAAGTGTATTTGTCCGAAAGTGAAAATTATAGCGGGAGTAGGTTTCGAACTCGCTTACTTGGTAACTGAAGTCCAACACTTTAGCCTTTATGCTTGGGTGACTCCCAGCCGAGCGTGTCTGTTTCCATTTCATTTGTCGATTATGCCATTTTGAAAGTCATATATTTATTACTTTTCCTTGACCCCAACAATAGGAAAATAACCGATCAAACTGGGACCCCTTGCCTTGGAAGAGGAAAAAAAGACTTTCAATTAAAGATGTGTTTAGAACAGAGGAAAGCTGGAAAGAAGAAGGCCGCAGATATTGCTAATAGAGCACATAATGCTTGTGATTGCAGTGTCTTTTGGGAGACCTGACCTTGATATCAGTATAATACCTTACTCCTGGACGCTGATGACTGGCATGGGCTTGTGGAACCAAGATGAGAGGAGGGTATTAAAGATATGTGAACCAGTAGAAGGCTTGGATTGCCCGAAAAGATTTCTTGGAGAACAATTTTGGAAGAAAGGCAGTTCAAATTCCCATGAATTGAAACATCAAGCCCCATTGAATAAAACTTTAATTTAGTCTTTTTAGGATATTCTTTCAAACCTAAAGCTTTTGTCCAGCTAGAAGAAGGCAGTGACACGATTTTCAATTCCAACTTTCAAATTCCTGATTTTATATCTGAACGTATAAATCAGTTAGTCATTAGTGAAAATTAGTCAAGTATTGTAACCACGAGTGAAATAAATTACGTTACTGAGCCCACTTCCTTCACTAGGGAAAATATATGTCACAGAATTAAATAGAACATAGAAAGCGGACTTGAGGGTGAACTGTGTTCAGTAAAGAGCATGAGTTGGTAAACTTCTCAAGAAAGCTACTTGAACTTCACTAAGTGCTCAATATTATACCCCTTTAAAAATTCTTAGATTTTTTAATTAATTTAAGTTTTAACCACTAGAGAAGAAACTATATTACATATGGCTACTTGAAAAAAAGGAAATATCTTCTGATTTTTTTACAATACGAAGAGGCTATAAAATTTGGTGAAACTACAACACCAGTAAAAGTTATAGAATTATAACATTTAGAGTAAATTCAAATTGTTTTTTTTATCAAGCAATAAATAAATTCATCACAGCTGAGACGCAATACATTTTTAATTACTAGCGGGGCATTCTGGTTGAAAAGTATTCCTAAAACAAACGAGATTAGATAATTACTTTAATAATATCTTCTTTCAACTTTTTCTGATCACGGTTAATGGATTTAGAACAATCTACCATTGTGGATTGAATAAAGGTTACGGTTCCAACTTCCATGTTGGCTCTCGAGTTCGACGAGAAACACCGGAAGGGGTCTGAAGGATACATCGACCGAAACGTTTTGAATATATCAATAAGATGAAGACAATTGTCCGAAAAGTCTAAATGATAAAAATTATAAAGTTTCATCTCAGAAATTTTAACTAATATTTTTTTTACAATTTATACATTTTTTTAATTCATAATTTTTTCCATGTTATGCTTTTTTCAAGTTACATTTTTTTTTCAAGGTTAATGTTTTATGCTAGTTTTACCTTTTTACTTTTTTGACTTAGAAAATGCATAAAAAATTAAGGTGACCGTATGTAAAAATAATGTTTTGTTGCCGAAAACTTTCTCTCTTCCTCAATGTGATTTTTGCTGTGTATCTATTTTTGTTTATTTGGAAATGAATAGCAAGATTTATTTTCGAAGCACCTGTCATATAAGGATCTTATCAATAATCATCATCATAATCATCATATCGTGCTGGCAGCACGGGTATCCCTGACCCTCTCTCGCCACTCCTCCCTATCGTTCATCGCCCTAGGTAGGTCTTCTGGACAACAACCTGTATCCTCACATAGCTGCTGAATGTACGTTCGTGCTGGTCGTCCTGCTTTTGCGCGGCCGTGTGTGGGGATCCATAAGAGTACATCTCTTATGAGTTCATCTCTGCTTCTCCAGCAATGTCCTGCATGTCTGGTTCGCCTAACTTGAATAGATTTCGTGATAGGGGGCAGGTGGCCGTACAGTTGGTGTCTTGTGGGGTGTTGCTGCCAGGACTTGTTGAGGATTGCACGCAGCATTCTTGTGTAATTGCCATCTAGTTTCTTCTCCAGCCGTTTTGTTAGCGTCCATGTAGTGCATCCATATAGCAGTATCGATGTGACCGCTGCCTGGAAGAAACTGCGTTTCATTTTATCGGTTAGGTCTGATTTCCATATAGTCGATAGCCTATTGATAGCTGTCCATGCTTTCGTTAACCTCGTTTCGATGTCCTTTTCGGTTGATTCGACGCTGCTTCCTAGGTACGTGAATTTGTCTACTAGTTTAAGAGGGGTTCCTTCTAGAGTGGAGATGTCCCCCGTTTGGTTATAGCACATATATTCCGTTTTGTGTGCATTAACATGGAGGCCTATGCTTGCTGCTGCTCGTTCCAGGCTATGCAGAAGTATTTCGGCTTGGTCAGGTGTATTTGCCAGTATCGCTATGTCATCGGCGTAGTCGGCGTCGGTAATTGTTGTTGCGGGATATCTTCTGCTTCTTTTCTTCGTCAGTTCGAAGCCATTCTCTTTGATTTTGTCAATCGATGTTCTAAGTACGTAGTCTAGACAAATGATAAAGAGATACGGAGCCAGCGTGTCCCCTTGTAGTACTCCTGCTACAATGTCAAAGTATTCTGTGTCTCCATCTGGTGATCGTACTTTTACTTTAGTGTTTCTATAGAGAATCGTTATTGCCGCTATGGTTTCTTTAGGTATGCCGTACGCTAGTAGGATTTGTTCCATCTTTCCTCTGTGAATGGAGTCGAAAGCCTTGGTAAAGTCGACAAATATTAATGTCGCTTGTAGGTTCTTTGCCCGTACACCCTCAAGGATTCTGCGGATGGTTAGTATTTGTGAGGTCGTAGATCTATTTCTTCGGAAGCCATTTTGGTTTTTTCTAAGTATGTTGTCGATTTTGGGTTCTATGCGGTTTCGTAGTAGGGCATTGTAGATTTTGGCAGCTATGGATGTAAGTGTTATGCCTCGGTAGTTTTTGGCTAATCCGAGGTCCCCCTTTTTAGGGAAGGGGAGTATGCATCCCTTCGTCCATCTATTTATCGGATTTTGATTGTATACTGCGTTGCAGTGTCGGAGCAGTATGTCGTCGAATTGTCTGGTCTTCCATACTTCCGGGGGAATTTCGTCCAGTCCTGCAGCTTTCCTATTTTTAATTTTTCTGAGAACCGAGTCGAGTTCTCCTTGTGTGAACGGTCCAAGTTTAATGTCTAATTGTTTGCTAATTATTCTGGTGATTGGTTCATGCGTTATTTTTGGTGGGTTTCCAAGTAAGTTTTCGAAGTGCTGTTTCCACAGTTTTATTCTTTCTTGTTGGTTTGCTGCTTTAAGTTTTGCTTTGGCTGTGTTCTTTCTTCTGCTCACTTCGTTTATTGTTTGCCAGGCAATTCTAGATTGTCTATCTTCTACCGAGTCTCTGATCTTATCTATCTGATTTTGAATGTATTCTGTCTGTTCCTTTATATATATGCCTGCTAATTGATACTGTGCCGTTTTTAGTTTTAAGGCATTTGTGTTTGTTGGGTTTTTTCGATAGTTTTTGGAGGCTGTTTTCACTAGTGCACGTTTTTCTCTCACCGCTAAGGTTTCCCATGGGACTCTATATTTAGTTCTAATTTTTGTTGGAATGTATTTTGCTGCTGCCTCAAGGTGTGCATTGACGAAATTTTCGTATTCGTCGTTTGGTGTAATTTTTTCCGTCTTTTCTTGTAGTGTTTCGAATCTGTTTCTCAATTCTAATACGTATTTATCTCTGACATCTTTGTTGTTTAATAGGGCCCAGTCATAGTGTTTGGTGGTCGCTGTTCGTTTGTCGTTTTTTCGTAGGCTTAACCGTATTTTCGCTGTGACTATTCGGTGATCGGTGGACACACCCTCAAAAGAGGAGTATGCCTCGCAATTATCAATAATACTCTGATGAAATTCGTTGTCGTTGAGAAAAAAATTCAGAGAAATTAAGATATTCTTTTATCTGCGTCGACATTATAGTTTGAATTATAAAGTAGTTGAGTATTTATGACGTAAAAGCCAACATACTGCACTGCAGCCGCGATGTAAGTGAATTCAAACATCAGGCTGATACGTTCCCTTTCGGGCTAATATCGTTAGAAAAGGTATGTATCATCTTATACCCTTAGTTATGGGTTGAATATTTTTACAACTTTTCTTTAACAGGTAAAGCTTTGACAGTAACTATCCCACACAGGATGACATACCTCTCAACCATGAAATCGAAAGCAAACGTAATTACAAAGTTGTGACTTTCATTTGAGATTGATTAAACGGTTACTGACGCTGCTAAGAAATAAGCAACGTCTACTTCAACGAATTCTTTCTTGACCTAAGTACCCCACCCCAAAAAAAACAAAACAAAACAAACAAAAACAAAACAAAAACAAAATGTGTATTTACCCGAAATTGTTTCAACGGACAATTTGTGACTCAAGATCGATTTTTAAGTTTTCCTTCTTGAAGTCTGGTTATCTAAATCTGCTAAACGCTATACTATTTGCTGGAGATAGGACAGATAGTTTCATGCTTTTAGTAAGGGTATTAGCATGAAGTTGGACACGAAACGGCTCCGACGAAGATTTGAACTCGGGTACCCCAGTCAATTTCCTACGATAATAACCGTCACGGTAAATACACCTCTGAAAGAATACGAAAGTTGAGAAAATTTTACTGGTTATGACGAACCAACAAAAAGCTGTGAAGTTTCAGGTTATTTGATTTTATGGCATATCAAACATTGGGGGCTATTTAAAGCCAAATAAATAATATACATACATACACACATATGCACATATGTTTGTAAGCGAATTGTTTGTAGGTAGCCAGCGCTCATTTCTTTGCATAAAGCTTAATATTTCGACCACTGCTAACACTAATAATTCTCTTAAATAATAATCCTTTCTTTGCATGCAGTTAAAAAATTTCAAGTATAAGTATATAACACTATTGGTTATATTTGATATTAAACGTTTCTTTTCACACAGTCGAAATGGTTTCAAATATTGATATCTCAGTGAATTTCACCGTCAGCAACCGCTTTCAACACCCTTAAGATAAATCATTTAGTTGCTAGGGCTTGATATGACCAGTAGATTATCGGGGTCAAAGTGAAGTGTCGCATGTCACTTGATCAGTTCGACAGCTGAGTCACGAACTGCTCAGCTACCAAGATCATGTCCTCAAACATTACAGGTCATCACTCACAGCCAACTGATAGCCTTGTTTTAGGAGTTTTACCTCTCTGCTGAGCGGCATTTGGCGTATTCTACAAACCCAGTCAACCGAGCGTGGGAGGAAGTAAAGTTAACAACTTACGACTCTATTTTCAATACAAGGAACATCTTTCCGTGGCATTCTGGAGGAGCAATTTAAGAGATAAAATTGATCCATAATTAGGTTCATATTAACATTTAGTTTACTCAATCAATCTCATTACTTAATAGACCAACTCTGTATTATAAAACAGTTTCTGTAGCAAGTTCAGCTTCTCCATCTCTCTTTTGAAATTCAACATGATCGATTAAGATTTAACTCTGAATAACGTATAATTTCTTATTAAAAACAAAGTTAAACAACAAAAAATACTCACCTTTTTTGACAATGTTGACGCATGCTATTTTAAAAGAATTTTCAATAGTAGTCCTCTCGCTTAAGATCATACTTTCCTAGCTTTGCAATCTGAAATCTAAAATCTGACAGACACATCAGTTCGCACATATCTTTAGTTAAAATAAATCTAGGGAAATGTTATGACGTAATTGTGACTAAAAGGGAAGAGTAGACGTTAACTGCCAACAGAAATGTAGGTCTGTAAATTGATGCGACGTATTATTTTTAAACTATCTACCAAGGTTGATCAAAGTTTTTCTAGAACATATTTTAAGATTTTCCGTTCATGCATGTCTCTCAAATTATACATTTACGAACTTAATTCTGGATTATTATAAGTGTGTTTATATAAGTGTCTAGAAAATATGTTCTATAATGACTGTTGACATAGATTTTGGGTTCGTTTCTGATGATCCCGTGTGCTTTGAAAAGCTGTCAGGTAGTGATTAGTAAACAGGGGAATGGCAGTGTGTCGGTGTAGGCCGGTCGAGCAGGTGTGTAACCGGAAGGAGACCACATGATATGAGAACCACGCCGTCAGATTCAGATTCCAGTCAGAATCGAGAGTCGAGCCAGAGATACGCAGCCGATCAGAAGCGTTACGTAGTCTCTGACGATACGGCTTGAAAGGGGGTGCAAACATTGGGTCCCCCTGCCCCCAGGAAGAAGATAGGGGCCAAGAAGAAGCCCCATCTCTAAGTGCATGTCTCTCCATCTATCTCTCAAACTTACAGCAAACTTTGTGCCCCTTTCGAGAATAAAACAAGAGAGATATATTTCTATAAAGAAGTGTGTGTTTGTTCGTTCATTGAAGTTCGTTCATTATCTTTGATTATGTTCTTTGTTCAGCCCATGAGAAGTATACAACAAATAGATCAAATTCTGTTTCAAACATTTAACAAGTTAACACAGGTTTTGAAAGATCAAATTTTTGTTGTTTTTTTTTTTTTTGTTTTGGGTGGTGACAGATTTTTAGGTACTATAAGTGCCAGAGACTGTAGAAGATGAGCTTTTTTCAACATGTTATTGCTATGGGGAAAATAAAGAGAAGGAAACATTTCACAGATCTAATAATAATCATTGATTAGCTGATTTTCATTCTGAGTGTCCAACCTGAAAAAAAGTCTCAGTACTTGTTAGACATAAAAAAAAAAAACACAGCAGATTTTAGTCTTTATCTCAACACGACACTTTCCTGGGATAAATGTTTGAAACAAATATAAGTGTAGGAAGAAAAGAAGGAGGAAACAGTCAGAATAAATAACCAATAAATAAGTAGATTACCAAATGATAAATCGGGGAAATATGAGATTTGACAAGACTATTTGTGAAATAAGATGGCGCCTTCAGCGAAAATGGGGAAAAATAGAGAAGACACAAAACAGAAAAATGGTCATTTTCTTTGTTCGTGTCTGTCTATAAATTAATGAAACTAATTACTTTTTCTGATCGACTTCCGTACTGAAAAAGAAGTTGACCAATTTTTATTTTGAACCCATTTGAAGGTTTTCAATTCATATTTGCCCCTCAAAATTCATATTCAGCAGTGTAATCCTGGATCATTACAAAAAATGTTTGTTAAATTGCATAAAAAATGGAACATATGATTTTTGTGTCAGATTTTAGGACGATGTGACAGAAACTGTTACCGCAGGTTTATGGAGGTCGAGCTATTTTTGGAAGTTTGGTTGGCTGGAAGTTTAGGTTTTATCGCATATCAACCTTTGTAGGTTAATTAACGCCAAATACAATTTTTTGCAAATTGTCAGTTCTATTTCAAACAATTCAGTTTAGCACGAGTACACAGTTTTAATTGTCAAAAACATTTCAATTTCAAGCTATTCAGTTTATTCAAACAGTTCTAATTCAGCTAATTTAGTTTAATATAAGTAGAGGTTTTCTTAAAACACTGTTAAATGTCAAAACAACTCAATATTAAACAATTCAGTTTAGTGCAAGTACAGTTTCAATGTCAAAAAACAGTTCAATTTCAAACAATTCCGTTTAATATAAGCACGCAGTTTAAATGTAAGTACCATTTAATTGTCATAAAATTTCTATTTCAAGCTATTCAGTTTAGTCAAAAAGTCCTAATTCAAACAACTCAGTTTAGCATAAGCATGCAGTTCTATTCAACCCATAGATAAGGCTCAATCAGCTGCTACCAATCCAGGCCAGACTGGACCTGGGAGCAATGGCAATGAAGGGTTGCTCCGCATTTCCCAAAGCTCGAGCATGACTGGAACCTCACCATCATACTGTTTAGTGTCATATCCAGGATACTCATTGACGGCGGGGGGTCTTACCTCTCTGCAGAGGTGCTATCGGTGTATTCTACAGCTCCAGCCGACTGGGCAAATTTTTGGAAGAAATAGAATTTAAGAAGTAAAAGTGCCAAAAACTGTAGAAGATTAGCGCCATTCAGCATGTTACAGAATGATTAACGAGAAAAGGAAAATTTACTCATCAGATCAGATTGATATTTTACAGTATAAATAAATATTGATTAGTAAATATTGATTAGCTGACTTCCATTCAGGGTTACCAACTTGAAAAAAGTATTTTACTATTTAGGCACAAAATTCATTTTTTTAATTTTTTTTAAACTCTCACCATGAGGTGGCCTTATTCCAGGCAATACTTGTTTTGTTGGGCTGAGTTTATTGGTTGGCACTTGAGGCACTCCAATGAATGAACATTTTTTGTGACAGCCGCGTATGAGTCTCTATTTGTCCATTGGTCCTCACACAAAAATAATTTTGTGTCAATTTCGCCGGGCAGGAACTTGGATAAATATCAAACACTCTCACTGTGAACTAGTATTTGGCTAAAAACAATACTGTGTGGTACCACAGCCCCTCTTAATCTTCTGAATATGAGTTTTAGATTAGTTTCTGTCACCCGGAAAAAAAAACCCAGCTCCGAGATTGACATTCTACTAATGTTCGACAGGTGATGGCAAACCAAGTGAAAGTAGAGACAGTTACACGTTATTATCGTAAGTTGGAAAAGCATCTTCATCCTTGTGGCGCTTGCCAAGTGAGGTATTTGGAAGGAGATAAAGTTGAATCGTAATTAAGCTGATAATGACATTTGTTTGCATAATCTATCTCATTAGTTCATAGACCTACTTGGTATTATTCAAAAGACATTTTTAGCAGGCTTCGACTCTTGCTTCTTGTTTTGAAATTCGTCATATACGATCATGCTTCTATTCGTATTTTACCATTAAAAACTTATACTTTGTTATTAACAACAAAAAACGGCAGGGAATTTTTTCTTTCACAAGCGGTTTATAAGAACATTCAATATTAGTGCTCAAGGTCATACGTCCACACGTTTGCAATCTGAACGAGATTTTCATATGTTGGTATCAATATCTTTTTCCGATTTAAGATTTTATGGCGCATAGCTTGCCAAAATATTCACAGGGAATGTTGTAGTAAACTACCGCTGCGTCTTGACAAACAACGAGGAACATATATATATATATATATATATATATATGGATAATCTTATATTTTTATTCCTCGAAAGTGACACTTGTGTGGATTAGGAGAGCAGTTAAAGAGAGTTCGCGCGAAGGAAGGAACTGTCGGGAGTCAGAATGGCCAGCAGAAACTGACTTCAGTCAAAATTCTAGACCTTATATAGTCTTAAAACTCCAATGCGACCTACACGTAATGCTGGTTTTTCATTGGTCACGGCTTATACACATGCATTGCTTGGTTTTTCGTTGGTCATGGCTTACACCCACGCTTTGCTTGCTTTTCATTAGTCACGATCTACTTCCACGCAATGCTGTCTTCATTGGCCATCGTTTACACTAACGCAATGCTTGTTCTTCATTGCTCCACACATGGCTTGTTTCCGGTAAACATTTTGTTGATTTTATCTACGGCCTGATTTATCTGTCGGCAACATCCCCTGGGTTCATCGCAGGTGAAGGTGACCAAATAATCATTATTTTTTAATTGTGTCACTCTTGCGGTCCACTTATTTCTTCCATTTGTGCTTTGGGCCCATTGGTCAAATAGTAAGCAACAAAAGATATGACGGCATTATATGTACTTTTCAGCCAAGGAGACTTTTCAGCCAACCCTCGCATCTTACCAGCGTATAATTAATTTACGATAAATGTTCCGAAGTCATTGTGGCCAAGAGGGCAACGTTTTATCGTCAAGAGAAATGAGATGCTGGTGATTTCTTATGAAAAAAAGCTAGTTTAGAAAAAGAAAAAAAGCAAAAGAAGAAAAATAATTTCTTGATTTAATTGTTCGTTAAATCGTCTCGGGGTATTTTATGCACAGAGGTTAGAGAATTGCGTTCATTGTTCGTTCGTATTTTAGTTTTTTGTGTAATTGTTCCTTAAGAATTTAAAAAAAAATGGTCCTATTGAATACGAATAATGTTTAAACGTATCTGTTTGAGAATTAGATAGCACCCTAACAACTATTACTGCTTCGAATTTGAGTAGATCAGGGAGTAATGTCAATGAAGTGGTACGTCACTCTGCCTTGTTATCCAGAATTGGAGCCTCGCCATCAGACGCAATTTCACCATGCAGGGGATATTGAGAGCCCATGAGGTAGAAAAAATATGAGGAAACTTAACAAAGAGAGTTTAGTGTACTGCTTAAAGCCTTAAACAGTATTAAGTAAGCGTTTGTTGGGTAACAGCATTATTAGAAATGAACTTGACGAGCCCGTGTTCAAATTTTAGACGAGGTTGTTAGATAATTTCAAGTTAATGCTCTTGAAAAAGACTCCTTCTCTCACTGTACATAAAAGAATTGGGAACGTTAGCCTTGGTAATGCAGCCACTATAGAAAAAGAAAACACCCAGAATGCAAAACCAGAGGTCATGGCGCTACCAGCTCGTTTTCTCCCAAAAAACTCCAACGGAGAGGAAAATAAATTGTGGCATTCATCGTGGTTTTGGTTTCTTGTTCAATGGCGTATCAATCTTCATAGGCTATTTAATGCCAAAGCTATTCTTCTAGAAGTACAGTTGAGGTATTTTTAACCCATACCTGGGGAATAAGAAGGTGTATACCTTTCTCAGGAATATTGGTCCGAAAGTATATATAACAGCGCAACCGGACTTCGAACTTGATTTGTATAATGTCACTGGTCAACACGTCAGCAACAAAAACATAGGGACACCCAAATTCCCCATAGAATTTAATTACTCTTCGTAAAATGTAAATAAAACCTATTTCGACTCAAAATGAGATGAGAATAATTAACAAAACGTCCATTTTTATTTCTTGTGCATCTATAATTTAATTGCTGTCTGTCTTTCTTTCTGTCTGTGTCCCCGTATCTCTTTTTCAATCTGTCTGTCTCTCTTTTTATCTCTTACTCTATCTATCTATCTATCTATCTATCTTGACCATTTTCCCAGATTTCTTCATAAGTCACTTTTGCAATAAACATTTATAGCAACAAACTTAAACAAAATAATGACTGAAGAAAGAAGAGAAGAAGCGAAAACAGTCAATATGAATAACCAATAAATATGTAGGTTATAAAATGATAGATCGCGAAAAAAAGAGATCTGACAAGACTGAGAAACAGGGAAGAGAAACCAGAAAAAATAATCCTTTTTGGTCCAACGATATCAACCTATCACTTGATAAGACTGATTTCTTTTTTAAGATCGAAATCCGTTTGAAAATGCAGATGATAAATTTTCATCTTGTATACATTTGAAGGTCTTCAGTTCATGTTTGCCTCTCAAAATTCATATTCGGCCGTGGAATCTTGATGTCTTAAAAAATTGATTGTTTAAGTGCATACAGGAAAAAGGAACCTAACATCAAATTCTGTTTCAAAATTTACGACAATATAACAGAAATATTTAACAGGTAAACACAGATTTAAAGTAATCAAATTTTTTGTAGCACGTAATTTTGATATTTCAATTGGCAGAGATTTTACTACCTTTAAACAGGTCACTAAATGGCTTGAGTAAAGAATTATCATATCACACCACCATTGACAGTGAAAATGAATGCTGAGTAATACGCATAAATTAGTTGGTTTTCATTCAGAGTTTCCAGCCGGAAAAATGAATTAATAAGTAACAAGTTAGCAAAAACAAAAAACGAAAATAAAACAAAAGACAAAAGAACGAAAAACAAAAACAAAACAAAACAAAACAAAACACGCGTATCATTAATTTTTCGACTGAATAACAGTCTTATTTTCTAGAGCAAATAAGAATTTAGCCAAAAAAGAAGACTCCTGTAGTACTTTAGCTCCTTTATTCACCGGAATATGAATCTGTGACTCTTTTCTATCGTCCTTAAATCAAAATTCAACTCCGTTGTCTTCATTAGGTAAAAGTAAGTTGACGACCTTTGTCGAGGGTGACCCGATTGCCCCCTTTTCATTAGCTACTACACCAAAATGTAGGAGAGGGCTCTACTCTTTTTCCTGGATTGCTCAACATTACCCTTGATACATACCTTATATTGCTTAGTGTTAAGCAATGGGGCATCAAGTACCATTTGTTGAGTCTTTGGCATGACTTGACCTGCGATTGAACCCAGGTCTCCTGAACCATTGGAGGCGGTGATAATTTAACATTTCTTGCACTGTTTTGATGAGTGGAAACATTGCCTTCGTCCTTGTGGCGCCACAGAAGCGAGAAATTAAAAAAGAAAGAAAAGTTGATTCATAATTAACTTGATAACATTTCTTTATACAATCAATATCATTTAATTAATAGATATAACTTATATTATTCAGGAGGTAGTTTTTGGAGCTGGTTCAGATTCTTGTTTCCTGCATTGAAATTCGAGATATTCGATCATTAGAAAGGAATACCGTGTAATCAATAGAAAAACACCTCCGAATAAAATAACTTTTGATAAATTTGGCACAAACCTTTTAATAAGTATTTAAATATTAGTTTTCTCTGTTATAAACATAGTTTCTTGACTGTCCTGAATATGACGTTGAACTATTTGATGGTAAGGCTCCAGTCCAAGTGTTTTTGGGAATGTGCAGTACCCATTCAGCACTATTGCTCTCTGGTCCACTCTGACCTGAAGAGGTATCACCTTATAGGGTCTTATCTATGGGTCACATAGAACCTTTTGAGCAAACAAATGACTAATGTTAAATCAAATTGTTAGGAATAGAACTATTAAAACATTTATTGTGTATAAAAAAATGACTGATGTCTATTTGAATTGCTAGTGATACACAGCAATACTTGAAACCATTTTACTAGCCTGCAAACAAATGATCAATAATAAATAAAACTATTTGGGTTCGATTGAAATACTTGAACTCTTTTAGCTGTGGGCAAAAATAATAAGGTTTGTTTTAAAATGTAATAGACACAATGTTTTCACAAATCATATACTTTTAATATCCAAGTATAAAAGGGTATTTTTGCATTAAATCACCAAAAAGGTTGATATGCCATAAAATCAAGCCAAATTTCAATCTGCGTTCGAAGGAAATTATGAAAACGAGGGTGAATGGTAAAAATTGTGTATATGTCAGGAAGTTAATTAAAGAATAAATTAGAAACATCGGAATTTATTGCCACCCCTTTTTTTTGTCCCATGCCATATTAAATTACTTGGCTGACATCATTCAATAAAAATTTCATTTCTAAGCAAATTAACATTGAATACTTGTTAATGTAAGAACATATTTGAAGCTGTTTCTTTATATTCAGGGAAAAAACATCTGGTGATATAGTAAAGCATTGCTAGAACGCTGAAGAAGAATGGTAATTATGCTTTAACCCCGAAACCTCTACTGGCCATTAGTTAATAATTTAATAAAAGCCACACAGGAGCATTTGTAAAAAATGATAGAAATGGTTTTCAGTATATCTTGAATTTGAAACAAAGATAAATAAACAGCTGATTCTTGAAATTTTTTTAATAGGATGATTATGACAGTTAACATTTTTAAAATTAACACGAGTGTAACTCACTTTTCACTAAAGACTAATTTGCATATTTATGCTCCTCTTTTAGAAATGCAAATTACGAGATTATTCTAGAACTTTTCTTCAAGACCGGATTATTCCATATTTTCTACTGAATGGCTAAGAAAACTCATGTCAATAATGTGA
Organism: Sepioteuthis lessoniana; assembly: GCA_963585895.1. Classification (NCBI taxonomy): domain Eukaryota; kingdom Metazoa; phylum Mollusca; class Cephalopoda; order Myopsida; family Loliginidae; genus Sepioteuthis; species Sepioteuthis lessoniana. The sequence goes on along the minus strand of OY757910.1, from coordinate 56,052,640 downwards.
ATAATTTAATCTTGTTTGTTTAAGGATTATTTTACGAAGCCAGAATGTTCAACTATTAAATTAAAAATAATCTTTGGTACCTTATTTGTAATCAGATTATTAATTCCTAAATAAAGAAAACTACGTTTAAGTGTGCTAATTCCATATTTTCTGGAGTTGTACACATATACAAGTATCATATGACATTTTTAAATGTAGGGAATTCATTCCATTTTATGGATCTTACAACAAATTTGCTAATGTATTCATTTTAGATATAGTTCTCAAAGAAAATCAAATTGATCGATTCGGTGATTTATTTCAGCCTTTTTGGTCATTAAAAGAGAATATCAAGAAAATCCCATTTTTAACCAATTTCTATCGTAAAGATTTAACTTTTATTTAATATATTGTTTTAGAACATGGAAGATGTCAAATTGACGAGAGATTTATTTAGCATTTTAGAGTTTGAGTCACCAGAGGAAAGAAAGCTACTGACTTTCCAGTTTACAACTTAATAATGATATTCTCCATTCGTGTTTACGGGGAAGATTTGATTTCTCAATGAATATAAATACGTCATCCTAAGTATAGAGCAATTCGTTCTTTCTTTCTTTCTTTCTGTCTTTCTTTCTAAGACATTTAGAGATAATCAGAGATTGATAGGTTTTTCTTGGTTCATTTGTTTTGCAGTATATCAACTGTCTAGGGACAAACTATTTTGATCTCTTTTAAATATTCAAAATCAAGATTAATGTTTAACGTTCATCTTTTATACATTTTTCTAAAATCGTATTTTTGTCTATAATAGTCAATTATTTGCACACAGTTTCAAGTATCATAAACAAATTCTAATACTTTTTAAACATATCTCTGATGCATTGATCGGATCCTAATAGGTATTACCAATGAGTTGACATGTAAATAATGGCAACAAAGGGATGATCCACATTCATTAGGTGTCGGAACTGGAGCATTATCACCAAATACAATTTAGTGTACTGCCAGAACACTCAAATAATTATAAAAATGAACTGGAAATAGTTCACTTTATATCGATAAGTTATATTCTATTTCATATTAAGTCTGTTCCTTTCTTTTTAGGAATATGACTACAAATGCAAATTATTCATGTTTTCCCTTTATTTCTCTATTTCTTTATATGTTAATGAGACCTTTTCTACCGTACGTATGAGTCCTTTTAACCAATTTTTCCTCAAAATCCAAACTCTATTCGACATTATATAACTATTAAGAAAATTGTGTATGTGTCACTACTCGAGGAAGAAGATGAAGTTGATTCATGATGAAGCTAATAATATTTCCTTCCCTAATCTATCTCATTCTTTAATACACGTATTTCATATTATCCAAAAGACATATTTTTGGTTGATTCGACATATTCGATCAAGCCTCTATTGGTATTTAACCATTAAAAACGAATATTTGACATCGATATCAAAACAGTATAAAAAAGTAGTAAAATGTACACAGTTTTTGAAAATTTCGACATGCGCCTTCTGATAAGATATTTTTATATTAGTCCTCACGCTTAATATCTTACTTAACTTGTACAGTTTGAAGTCTTGAGCCGAACAAAAAAAGTTGATTCAAGCATAACTTGAGGACATAAAATAAATCCAGAATAAATGTTCCGAAATAATTGTGGTCTGAAAGGTGAATTTTCAGACAACATAAACTTACAGAGAGTCTCAAAATAGATGCAACCCATTAATATGATAATGCATTATTACTAAGACAAGAGCAATGACGGTCGTTTGGAACATTTCCTGTAAAAAATGCATCATTTGATCTAAAGACAGTAAATCAATGTTTTTATAGTCGTGATTATATCAGCAAGATATGCAATCTTTTTTTGACTTTCTTGTCTCAGTATCGAATCAATTGACTGCATCTATTTTAAGACAGTTTTGAATGATTTTATCACAAAAAATGTAATGACGCAACTATTTTCCTCTCTTGTCCAAGGTATCATGATCGAGGATTAATTGTTGTTATAGTATATTATTTTCAAATCTGAAACAAAAAAAAAGAACTCAATATTATTTTTAGTAGTTATTAGCAGTCACATCGGTCCCATGTATATTGAGACACTCTAGATGAGCGAATATCGAAAATTGAAAGGTGTCCGTGGTGTAATGGTTATCGTCGTTGGAAATGGACACGGCGACACGAGTTCAAATCCTGGACGAGACTGATTGCATTTCACATAGCACTAATACCCTTGGGAAAGGTATGAATCCAATTATTCTCCCTCCAGCTATGGGTAAATAGTAGGGTAGACTAGGTTCTTCAGCCTTGGTGAGGCAACTAGTCTAGGAGAAGGAAAACTCTGAATTCAAACCTGTTAAACTCCGCTTAAAAAATTGACCTAGTGTCATATCCTGCCCGAGCGGAAGGGTTGGTAAATATGATCGAAAATTGAAAGTGTAACTAGTGATGAATATCCACATAAACTATCAATTATTGTAATGTTCATGTTCATATATGTATACTCTACGTTCATGAATTTGCTTAGTTTCTTAGTTAATTAGTAGATGCTAATTATCTGTGCTTTCTCTTTAGTCATAAATTTATGCATGCATGAGAAATTATCAGAAGGACCTAACTCGATATGTACATTTTGTTAAGGAGTTGGTCACTGGTGCAGACTCTTGGGATAGATATATGACCCCAAAATTAAATAACTGCAGACATAATGATTGAGATTTGGATTTCATCATCAAATAATTGCGGTGTTGGAATCTGAGGGACGAAGTTGAAATAGAGTTGGAATAGAGCAACACAATGACCGGCTGAGAGTTCCCATGGCATACTGGTGGAATTGCTGGAATGCAGTCTTGATATAAGCGAGTAAGAATTCTAGTTACGCTATTATGTTCCCTTTCGGATGAATACCCTTACAGGACCAACCATATCGCCCCTGCCAAGAGTCAAATATTATCTCTGCTGTACTTCTACAAGGACAGTTCAGACAGTAAATAACCCCGGGAAGTTGATATGACATAAAACAAAGAATCCAAACTAAACCTATTGTATTTAAGTATTTACAAACCTTTAAAGGAAGAAACGATTGTTGAAACAAGAAAAGACCTGAAGCAAATAATTGTAAAAAGCTTAATAATTTTCAAAAAATTTCGTTAAAACGAAACATTTATTTACTGAAACTAAATCGACTTTTTTTTTCAAAATGACAGTAAAATTCTTTTAAACTTCCTGGTTACTAAACTATCAATATACCTCTAAACATTGAACAGGCATTATATATATATATATATATATATATATATATATATATATATATATATGAGATTTCAATTTTGGGGGGATTCATTCATTAAAATCCTTTAAAAAAATACAAATCTCTTCCAGGATCGACTCATTTAAAAATATTTTTTTCTCTCTTTGGACCTATAACAAAAAATAATTTATATATATATATATATATATATATATATATATATATATATATTTATATATATTTATATATATATATATATCTGGAAGTACATAATGGAGTAAAATCCGACAATATATAAAGAAAAATTGATAATAATCTCTCCTTCTGCTTGGATTACCTTGTTATCAACTTTTCTTTATATATATATATATATATATATATATATATATATATATATATATATACATATATATATATATATATATATATATATATATATATATATATGATCAGTATATATCTGTGTGCATGTGAATGTGTCTGTGTCTAACAAAAACAAATAATATCACTCAGCTTTCAATTCCATCCTGTTCCCTGGGGGTGTAGAATGCACTGACAGCAGTTCTACAGACGAGTAAGAACTCCCCGATGAGTGTCTTGGGTATGACACTAAACTGAATTTGATGTTAAGACTTCATTCCTTGAGCTTTGGGAATATGGAGTACCACTTCATTATTAACTTTGATCTGGATCGGTAGTACCAGTTTGTGTCCAAATTATGGCTCAAATATAACCCTTCAAACACTTACTTAGAATAATTATTATAAGTTAATTAAAATCATCCAGATGTATGAAAATCCTTTATATTACAGAGAAATACTTGATAAATATAATTACTAACGTTAAATAAGAACACATGAAAACTTTTAATTGTGGGCAAACAAATAATATATATTCAATATAATCAATAGTGGTAAACATCAATACCTAAAAGCATTTAATTATCTACCAACATGGCTAATGTAAAAATATGATTAATATTAATTATAATTATTAATGTTATATAGCAATACTTGAAAACATTTAACTGTATTCAACCAAATGATCTTTGACTCGTCAAAAAATGAAGTTACCTACAAACTATTCGATTACAAAATACACACACAGACACAGACACCCAACACACACACACACACACACACACACACACACACACACACACACACACACACACACACACACACACACACATATATATATATATACATATGTATATACATATATATATATATATATAAACATGATTTGGAATTAATATACCACTTGGGTTTATGCAATTAAACCAAAAAATAAAAAGAAACGTATTTTTCTTTATGCTTGTTGACGATGATTTAGACGAAGTTCTCGTTTTACCCAAACGAAAATGATTATAGACTCGTGTGAATATTTACTGCAACAGTGTTAACTTTTTTCTGTCAATATGTCAAGTGAACTTGATGTTTCGCACCCATAATGAACAATATCACTTTATAATCTCAGAAACCTGATGGAGAGATCATAGAAGAGAGGCATGAAGCTGGCGTAAATAAAGAGATGAGGAGAAACGAATACTTGCTTATCTGTGAGTACCTGTCATAATAGCTTAAGTTAAGCGCTGCTATTCAGTGTTGAAGTAAAAAAGTGTGTACACCACACAAAATCGAACAGCATTGTTAAAAAAACAAAATAAAAAGAAAACAAAAAGTGCCAATGGCTTCGCTCCAAGACTGTTAGACCTGAACTGCTAGAAGAAGCGAATTAAAGGAGGAAGATTAACAAATTGTAATATGATCTCATACGTATTTTATCATCATGGTTTTCTTACTGGTTCATTCAACAGTCCATAATGATGAGGCTGCTTCTTTTTACGGAGTGAGAGGGAGACTTTATGGAATAATGGCTTTTACACCGGGGCTATGCGTTGAATACTAACACATTGGCATTAAAAAAAACATCAAGGACACGAAACTCCTTTTTCTCTAGCTATAGGTTAAATAGAATCACCGCTTTTAATTAAATTAATCACGGAAGTTGATATGTCAGTAAGCAAGGAAAGAGTACGAAGCAAAGAAGGAGTGAAATATGTTACTTAATTTCCCATGTTATATATTCCAAATTACATAACATTTTCTTAACAATGAGAACTCATATAGAATATTGTACATAGGTCGGGATTCCAGTGTCACAACATGGGAATTGAAGAGTAAAATTGAAATTGGAGGGCATGTAAAGGAGTGTAAGAAAAATAATGAAAAAGTAAAAGATTATTGTTACAGCACGAGATTAGAGAAATTAGGATTAAATAATTTACTAGAAAGAAGATTGATAGGTCATCAAACTGAAAATTTCAAAATTATTTAGGTAATTTTTAACTATGGTAAAGAATTTTTTCAATATTTTTCTTCGAACCAAAAATTTACTATTAAGACATATTTCAAAATCTAAGTCTACAAAACGATAGGATTTTTTTACTTATAGATTTACTTATTTTTGGACCAAATAGCCTAAAAGTTTCAAAAACCGATGGAGGGAAACAAATAATAATGTACTGGATGATTTCAGAGGTAACAGTAAGAAAAAGAAATTAAATTTAGGTCTTTCGGGATTATCAGATGAAATATTTTACAGTATTTGATCTGTATGTAGATATTATGTTAATGGCATATTTGTTTTGAGTAAAACTTCTTTTTTTTTTAGGTTGATGGAAGAAGATAGTAAAAACCTAAGATGCTTTACGAGTCATAAGAAACAAACACAAATAATAATTTACTTTCGTTAATGACATGAGAAAAGTCTTATTTAAAGTAGCTAAAAACCGCACTAAGCAAATTTACAAAAACACACGCACACACAAAATTACTAGTCTGAGGCATTCAAAAAGCCCAATTACTTGTAGGTAAAAAAGACAGCCATTTTTTTTTTCATTCCTTCCAGACATTGTGGCAATTATCTGCATCAATTTAACTTTGCTTGGTAAATTTTCGAGTAAATTTCGTGCTAGATAGAGATTTTTCCCAAAACCGATTACAACTAGAAAATCAATTAATGTAATAATCTATTTTAGATTAAAACGCAAATGTTTTCATCCTAATGTCCTAATCGTCTTCTCGAGAACTGTGTTAAATAAATCAAGAAGAATTTTAAAAAGAATTTGAAGTTTATATGTATACTTAACGGAGACGCTTGTGGTTTAACGGTTAAAGTCTTGAGAAATCAAACCGGCTTCTCGATTTGAAATCCTGAACGAAGCTATTAAGATAGTGTTAATACCCTCTAATCCAACTATTTTCCCTCTACCTATGGGTAAATTGTCGCGTTGATTGGTCTCTTTAATCGTTCTAGGAGAAGGAAGCCTTTAATTTCAAACCAGTTAAAGACTTTGAGAGGGATGGACATCTCCAAATTATTCCTGCTTAATAGACTCTACAAGGGTAGAGCACCCACCATAAAACCGGGTTACGGAACCAGTCATGTTTGAATTATTTTGTTTAATGGCCTACAACCTTCTTGGGTTGTTTAATACAAAGGCTATCCTTGTAAAAGGACAGTAGTGGTAATATTTAACGTATGGTTGTGGAATTAGTGAGGTCATAAGAGTATTTTTCTGAACGTGAACTTAATAACGTGACTGGAGTTCGAACTCGCTTACTACAATCTCGCAATTCAATGAATTAATCTCTATGCCACTGTCACTCTCCCTGGAACAAGGGAGGGTGGAGATGATGGTGAGCTCAAACATTCATAATATATGTTATAATGCTCCGATTCATAAATATACGTTAATGCACCACAGCAAAAATAGCATCTTATAGTGAGATGTTTAATGAGCTAACATTAAAAAAAAACAATTTCTAGTCAGACTTGATACTTAATGAAAATTGAATGTATTAGTATTGTCTTCGGATTGCCCAGCCTTTCCGAATGAATGAATCAAATCACGTTATCTTTGTTAAGAAAACATTAGTCGGTTGCAGGTTCTGGTTTAAACCGAATAATCCATGAGTCAACCCCATAAAAAGAAGAAAGAAACAAGAATAAATTCTAGAATAGACTCGTATTGCCTTTTCCTTTACGCTGTCAGGTAGTGCATGGACATTTTTAAATGTTATCATGAGTAGAGGGCAGTTCTCAATCCCGCTCTGTATCTCAACAGCCAACAACTAAGTTTACGCAAACTGCTATCACAGATTTTCACTACCCTCGACTCGAACTCCCAGAGATAAATTTAACTAATGGCTGCTCCTTTAATTTCAGGCAAACAAGACCTGTCCTCCAGCATAGACCATTCAGAAATAAAAAAATGCCTTTAAAATATTTTATCCTTGTGTATCTTATTGATCCTTGAAAGCGCCGGATTTGTAAACAAAGTGACTGCAGGACGCACCCATTTAATAAAGAATGCGACAATGCATTGGTGTAAGCAGCACGCAGGGTGAACCAGAAATACATTGACGTTGTTAAATTATATATAATTGGTACCCAAAGAGTAACGGTCAGTTTCAGTTTTGATCTGGCTGGATGCCCTGCTGGGGCAGTGGCTCACAGTGGGACTCTGGATGGGTATCCCCTGTGGAGAAGCAGAAGTCCCAAGTGGGGCCATGAATATGAGTATGTAAGCACAGCGTGGCAAAGAAGAAGTGCTTAAAAAAGCTATGAGTATGGCACAACGTGACCAAGAAGAAGTTCAGGGTCAATATAGTAGTGTCCAAGTTCTTTAGTCGTCTCTCTTCTCAGTCTGTCTCTCTCACACTACAGAAGATTCGACCCCTTTCGAAGAATAAAGCTATTTCAATTCAGAAAATTGTTATGGTTCCTTCATTAATCATTCTTCCTTGTGATGGTATACGACATTCGTTCTTTGCCGTACTAACGTGGCAGGCTTCTGTTGATTACTGGCATTTAAAAAAATAACTCTTTCATTCCTTTCGAGAAATCATTCTATTTCATTATCTATTAATTTCTATTGACCTCCCCGATTTCGTCAGGTATCCCTTGGATATTACTAAGCGTACACATCCTTATAAATGTATCACCTAAACGCATACGTACTCATACAGAGATGTTCACTACAAGTATAGGCACCATTGTACTGAAATGTGGGTTCCAAGGGACGGGAGAGTTTATAGTCCACAGCGTAACTGGTAAATGCAAATTATAAATCATTAGTCTTCATTTATTAATTTATTATATAGATATGCGGTTTATGGATCTGGTTTGAGTACGAGTCATGGTTATCTTTCGATGGCTGTTTTTGTTCTCATCTATAGAAGCCACTCTTATAGATGAGCAGCAGTAGTTCCCCGATCGAACTGACAATCCTGAGCGTTAAGCCCCAAGACTCACACGTACATCATGCTGCTTCCCATGTGTACACGGTTAAATTCACCTACCTAGGAAGTAGCGTCTCATCAACCGAAAAAGACATCGACACACGACTGACGAAGGCATGGACAGCTATCGATAGGCTCTCGATCATATGGAAGTCGGACCTAACTGATAAAATGAAACACAGTTTCTTCCAGGCTGCGGTTGTGTCGATACTGCTATATGGATGCACCACATGGACGCTTACAAAGCGGCTGGAGAGGAGGCTGGACGGAAATTACACAAGAATGTTGAGAGCAGTATTAAACAAGTCCTGGCGACAACACCCCACGAGACTCCAACTATACGGACACTTGCCCCCCATCACGAAAACTATACAAGTTCGACGAACCAGACAGGCAGGACACTGCTGGAGAAGCAAGGACGAGCTCATAAGCGATGTACTCCTGTGGACCCCCACATATGGATGTGCAAGAGTGGGACGACCAGCACGAACCTACATACAGCAACTATGTGAGGACACAGGATGTAACCCTGAAGACCTGCCGGAGGCGATGAATGATAGGGAGAAATGGCGAGAGAGGGTCAGGGATATCCGCGCTGGCGGCGCGACATGATGATGATGATGATGATATAGATATAATAGAATTTGTTATTGAACAATGAGTATTGAAGGAGGCTTTAACAACGTTAGCAGCTTAGAAAGAACAACATGCACATAATAGCAAATTATACAGGAAACATAAGAAGTTCTCTGCAAAGATAACTTGATGTTTTGGTTTATTTGTTTACTGATATAAGTTGTTATGTGAAATGCAGTCTCGTTCAGGATTTGAACTCGGGTGAAAACGTTAACTTCCTACAACAGTGACCATTGCACCACTAGCACTTCGTAAAATAATACAAATCTTTCCTGTTTAATGAGCACGTATTGATTTTTCTATCAACCGTATTTTTTACTCATGCCTCTAAAAAGAAATCCTCCTTATCTGGTTGAGAGATGGAAAAAACTGAATGGATTATTTTAAAAATTGTATCTAACTACGTTAAAGTTCGTGAATAAAAAGAAGACGATAACTGAAATGTATTCTTTTCTGGCTTAAGTGTAGGTTTGGTTTCTTTGTTTAAAGGCATTTAAATTTCTTGGGTTATGTAATGCCAAATCTACCCCTGTAGAAGAATAGTGGTGGTACTATTTAACCCATGGCTAGGAATTTTAGATGGTTCGGTTTGCTTTCTTTTTCTTGATCAGATATCAACATTCATGGGTAACTTAATATCAAAGCCATCCTTGTAGAAGCACAGTCGTAGTAAGCTTTAAAAGTGAGTTGTTGGGTTAAATGTGGTTATACCTTTCCTCGAGGTTGTTCAAAAGTGAATGCAATTGCACGACTGGAACTCGAACTCGCTAACAACGTTGTCGCAACCCATCTGATTAGCCAGGGAAAGTTCCTCTCCAGATAATTAGAGGATGGAAAAGAATGAATTAAAAAAAGTTCCAGGAATATCGATAAGGAACATCCAATTGCGTGTTCAGGAACAAAATTAAAAAGATCTTATTACATCCTCTGTATTAATACTTCTGGTTAAAAAAATATCAAAGATGAATATTTATAATTATTTTCATTGAAATTTTTATTCGGTTCCTGTTTGCCCCACTGACCGAATTTCACGAATATTGCGACAGGTGATAATTTTGAATCAACTGAAATATAAAACAAGCACTTACAAAATATTTTCTTTTTTTTTCTTTTGTGAATCAACAGAAGATTGATCCATGTGTTCCACATAGGATAATCTACTCTTTGAAATAAAATATTCGAACTAAGGTTCAAGGAGGTTTTAGTGGGGAAATGAGGGGGAAACTCTAAAGCCTAGTCTGCTCCACAGCATATCCATTACTGTATGAGAGGGAAAATAAACAGTTTCAGACTCTTTTCCAAGGGCATGAGCACCAAATAAAATGCAGACAGCCACAGCCGGAATTAGGCTTTCCTAAGACGATCAACATTATGCTACAACCAATAACACGTTTTCTGTAGAGGGGAAGTCCTCGTGACGTAGTGGCTAACGAGCTGGACAGAGACATCGTAGTAAGCGAGTTCGATCTACAGCCGTGTTATTACGCTCATGTTAGGAGTAATACACTTAAAAAGGTATGAACCTCTTTATCCATCTAGTTGACATAGCGATACAGGCAAATACACCTGACCAAGCCGAAACACTACTGCATAGTTTGGAACAAGCAGCAGCAAGCATAGGCCTCTATGTTAATGCACACAAAACGGAATATATGTGCTATAATCAAACGGGGGACATCTCCACTCTAGAAGGAACCCCTCTTAAACTAGTAGACACATTCACTTACCTAGGAAGCAGCGTCGAATCAACCGAAAAAGGACATCGAAACGAGGTAAGCGAAAGCATGGACAGCTATCATTAGGCTATTGATTATATGGAAATCAGACCTAACCGATAAAATAAAACGCAGTTTCTTCCAGGCAGCGGTCACATCGATACTGCTATATGGCTGCACTACATGGACGCTAACAAAACGGCTGGAGAAGAAGCTAGACGGCAATTACACAAGAATGCTACGTGCAATCTTAAACAAGTCCTGGCGGCAACACCCAACAAGACACCAACTGTACGGCCACCTGCCCCCTATCACATGCAGGACACTGCTGGAGAAGCAGGGACGAACTCATAAGAGATGTACTCTTATGGACCCCCACACATGGCCGTGCAAAAGCAGGACGAGCAGCACGAACATACATTCAGAAACTATGTGAGGATACGGGATGTTGTCCTGAAGACCTACCTAGGGCGATGAACGATAAGGAGGAGTGGCGAGAGAGGGTCAGGGATATCCGTGCTACTAGTGCGATATGATGATGATGATGACTGTTGTTCTAAAAGGGTAGCATTGGTATTGGATAATCCAGGAGGGTTGGTACGCTATTAAACAAATGAACAAAATCAAACAGAATTCATATGAACTCATGATGGTTCGTAATAAATCAGTTAAATAGTTTTAGAAAAAAATCACTGTAAACCACTTTCAAAAGATGTTTTAATGAATAGTTTTTGATTGACAAAGATGTATTTTTTCTTCACACACACACACACACACACACAGATTCATGTGTACACACAGGTATAAATGCATACACGCACTTAGATAAATGCACACCCTAAGATATGAATACACATTCGCACACTCATATATATGTGCATGTATATGTACGTATATATTGTGATATAGCAGCTACCTCATTCAACTAGTGACGCTGGTGTCCGGCAATATCGCCGACAGCAAAAGGCCAATCAAGTGAATTCCCGCTGGAGCAGTCAGAAATGGTCAGATGCGAAACTTGAGTATTTTTAAAAGAATCAATGAGTCACCAGGACAGTCATAGTTTACATTTTGAGGCTAAGAGAAATCACACCTTCCTGAATTGGTAAAAGGATGAATGTTTCCGTAATCGACCAAACAAGATACTAATTCATATCTTCCTATTTATGAGACCAATCTAAAAAAAAAAAACTTACGGCATAAGAAATAAAATATCTTTTTTTTATCAAGTATTTTCTAAACTTTCTTGATGAAATAAACTTTTTCATCTATTGTTTTATTCCGCGTAATTTTGAGAAGCCCACTTTACTGCAATTTTCCCTTATACGCGCACACATACAAACACACGTGTATGTAAATGTGTCATTCGGTTTTTCTTTATTTCTGTATCTTTCTACTCTCAAACATACACATGCACACACACACACACACACACACACACACACACACACACACACACACACACACACACACATATATATATATATATATATATGCGTGTACGTGTGTGTGTGTGTGTGTGTGTATTAAAATGAAAAGGTTAAAAAAATATTTTAAGTTAAGTATTTTAGGTTTTCTTTTTAAATCTATTATTATCAGTAAACTAGTGTGATAAGTTTTTCGGCTATTTTAGTCCTTCTCGGGCATTGGGTTTGTTCGCTATGAGCTGAGTCTCTTTATAGAACAGATTGCTTTGATCGGTTGCTTTGTTTTTTTTTACTCAAGTTTTAATGTTTGTGGCCGTCCAATTGGAGTTAATTGTCCTTAAAACATTTGATTGTTTTGTTAATGACCTTATTTTGTTTTTGTTTTGGTTTAGTTTTATGGCATATCAACTATTTTTGGTTATTTAATGCCGAATATGTTTTATGGATATAATCTGTTTTATTTAAAACAATTCAGTTTGATAAAAGTACACAGTTTTAATGCAAAAGACAGTTCTATATCAAACAGTTTAGCATAAGTGCACTGTTTAGTTCTATTTGACCCATAGATAGAACCCTATCAGGTGATACCTCTCTGGGCCAAAGTGAACCTGGGAGCGATGGTAATAAAGGAGTAATCAACATTCACCAAATCTCCTGCATTACTTGAGCAGCACTATCACATTGTTTAGTGTAATATCCAGGACCCTCGATGAGGGGGTCTTACCCCTAGTTGATATGCAGTTGGTGTATTCTACAACTCCAGCCGGCTGAGCAAACATTCTTTATTCTTTCCTGTTGTTTTTAACTCAAGTCTATGTAAATGTGTGTTTTTGTTATTAATGTGTTTGTATATATATGTACATAAGTATTCTGAGTGTGTGAAGGTGTCTAGTGGATGTGTGTATTATCTGTATCAGTGTGTGTTTTAGTTCCTTTTGTGTGTGTGTGTGTGTGTGTGTGTGTGTGTGTGTTTAAGTGCTTATGGTGCAATTGTTACCGTGTTAGCTGATGAAAATTGCAATCAGAGTTCAAATCCGGTACGCAACAATTTGCATTTCATATACTTCTGTTACCCTTGGGAAAGACATGAACTATTCTCACTCCAACTATGTTTAAATTGTAGCACATACTGGGCTTTTTTTTACCTTGGTATGGTAACCGGTCTAGGAGAATGAAAACTCTGATTCAAAACTGTTATACTATAATTAGATATTGATTTTGTTTCGCACTCTCTACAAAGAAAGGCTAGAAAAAACTTTCGATAACATCTTACTAATACACCATCATGGAAGATAGATATTGTGTCTTTAAATCCAAATTTAAAGGAATTAAAGACAAATTAAATCATACGAAAAAAAGCCTTATTTTAATCTTCAATTAAAAAAAAAAGGGTTTCACTGTCTCAGCTATGGGTTAAATAACACCACAACTGTCCTTCTTTAAGACTGACATTGAATAACGTACCAAGGTTTAGATGCCATTAAACCAGAAATCAGAAACCTTATAAACAGTAACACGAAAATAATAATGATGGATATTCTTAGAAACATTTATAAAAACTTTATTCGATAAAAAAACATGAATAAATAAAGAGAATCGTTTATTAATATGAAATATCGAAAGACAATCACCATGGTCTTTATTATTGAGGGAAATGTCGTTAAACAGGTTTGATTTTCGAGCCCACGAAAGCATATTTTCATCACTCACGAAATGAGAACAATCAGGAAATGAACACTCCCTGGTGATTGTCTCGGGTCACAACTAAGCAAGATTGATAACAGCTCAATATATCGTATTCAAAATTATCTATATGTTGATATTTTATATCACACACACACACACACACACACACACACACACACACACACACACACATATATATATATATATATATATACATAATAAAAAATGAAAGTGCATCAGACAGTATGAAAATACATGATTATGAAAAAATAAAAAGTATTCAGAGGATGAGTCTCTTTATAGTTGAATAATCTTCCAAAGTAAATCGTATCGGTTTTTTTCAGGGCAATGATTATATATATATATATATATATATATATATATATATATATATATATATACATATATATATATATATATATATATATAATTAAGATAATATCACTGAATTCGTGACTTTCTCTTTTACTACCCGAACTTATCGTCCATTATTTTTGGCAGGTTATCTAGTCATCACCCAGTATCCACTCAGATCTGGTCGGCTATACCTGGTGTGTCTATATGTCAGATTCTACTGGAAAACTTATCGACTCCTAGCTTATTTAACAGTTCCCAACATGTCTTGTTAATATTACTTGGGTTTTCTATAGAAAGAATAAAAAGATAAAATATAAAACACATAATTTCTGTTGTTCATGAAATAACAGAAAATAAAAATCTGTTTGGTATTAAAAAAATGCTGCTAAGTTTTGAAATTATTTGATTGAGAATTGGTTAAGTTATTAGATGATGAAATATAATTTTTTCTGACACACTTTATTCATATCAAATGATATAAAACTTTTTGATATACACTGTATATGCTGCTGCCATGAAATGTATGCCTTCGTCTAACAAATAGATATCTTTTAAGATGTTTTAAAGGGTTAAGATGTACCAGATGTGATGAACTCGTGATATTCATGCGTGGAAAAAGTAAATAGTTTCCCTGACGTTCGACCATTCCCGTTAAGTCAAGCCGAGATTTTTTTGTACAACTTTGTATCCATACTAAATATGGTAGCCCTTAATCAACACACGATTTCTTATCATTAATACAGTCGTTGAATATAAGGAAAAAAGTGATATATTTTTGCCATTGGTATTAAGGTCTAGAAAGACCGAAAAAAAATCTTCCAATTGGGTGTTCCATTAATTACATATTAAGCTCTGGCAGTGTGATTCAGCTTTTATATAATATGAATTTTGATACTTAAATGTCTTCCAATTTAACTGAGAATTTTAACATGAAACACATTTTGTTGAAAAGCCAGACAGCTTAAAAGAATATTTCCTGAAAAAGCGTAGCAGCTTTTCTCACGTTTGAATTCCACAGGGTGTAATACGCTAATCTTAACCAAACGGGTTTAATTACGGTCATGTTCATCACTGAAGGTAAGCGGTGATGAACAGCCACAGAAAACACTGTAAGCAACCTTAGGCATTCAAGCCAGACTAATCCAAGTTTAGTAAATAATAAATATAGCAAGTTTAATTCTTAACAGATATATCTCCTAGCTGGGTACATACTAAATGAAGTTTATGTAAAGTCCTGATATGTCCACCGTTGAGTCGTTTAGCCTTCAACCTATGCCTGTCGTATTTGTTTTGGTTTGGTTGGGTTTTATGGCCTAATAAGTAGAGTGTTCGCCAATGGTCCTGGAGAACGGGGTTCAATCGAAGGTCGAGTCATACCAAAGACTCAAAAATGGTACTTGATTCCGCCTTGCTTAATATTCAGCATTATAAGGTAAGGATTAAGAGTAAAGGGGAAAAAAGTAACATCCTCCCCTACACCTCGGTGTAGTAGCTATTGAAAAGAGAGCCTTCGGGTCCCCCAAGACTATGGACGCCAATTATTTACTTATGTTAAATCAATCATTGTAGGTTACTTAATGCCTGTCCTCTTTATAGACATTATATACGATTTGTAAACCCATAGTTTGTAGATAGCATTTTTAAACGAGCCATATGTCGTTTGTTTGCATACTATTTAATGGTTATATATATATGATTTGTGTGTACATAGTAAGAAATCATATTTTAAAATGAGTCAAAGCTAATTTGTTTGCACACAGTTAGATGATTCCAAATATTCAATCACGAAAATTTCTATTTGATATCAATTGTTTGTTTGCATTTACTTAAATGGTTACAAGCATTGCTACGTAACGCGAACAATCCAATTTATTTAGACAGGAAAAAATTTTCGAGTATTGTAATTAATTACTAATAATTCAATTTAATTGTTATTTGTTTACATTCAATTAAATAGTCAACCAGGTTTATTTGTAAAAATTTAGTTTAGCATAAGTATTTTGTGTGTGCACAGTTCAAATATCAAACAGTTTTATTTTGACCCAAAGATAGTACTACCACTCCGGTTCAGGGTGGACCTGAGAGCAATGGCAATGAAGGTTATTTTATATTACCTAAAACTCCATCTGATTATGTAATCCCGGACACTCGTTGTGTCGGGGTCTTACGCCTATTCAGAGGTGCATTCGGAGTATTCTACAGCCCAAGCCGACTGGGCTGGTTGTATTTGGAATCCTGGTAATGTCGAATATAGTGAAAAAAAAAGACAGGTTAATTGACCATTATAGAATTATATGCGAGTGGATTATAAATATGCATTTACATAATCCCTCTGATACGGATAGAATCCGACGCAAGTTCAATTTTTATGCGTACATCTACTTTGAAGTCAGAGTTTTTCTTCTCCTAGATTGGTTGTCATACCAAGTTTATTGAATCTAATCTGCTCTATTATTTTATCAATAGCTGAGGAGATAACAGTTGTATCCATGTCTTACTTAATGGTATTTGGGCTATGAGAATTGCAGACAGCATCGTCTATGGTTTGGACTCTGGTTGTTGATACCATACCCTATGGTAATAATCGTAATACCTCGAACGTAAAGTTACTGATAGAATCAATAAATTTGGCTGTAATGATAACCTGCTTATTTTGCCCAGCATATTCATGATTACTAAATTCTAAGATTAAAAAAAGTATAATGTTTTATATTAAAAATAATTCACTGTATTTATTTTATGAATCGTACGATAAAATATACAGCCTGTTTCAGTAAAATACTAAGCCAAAATTATTTTTGGTCAAAGTCACTCTCCCTAACTTGCCCTTTAAAAAATGAAGTAGTGGGTCTTAACGATGTGTATCTAGTTTCCACTGTTCAGTCTCTCTGCCAGGTAATGCACGAAAAAGTAAAATTCTCTGCTTTATTGCTCTGCTTCATTCAGCATCGCCCTTCTAAAGCCCGAATGTTTTATTTCTCTTGACAAAAAGTTGCAGAATTAGTACACTTACAGAAGGTTCACTCATGTTTTTCATTTCGCAGTAAATAAATAGCATATATATTTCGTAAATAACTCTTTTACTTGATAGATGTTATTGTCGCTTCATAAAACATTCCTTAAACAAACTCGGCTAAATTATCAAAATTAATAGCATGATTTCTTCAATGGAATATCTCAGTGTTGAAAAAGGGAGCGAGGGATGCACTTTCCTAAAACGAAACAAAACAAAAAAATCAGAAGTCTACATAGGCAAATTAGTCCACTTAAAAGAAAACAAAGCTCCAACGAAAGAAATGTCAACTGAAGCAATGGCATGGATCGAAAACTCGTTCAATTAGGCTGTCCACTTTGCATATGTTGTTCACAGTCATCCGTATCTAAAATACTGAGTAGGTATAAAATAAATGGGGTAGTTAAAAAAGGAAATCACACTGTCAGATATCGTGGCGTAACGAGAGAAAATTCAAAGCAATATGCCATATTAATCGAAATTGTGCAAAACAAAAAAACAAAACAAAACAAAAAAACAAAACAATAAAAAATAAGCAAACAAATAGTTCGAAATATGATTCAGTGTGATTATCGTTCCATGACTGTTACAAGATGTTTTAATATGTGTTAACTGTTATGATATATCTATAAAGTTGTAGTATGAGAACAATCTATCCTTGTGGAGTAAATAAAGTCTTTAGATCGAAACGTCCAGAAGATCGGATAATATAACAGTGAAAATATTGAAACTGTAATAAAAAGCAAGATAAAAACAATAATTCAAGTAAATCAGTGAATAATAATGATAGGAATCCAGACAAAATGTATTTAATAAAAATAGAAAAAAAATCCGTGTGGGATGAAAAACCGCACTTCAGGAGAAATTGAGACGCAAGAGTAACTTTTTAAATTTCAGCTATTTTTGAAATTAAACTAAACTAAGACTACGTATTTGTATAACTCTTTGATAAATCAGCGATTTGGATTTTTTTCAAAGAAAATTGAATAAAAATTCAGAAAACATAGTGTTTTTTTTTCATATTCGCGATGTTTTGGTATGTCTGTAAATTTTTAAAGAAATTAAATATAACATACAATCAAAATGGCAACTTCGATAGATTATTCTTGATAAATGTATTTCTGTTCATATTCCTAATATTTATCACCATCCCACAAAATTCCACAACACGTTTTGATTCCTAGCAACATCCCGATGTAAATAGATTATGTTCTGTACATAGTCATCAAGAGAGGACTGTCAAATATGTTTATTAATAGTTTATATATTGGTTGGCTAAAATCATTCTCTTCTAGTCGGTAGGAGGCATGAGGCGCTTTTAAGTTTGACTTACTTCATTCAAGACTTGATTTGATTATATTGTGCCAACTACCAAATAATTAAATAAAGTGAAACCCCAAATTACATAATTTCGGCCAACGTTAAATTCGCATTTCCGACACTTTTCTTTAATGAATTTCAGTCTGCGAACGTCATTACATTCGATGTTACGTTACTCTGAAACATCTCCAATGTCAAAATAAAAGGTCGTGAAATATATATATATATATATATATATATATATATATATATATATATTTATATATATATATATATATATATATATATATATATATATATATATATATATATATATATATATATATATATATATATATATATATATATATATATATATATATATATATATATATATATATATATATATATATATATATATATATATATATATATATATATAGATTAGTAAACAAATTATATAAAAATTGAAAAGGAGCCCTCAAAGCATAGCGGTTAATACGCTGGATTCTGACATCGCACGAGACGAGTTCGAACTCGACTCTCACAATAGTGTTCACTTTCGGACGAATGTTCAGGGGAAATATATGAAACCTCTTATTCCCCTAGGTGTAAATAAAATACTGCCACACATTTTCTTTTATAAGAATGGATTTGTAATTTAAAAAAACTTCGAAGGATGATATCCTTTGAAAAACACAAAATCAATAATAAAAGTAAAAAGAAGCTAAAATAAAATTTAAATACACATTAAAATGTATATATAGTACAATAAAATGTTTTCATCGAAAATTCTATACAAATATCGACTATAACACTTTTGCAATGTCTGGAATTTTTATAAATTTTAATATATTTTTAAAATCAAAATTAAATTATTTTTTAAATTACTTACGGCTTTAACAAGCAGCATTCTTCATTTTGTTGTTGACGTTAACAGTAAAGTTTTTTGTCGACATACTCTTGGTATTTAAAGGCCAACTCTCAACGTAAATGATATAATTTTATTTCATTCATTATTGCAAATAAATGATTATTGGAATTTATTTTTATGCTCTTTAAGGTTTAGCGAAAGATTTCATCTTTTGCGACTTATCTACGTAAGTTTTACGGGGTTTGTTCTCATTTGAAGTCACTATGGTCGGGTTATATGACAAAGGAAGGTTACTTCCAGTCATGTGGAACCAATTAATGATGCAGAGAGGGGTATGACCATTATTATATATATATATATATATATATAAAGATTAATACGACGAAAAAAACACCACCAAACCGTTCGCACTTTATGGTGAAGTTAGTATAACTGATCAAATGTGTATATCATTGTTTGTAAAGCCTCATATATATTTTCCACTCAGTGGCATTCAAATAGACTAATTGGTAATTGCAAAATCAAGACCTTTTTAAACATCAACGTTATACTACTCGATAGATAAATTCTCAAGTATTAAAATCTAGTGTAAATTATAATTTGTATGGCATGACTATTTTAATTACTTTGACGTTTGGCTCTCACACAAGTTCAGTGAAAAAATATCCCGGCCCGTATTTGATAAACATATTTTGTAAATAATGAACGTAACTAAATGTGAATGTTTTACAGTATCAAAGAACAGAAAAAAAAATGCCTGGTAAATATATTTCTATTTTTCTTTTCAGTTTATTATATAGTCTGAACATATACTGATCAAATAGTGACCGATTGTTCATACTAAACCGCACCCCTTTATAAGTCTCCAGTTCTGGATATTTGGTAAATATGGCGTCAATTTGCCATTGCCCAAAAGTTCATAAATTTATCTATAGCCCAAACTAATGTTTAATTTGAATTCATAAAACTTAAAACACTAATATGATAACTTAACATGCACATTTACATATTTAAATGATTGCAAAGAATCAATGTTTACTCTTTAATGTAGACGTTATTTGCTAATTTGACTTTGGTTTAAAATATGGCTTGATATGCAACAAGAAAATAACCAACCAAAAACCAACCATTATGTTTTTGCTGATGCAATTTTCGTTTTGAGATTGCATAAAGAAACAGCATCACCCTGTAAATTTATATATATATATATATATATATACTTCTTTTTTTTAAAATAAAAAAACCTTAATTTCATATTCTCTTAGAGTGCTATTTCTATACCTTTGCTAGAAATACACACACATACACACACACACACACACACACACACACACACATATATATATAGTGCAATTTAATGGAGACTTACACTTGGTTAAGTCGTCATGATAAATTTATTTCCGCTGAAATAGATTTACCATGACGACTTAACCGAGTTTGAGTCTCCATCAAATTGTACTATATACGCTCTGAATGTGAATTTTAATATACCCCAGCGAATGAATAGCCATACATTGAGCACTCTCATAGATTTATACGTTTTTCCTCATATATTCTATGTAAAGAATAATCCACACCCACTGTCTTTGGACACTGACTGGATATATATATATATATATATATATATATATATATTTACTAATCTAATATCTACCAGTATTCACGGTACCAGAAAAAAAAACCTGGCCAGGAACAAGAGATAAAAGTATCTCGAATCACCGCCCAGGGGAAAAAGTAAAAATTTTGGGTCAAAAAGAAAGAAAAGGCCAACCTCGTCCGACCCCTTGAAAAAATTCAAGGGATACGCAGTCAGTGGTCAAAAGAAAATCAAAAAACCCTCCACGAATCCTGCAATGCTACAATTACTAAAGTGCTCAACACAAGACAATGGAGCCAATTATAAAATTAACTTAAATCGCTTCCTGATGATCCGTTAAGGTGAAACTTTAGTAGAAGATTTTCGACTCGTTATTTTGGTTAGTTTTATATATATATATATATATATATATATATATATATATATATATATACTTCTTCTGGCAAGATTATGGAATTAGCACACTTAGAGAATATAAAATTAAGTTTTTTTTTTTTATTTAGCAGTAACTACACTAATAACAAAAAATACACTGTACAACTATTCATTTAATGCGGAATATCCTGGGTTCATGAAATGTTCCTTTAAGAAACTTAGCTAATTCATTTAAATTAATACTGATAGCATTTCAAGATATGCTGAAGGAAATATGGAAAAATGAAAGCATTTTTGAAAGTAATCTTTGGAAAAACAAACTAAATTAACCCAGTCGAAGTGTTCTAAATCTATTATTTTGCCAGGGGTAGTACGCAAACACACACACACGCACACACATACGCACACACACATACGCACACGCACAGAGACGTTTATGGTTCTTACTTGTTCACTTGGTGAGTTAATGGACGACCAAATGTTGCTGTATTGTTATGAACACTCATAAGTATCAACAGTAAATGTATATAAATTTTTGTATTTTCAATAATTATAAGCAGTATTTTCTCATGTTACTGAATTATAAGCATTCATCAGTATTGTCAAAGGGCATTATGACTATAATAGTTGCCTTTATTATTATTGCAAAAGTTACTCAAAAGCTAACATCATTTTTATTACTTCCCCATAAATACTAAGCCACATAACTCTTGACAGCGCAGTCTTTACACACACACACACACACACACACACATATATATATATATATATATATATATATAGAGGGAGAGAGAGAGAGACATACATATATATTCATATATATACTTACACACATATACACACGCACATACACACACACATATATATATACATACATACATATTTATGTATATAATTAACAGAATTAATTTTCAAACCTGTGCTAATATACTTAGATGTCTTTACCTATTGACACTATTTAAAGAACAATTTTAAAAGTTAACGCTAGACACTGCAATGGCCCAGATGCTCTTCTTCTTACAGAGTAGTAATGTACATACAAAAGTTACATCCCTTTCATAATACATTCTCCCCTGATGATGGCCCAAAGTTAGGCAGAAAGTACTTGGGAAATAAACAGTTATGGAAAATATATCAATCAATTCCCGCCAAATACTATAAAATCAATACAGAAATATGAAAAGATCAACACGAAAATATGTAGACAGAAAATGTCTATTATATTCAACGAAATTTGTATATATATATATATGTGTGTGTGTGTGTGTGTGTGTAAAGTAACACTCAACAAAATTCACCGCAAAACACACATTTCATATTCACAACAAATGAACCTTAATTACCATAGAGTTAGGTAGGATTCGATAAAAAAGAAACCATTCTGTTTGAAACTATCTATTTCCCCACCATCTATTCTTCCTTTCTCACGCTTATTTCTTTCGTCTTACCACTTCATAACAACATACTGTGGATATATATATATATATATATATATATATATATATATATATATAGGTTCATTCCAGTATATACACAAACATACGTATATATGTACATACGATTAACAGCACATACACAAAAATACTAACATTCAACAGCGCACAAACTTTGGCACCCATATTCTCCAATAACGGCTTCTCTTTTCAAATAAAAATGAACCATTTTATTCCTTTCTTTTTGTAAACATTCACTCTGTAAGACGAATGCGAAATGCAATAAACCCAGAGTCACAAACACTACAATGTAATACACACACACACACACACACACACACACACACACACACACACACACACACACACATATATATATATATATATATAGTCATCCACAGAAAGACTTTAGCTGTATCACAACCCTTCAGTATAGCTAGACACGTAAGACGCTCCAAGCCGGGATCAAAACCTTACGTTCAGCTGATGAAATACCCTAAGCCAACACTGCGACTCAACTTCAGATCGAGAATTAATGGATAAGAATAAATTTTGTTTGTTTAAATTTTGTGCTATCTGATACTGAAGTGCTCAATTTGTTAGAAGAGCTTTGCTTTGCTCGAGTGGCCACCGTTACATTTCTTTGTCAGGGTGCTCATATATATATATATATATATATATATATATATATATATATATATATATATATTTGTGTGTGTGTGCTTTAATCAAAGAAGTGATATTTCCACACGAATTGGTATCTCTGTGAAAATAGTTGACAAGTTCACCTACCTTGGAAACAGTGTCTCATCAACCGATACAGACATCAACACTCCAATAGGAAAGGCATGGACAGTTATTGATAGCATATTAGTCATAGTCAAATCAGACCTGACCGATGAAATTAAACGCAGTGATTTCCAAGCAGCAGTCCTGTCGATGCTGCTATACGTATGCACTACAAGGACGCTAACTGAACGTATGGAGAAGAAGCTTGACGGTAATTACCCAAGAATACTGAGAGCAATATTGAACAAGTTCTGGAGGCAACACCCCACAAAACAACAGCTACACGGCCACCTACCAACCATCACGAAAACTATCAAAGTTAGACGAATCAGACACGTGGAACACTGCTGGAGAAGTGGGGACAAACTCGTAAGTGACTTACTTCTATGGACACCTTAACATAGACGAGCAAAGGCAGGACGACCAACTAGAATCTATATACAACAGTTCTGTACCGATACAGGATATAGCCTTGAAGACCTCCCGAGAGCTATGGCCGATAGAGACTATTGACGAGAGAGGGCCTGGGAGATCCGTACTGGCAACCTAAGATGATGATAACATAGGAATACTTGCAACCATTTAACAGTGAGCAAACGAATGGATAATTATGAATATAATTGTTAGTGCTATGTAGCAATAGTTGAAGCTATTAAAATATGTGCAAACGAATGATTAAATTAAATTGAAATATTTAATAAAAAGTTATTGCTAATGCTAAGATGCAATACTTGAAACCATTTAATTGTGTGGAAGTAAATTTATTATTGATTGAGAGCTGTACATGTAGGTATTTTCTATGTGACAATAGAACATTTACGTGTCTGCAAACAAATGAATCCCTGATCATTTGAAATGTTAACTACAAACTATTCGTCTACAAATCATATATATATATATATATATATATATATAATTTGTTGGTAAGTAATGTACAAGTTTTCTATGTCATACTTATCAATCAACTAACCAAAAATATACATAATAAATTTACCAAAGACATCTTTCGTGTTGTAATGGGTTGCGAGTTAGTTTAGCTGACCATTTTTAATGAATTTAGTTCTCACTAAGGGCTCCTAACTTATAGCTTAGGCAAACTTAGGGAATTACAATATCAAAGTGTTGGCTCTCTTCTGACTTAAAGATAAACAAACTTATTCAATATTTAATAAAGACATCATGGAGAAATTGTGGACAGATATGGTATCATTTCTGGGAACATGCATGGAAGTTTGTTTTCATTTGATGCAGTATTTTATTGCTTTCTACGTCTTTCTTCTGGTGTGAATGTATTTATGCATAAGATAAAGAAAGAAAGAAAGAAAGAAACAGAATGAGTGAAAAGAATTATGTAGATTTTCTCAACAACTCAATTGTCAGAGGACATTAAAGATTCTTAGCATCTTTAGGAAACGCGTTAAAGTTTGCAATCATGGCAACACTTTTTTCTGTCTCTCTCTTCCCCCCTCTCTCTCTCTCACACACACACACACACACACACACACACACACACACACACACACACACACACACACACACACACATATATATATATATATATATATATATATATAAATACAAAACTAAAGAAAGTACTTCCATTCTATCAGTAATGCAACGTTTCTTAGACCAAAACCAAGAGAACACATTGCACAATGCTTTGCCTCTATTTTAACAACACAATTTTCAGCTAAATTCAATTTGCCTTACTAATTTTGATTTGTTTAACCTCAGCAAGACGATTTCTTGCATCTGAAACTGCAGCGTTCCAACGTAAAAACAATGCTTTCATTTTCCAGTCGATCTAAAACCTTTTTACATTTTTTTCGGATAAAATCAGATTAATGGACGTGCGTACCATTTTGGCAAAGATTCGAGTGAACTTGCCTTTCATTGAAAATATACAAGAAAATCGAAAAACCTTTTACATCGTGTCTTTTTCTGACTAACATTTTTATCATTTCTGATTTCATTGATTGATTTAACAGCACGTCAAATCTTCAAGGGTAATTTTATGCAAAGATATTAGGGAATCGGGTAAATTGTACGTCCAAATTTTCAATTTTTATATAGTTGTTTCAAAATCTTTAACTATTCATTTTTTTGCCTATGATCCAGTCGATACGAATAAGTTTTAAAGAAATTGTTTTGAACCTAACAAGTAATACCATTCCGTGCGTGTGTGGACCTGACAGTAATTGCCATGGAGAGGTAGTCCACTCTCGCCAGATCTCAAGAATTGGATCGTCTCAATTAGATGAAGTTTTGTCATATCCAGGTACCCTTAGTGTTATGGTGAACTTCGTCAGAAATGAAATCGGTGATGGCGTTTCCCGTCATGCTAATGCCCCATAAAAAGACGTGAATGTTCTCTCCTTCTAACTGCTAAGTGTAGGGCAGTCTTAGTTTCGACAATCAGTTTAATAGAAGTAAAACCCTTTTTCAGAACTACCCCTGTCCATTCGACAAGGACTGTTGAGTAGCTCTATGTTTGTATGTATTTACGTGAGGGTATATACATGTGTTTAGCTATGAGTCGATCATGGGTATGTGTATGCATATGTATATATATGGGTGTGTCCATATTAGGTCCGAAACATATTTGCATAATAATCACTGATTTTGTCCTGCGAGTATAAAATGCAGATATCATGTAAAAAGGGATCAACGACTATAAAAAATAAGATCTCTTGGAGTCCGGTTGTCTGCTTGCAAGTTCATGTATAGTCTTAGGTAGGCCAAAATCCGGAAGTCCGGGCCTTAATCACTGGATGTAGGCAGGGAGAGTCAGTCGGTTACTGGATGCAAAGAGTATTTGACCAGAGCACAGACAGCCAGGAACATAAAAACAGAGATGAGGTGAAAGAACGGATACAGAAGAGATGAAGGGGAACCAGAGAATGTAGATCAGAGACAGACATGCAATTAGGCTGGGAATTTTCAATTAAAGGATTTACGTTGCCACATGTGAGGAAACTTCAATCCGTCGTTTTTGTGACCTGAACTTCTTCCTCTTGTTAAACATTTATTCAAAATTTTGTTTGATATTGTTGTTTTTATGGCCGGTTCGTCGTATTCCCACACACCGACTGCAACAAGAGCCTCCCAACAAGTCTCCTGATATGTTACTAAAAATCAGATGGTGAGGCACCAGTCTTTAAACTCTAGAGAATGTGGAGTACCCCTTCATTGGCATTACTCCAAGTTCCACTGCAGACCTGGAGGCTGGCAACTGACTGAGTCCTATCTATGAGTCAAAAAGAACTGTTTGATTATTAAATGGTGGGCAAACAAATGACTTATTTTAAATTGAATTGTTACGAATAGAACTATTTGACTATTCAACTGTGAGTAAACAAATGAATGATGTCTAATTGAATTATTAATGTTAATTAATACTTCGAAACATTTAAGTGTATGCAAACAAATGAATTATCTGTGTTTGATAGCCGTACTTGTTACTACTAAACTGTCTGCGAACAAATAATTAATATGGATTTGAATTATTAGTATTTGATAGCAGTAATTGGAACCATTACACTTTATAGAAACAATAGCAGTACTAGAGTGCAAACAAATCAGTTATAACTTATTTAAAAATGAAATTACCTATAAACTATTCACTTAAATATATATGTATAACCATTTAACTGTGGACTAATGAATAAGTGTTCAATTAAATTGTTAGTGTTACATAGCTATACTTGGAATCGTATAACTGTATGCAAAAAGCAGAACCCAGGGTCATTTAAAAATGTTATCTACTAAATGTGTTTACAAATCCTATATATATTTAACATATATATGAATAGGATTTAGGTTTTAATAACCTACAGAAATTGACATGCCATAAAGCGCACACACAAACAAAATCACCTCTATCTCTCTTAAAAATTGATCTTCAGTCACATCCTATCTGAGACGGTGAGGTTGGGTACCCAGAATAACTCTTTTTGTATGTGTATTATTCTTTTGTAGAGATTATAGTCACTTTATTCTGAGTTCACCGATAGGACGTTTGATGTTATAATTCTATTTCGGGTGACAAATTATTTGGGGTAAAACATTGTTTTAAACCAACTAGGACTAAAATATGGGGGTATAAGATCTTGTAGAATGACAAGCATTGATTCATCATTTAAAGATTATATTCTGTTTTTCACAGGTTAAGATTTTATTGTGCTTTCTGCGAAGGAAAAAAACAGATATCGATGATTTAAAAAAAAAAAAGAGAAAAATGATGAATTACTTCGAAATAAACACTCAATGATTAAAATTATGGGTACTATAAGAAAATAATATCCCTAAATGATACGTTGCTAATTTTATTTCTATTCTACAACTTGGTGACTGGATAGTTAACATAAAAATTAACGACTTGGTGACTGGATAGTTAACATAAAAATTAACGACTTACATGAAAAAAATAGATGAATAAATTAATAAAATAATTGAATAATATAATTAAATAAATTGATTGAAAAATAAGTTTTAGGAAGTTTATATTTGCCTAACTCCTCCACAAGAGGCAGGGACTGACATAAGGTCAATTGTTAACCTAAGTGAAGCTGCTTTTGAATTCAGATTTTTCCTTCCCCTAAACTAGTTTTCTAAGCCACGCTAAAGATCCAACTGTTTACCCAAAGAAGGATTCATGCCTGTCCAAATGGAATCAGCATGAATTGAAATGCAAACACACAGATTTGAACTCGAATCCGAGATTATATCACCAATCACAATAACAGCTTCTCCTTTGATTTAGAAAATAAGTAGTTAACTTTTGCGGTAAATATATTTAACTTATTATTCAGAAAAAGTAGATTAGCATGATAATCATCTGAGTTTCCACCACGTCACTTTTGTCATAAATTTATTCTATTGAAGATCGGGTATCGAACTAATAGACTCTTTCAAATATGTTTTCTTTCTTCGGCGTTTTACATTTTAGGGCTGCGCTGTCACTAAGTGATAAACTTAGCCCTACCAAGCAGATATTGCTTTGAGGAAAGTTCCCCTTAGATCAGGTGATCTGCTTAATAACACCCAGGAAAACAAGGGGTATCGAGCTCATAACATGTTTATGTGTATCGTTTGAATTGCTGGTTCTCCAGAAGATCAAGCTTGATCAAAACTATATCGCCACCGAGAATAATTATAAGAAATATCAATTGACAGTTATTTAGAAGAAAGAAAAAAGAAAACAGGTATTTATAAAATAGGTAAGATTTTAAAAAATGATCTTACTTTTTATAAACACCTATTTTCATTTTTCCTAGTTACCTATTAATATTCACTGTCAATATTCTCTGACCTGGTTTCCTTCTTTGAGACGGAAAATAAATAAAATCAATTATTTATTTTTAAAATTTTTTTACCATCATCAAGTCGTACTGGTAGCACGGAGTTCCTGCTGTCTCTCTCTCTCTCTCTCTCTCTCTCTCTCTCTCTCTTTCTCCATATATATATATATATATATATATCTTGCCAACCTCCCTAGAATCTTTCATTCCTATCAGGTCTTCTAGACTGCATTCAGTGTCCACACAGAACTTGTCGGCCTAGACTGGTGAGTCCATATATAGACGTTCATGCGAAATCGACGTTTTCGAGTTTGTCCTTATATCATCTACAGTACCTAAGATGTCTTGTTCGTTTTAATTGGATTTTTTAGATAGAAGGCAAGTGGCTGTACAGCTACCTTCTTGTGGGTGCTGCTTTTAGGAGTTTTTCAAAACAGCATGTAGCATTCTGCCGTAGTTCTCTCAATTTTTTTCTCAATGAATTTCCTTAGAGTCAAGGTGCTGTATTTATTTAGAAGTACTGACAGCTTGGAAGAAATCCCGTTAATTCCATATGATTGACGACTGTCACTAGTAGCCCATGCCTTTGCTATGGGTATATCCAGATCATTTTTAGTATTGTAACCGAGGTATGTGACCTGCGTGACTAATTTCAGAGGCTTGCCACGTAAAGTGGATATGGTTCCTCATTTTTTAAGATGAATACGTGAATTTTTATTTCATCCAATACGAACTTTTAAAGCCAAATATGTTTATATTTAACCCAATAAAAATGAAAATAGATACCTTTATCAAAGAATACTATGGCCTTCCCAAAGGTCAATTAAGGTGGGAGGAAGCAAAATGAAACATTAATCATGTAATCTTTAATTACACTAGAACCAGAAAAAAAAACAAACAGACCAATTTAACCCATAACTGAGCTCGAACAACCATCTCTGATACTTGCGATTCTCTATTTCTCCAAGCAAATTAAACTATAGTTTGTTTTTTTTTAATAAAATCCACAAAAGATAGTCAATCATGAGAATACGGTTTTTGAAAGTTGTGCTTTGAAAGTGTAACAAGGAGAACCTACTTAAAAAAATTAACTTCTTAAATTTTCTCTTGGTGGGTAGGAGGTTCATAAATACCATTTACTCACGCGATTATGAAATATGCACTTATCTCGATTTTTAAGCAAATCTTAGTTTCAGGGATGTGTTTACACGACCCATCTGTCAGCGTCAGAATGCGACCCAAGTTCACTTATAAACTGGTTTTAATTCAGTTTTCCTTCTTGACTGACTGTAGTGACAAGGTTAACGATTACAGTCTATATCACTTTTTACCCATAGTTGGGTTGGGGAATTGTTTCATTCTTTTTATGAGGTCATGAGCACAAACTAAAATGCAAACTTCTTTATCCATGATTTTAACCTGGAGTCTCAAATTCCACTTCTAACGACGATAAATGTTACGCAAAGCGTGACTTAGTTTCATGTAACATTTATTCGACAAACGTTACCACCTCATCCATTTTGGCTCGTAAATACTTTATAACAGCTTGTCAATCCAGATCTCTATGATTCAAACAATTTCTTCTTTGTTAAAGTGCATTCTGATTAAATTACTATAAAAAAGAAACCACCATATATATATATATATGTGTGTGTGTGTGTGTGGGTGTCTCTGTGAGTGGGTGTTTCTGTATCCATATATATATATATATATATATATATATACCTTCATGATGTATAATGATTTAGCAGGTTGTCTAAAAAAATAATTTTGTAAAGTTATACAGCATAAAGATGTTTATTGCTTCGTTGATATTTTGCAGCTTTCTAGTTTCTATTTGTAATTCTAATTTTTTTGTTATTTGTGCATATTTTGCGCTTTGTGTTTCTTGGGGTGGTTTGCGAAAGAGTACCTTTTTAGGAAAGATTAAATTTAGAGAATATTGAGACGTTTTTCTTTCTTTCTTTCTTTCTTTCTTTCTATTTTTAAGTCCACCCTCCAAATAATTTTCTCTTCTTGCTGCTTTAAAGATGTATGTGTACAAGAAAAACAATTTCTTGGCTTATAAATTCGTTCTGTTAAGTAATGGGATTAATCATCTAAATTACATATCAATTTTATCTTTTAGTTCTCTTTGGGAGTCAGCACAGATGAAAATGCCGTTCCCACACGTAAAACAGCTGGAAGCCTTCAACTGGCACTGATATTATATGGATGGTCACGACCTGCTGTTTTCGCCAGTTCCTAAATGGCTACTATGGAGTTGGGTTTTGATATCTGGGATCAGAAAACGGTAACAGAAAAACATATCCGGGGATGTATACATTTGCTACGTACTTCTAGAGGCAGACGAGGTTCACAAATAAACGCGGGGATTCGAGTTCAAATCCTACATTTGAGTGTTTGTATTTCACATGGCCCTTTAACACTTGGGTATGGTATGCATCCAAGTATTCTCCTTTCAAAACGCACTTGTTACAATAGGACATCACTCGTATTAACTTGAATTGTAAAAAAGTCGACTTAAACCTAATAGTTTTCGTAACTCATAAAGTCAACACTGATCAGATGATTATTCAGACTGAAAACACTGATCAGTTGATTATTTCAAACTGAAAAACATAAATCTCAATGCTTTCAAAACTATACTCTCATCTCTCTCTCTCTCTCTCTCTCTCTCTCTCTCTCTCTCTCTCTCTCTCTCTCTTTCTCTCTCTAGTCCAGCCAGCTAGGGCTGAAGAATATGCCGAGTGTCCTGATAATGCCATTGAACAATACGATGGTGAGGCTCCACTTATGCAGGAGTTTTGGGGAATGCAGAGTAACCCTTCATTACCATCGCTCCTAGGTCCATTCTGTCCAGTATGGTAGCACATGATTGGGTCATATTTATAGGTCAAATAGAACTGTGTGACATTTAAACTGTGTGCAAACAAATGACTTATCCTAAATTGGCTTGAAATGCAACTCTTTCATCATTTAAATATGTATGAAGAAATGACTGATATTTAACTGAATTGTTAATTATACATAACTATATTTGTAAATTTTTCACTATGTACAAAAAAGGATAAATATAGAATAGAATTATCAGCATTCGATAGCAATAATTGAAAACGCTTCACTATGAAGAAACAATATCAATACTTCTGTCCCCAAAAAAAAGGAGTTCTAAATCATTTAAAACTGAAATTACCGACAATTTAAAATCCCGTATATCGTGTACATATATATTTAAAAGTGTGCAAATAAAAATAATTGTTACTTTTATATGACATTTTTCACTAAATATTTTGTCATAAACACGAAATTCCAGAAATTATTCTAACCTTAATATAACTTTGGTTTTCTATTTCTAATATTGTCAAGTAGTATTAGCTTTTCTTGGCCAGGTTCAACTGGTGGTTTGAGTGAGTTAGCCGAATTTAGGCTTCTGAATATTTCTTCTTTTCTAATGCTTTGCGGAGGAAGGGTCATTCAATTATTCGTTTCAACCTTACTGAATGAAAATTCCTTCCACATCAAGCACTAGAAACACGTATATCTGTATAAAAGAAGGAATGTCCAGAAGCTTAGACGACACAGACAGTATTAAACATACCACAAAAATGCTAAGCATATCCACTTCAAGTCTGGCAAAGTTCAAATAATGCTATTGTTATTTTAAAATAAATGGATTTCATTTGTAAAATCACTGCTGTTTACAATCTGTGCTTTAAAGCCCAAAAGATAAATACGGTAATTTCAAGTAACAGTTGAACCTGGTGAAGAAAAGCTTATACTATTGGACTTTATTAGAAACAGAAAACCTAAGTAAGCGTAAAATAGAATGCTTATAAGAATACAAAGAGCCATAAATAGGGATTTGAAGAAATTTAAAAAGAAATTAATTGTGGACTTAGAACTTGATATTGACAGAAGGAGGAAGAAAGAAGGGAAAACATTTTTATTCATTTTTTTCGAAAGCCATGGGAAACAGCATGGTGGACGTAAAGGCGAGTGGATAAACCAACAGTCGGTTCAATACCATGCCTACCGAGGCGCTGGGCGTATGAATCCTGGAGTTCAAAGGCAAGGAAGAAATACTTCAATTCTAAAATGCAAACGCGCAATACAAGTAGTGATATTCAGCATTAGAACCTTAATTAGAAGAGGGGCTGACTGCATCGGCGATAGATCATAACATAGACATATTATGCATTCAAGAACACAGGTACACTCAGCGAGTATATTAAATATCACGCTACTGGCAATGGATGGACGCTAGCCACTGCATCTGCATGGAAAAACTGTCAATGCTCCGATAAGAAGTGTAGGTATGCTAATAGGACCACGGGCCCTAAAATCACTAAATATCATAGAGAAAAGATAACCAAGTATGATGGTAGCTACTTTTAATGGCAACCCCAACGCAACAATTATCTCCGGTTACAAGCCCAGGGAAGGAGTAGCGCCCTCCCCTACACCTTGGTGTAGTAGCTATCGAAAAGGGAGCCTTCGGGTTACCCTCGACTATGGTCGCCAACTTTGCTTTACAAGCCTACCAATGATTGTGAAGAAACTGACCACACCACCTTCTTGTTCGTAACATCCCGAAAGACAACATTCTCGTCATTTGTGGAGACATGGAAACCCAAATTGTTAATAACGTAAACCACAAATTCAGCTTACACAACTCATCAAAAAGAAATGAGTATCATCAAACAGATTTCACGCTAGAAAATATATTAACATGCTCAATAGAAAATTTCAGAAAACGAAGGGAAAACTATGGACCTACACCAACGCAAGTAATACTGAAACACAGATAGATTAAAAAAGAAATGTAATAAAAGCTCATTTAATTGCGAGGCATATTCTTCTTTCGAGGGTGTGTCCTCAGATCGCCGAATTGTCACGGCAGAATTACGATGGGTTTACGAAGGAATACGGCCCGAATAACAACCATGGTACACTATGGCTGGTCCCGGCTTAATAACAGGGATATTAGAGATCATTATCATCATGTCACGCCGCCAGCACGGATACCCCTTACCCTCTCTCGCCACTTCTCCCTATCATTCATCGCCTCCGGCAGGTCTTCAGGATTACATCCTGTGTCCTCACATAGTTGCTGTATGTAAGTTCGTGCTGGTCGTCCTGCTTTTGCACATCCATATGTGGGGGTCCACAGGAGTACGTCGCTTATGAGCTCGTCCTTGCTTCTCCAGCAGTGTCCCGCGTATCTGGTTCGTCTAACTTGTATAGTTTTCGTGATGGGGGGCAAGTGTCCGTATAGTTGGTGTCTCGTGGGGTGTTGTCGCCAGGACTTGTTCAATACTGCTCTCAACATTCTTTTGTAATTTCCGTCTAGTTTCCTCTCCAGCCGCTTAGGTAGCGTCCATGTGGTGCATCCATATAGCAGTATCGATACAACCGTTGCACATACGCTAATACTAAGAAAAAAATTCAATGCACTACAGGATAAAACAGAAAAACATCCTCCGAATGACGAAAATGAGAATTTTGTCAGTGCCCATTTAGAAACGGCAGCAGACTGCATACCAAACTAAATAAAGAGGTAAACCTACAGTCCCATGGGATACATTAGTGGTTAGAAAAATTCGTGCAGACGTGAAAACTGCTTCCAAATGCAATAGGAAGAACCGAACCAATACCAATGCCCTGAAACTTAAAAAGGCACAAAATGAATTAGCTAACATATACCTAAAAGAACAAAAAGAATACATACAAAATCCGATCAATAAGATTGGAGACTCGGTTGAAGATAGACCATCTAGGATAGCATGGTGTCACACGGTCTCCCTCTGAGAAGAGAGAAATAAGAATTTCCCCCTACCCTTCTGTGTTTGAATTAACAGGCCTCAAAGACTGACCGTTAAAAGGAGGAATAAGGAATATAGGTAAACTCCCCGGCCTGACCATTATAAGAGGAAATTAGAATGTAGGTCAAGCTATCTGTACTCCATAACCTCACCTAGGTAGACAGAGATAGTAGTCCGAAGGAATCGCCTGACAGGGTGAAGGAAGAAGAAAGAGGGTAAATGATTGGCCAGAACCCCAAAGCCGGAAGCACCCTTTTTGTCAGCGGAAATAGGAATGAAGAAGGCAGTTCTTAGGAAAGAAGTTGGCGTGATCAGAGGTGTTGAAACTGTCACCACAACTCCGGGCAAAGAAGCAGAGCCGGGTTTCAGGACAACAGTTGGAGTGAAAATGTCGCCGAAACTCCGGGGAAAAGCGAAAATAATATTGGACAAGAAGATAAGTACCTTCAAGCTAAGCTGTACAGAATCCCGCTAGCTCATAAAAGAAAAAAATACTCTCAGAAGAAACCCGTCGAAAAGTTAAGTAAACCTTAAAGCCGTTTTCTCCCTCCACCCTTTCTCAGAATTGCAATTGTATGTTTTCTCTCTCTCAATTTAAAGAAAGAAGAAAGAAAGGAAAAAGGAAGGAAGAAAGGCATTTGTATTTGGTATTATCCGCTGGTAATGTAGCTGGCACATTAATATTTGTCTGTGTCAGCACGTATTAAAAACCTCGTTATGTTTTATATCTCCCCTCGTGTCGAAAATTATTCGTTGTGTTGTTTGCCCGTCAAGTTGCCTTCTTTTGCATATTCCTTTTCAGCTTCATTCGCCTAAATTTGTTCTCGCCAAATGTCCTATTCGCCTTTAGAAATATTATACGGGAAATTGGAATTGTCGACTGCGATAAATAATAATCTTATATCTAAACGTATAAGCCAATATCTTCCATTATCCTAGGGGTAGGAAGAGGTAGTGGCCTGGTGTGTGTGTGTGTGTAACGTGAAATTTGGAAATCCCTTGCCAGCGTCGGTCAGTCTAGCCCCAAATTAACCCCCACATTATCTGCCAGTTCCCCACGTGCCCGAAGAAGAAATCTTAATTGGAACTTATTTTGCGAGGGATCAAGTGCCAGACTGCCCCGACGTCACACGTGCGGAAAAAAAACTCCCGTCTTGGGATAAATATTTTAATCGCACCGTCACAATGGCAACCGGTAAACGAAGTGAGAAGGAAGAGCACTGAAAAGCTAACAGCCAAGAAGAAAGAATACAACTATGGAAACAACATTTCGAGAATTTATTTGGAAATCTCCGAAAGTTACGCATGAACCAATCACGAGAATTATTAGTAAACAATCAGACATCAATCTAGAACAGTTTAATCAAGAAGAACTCGACTCAATACTAAGAAAAATTAGAAATAGAAAAGCCGTAGGGCTTGATGAAATACGCTCAGAAGTATGGAATACCAGGGAATTGGACAATATGCTGCTCTGACATTGTAATGTCGTATATAATCAAAGCAATAGACAGATATACAAAGGGATGCATCCTCCCCTTCCCAAAGAAGGGCAACCTCAGATTGGCCAAGAACTACCGTGGTATAACCCTAACAGCCATAGCAGTCAAAATATACAACGCTCTAATACGCAACCTCAGTGAACCCAAAATTGAGAAGATACTTTAGAAGAACCAGAGGAAAAATAGAGCAAATACTACTCTCGCCTACGGCCTACAAAAAGAAACCGTTGCAGCTATAATGATGCTATATAGAAACACGAAAGTAACAGTCTGCTCCCCGGATGTAGACACAGACTACTTTGACATTGTAGCAGGTATATTGCAAGGAAATACATTAGCCCCATATCTCTTTTTTATCCGTCTAGACGACGTACTTAGAACATCAAGTCCTGGCGGCAACACCCCACAAGACACCAACTGTACGGTCACCTGCCCCCTATCACGAAAACTATTCAAGTTAGACAAACCAGACATGCAGGACACTGCTGGAGAAGCAGGGACGAACTCATAAGAGATGTACTCTAATGGACCCTCACACATGGCCGTGCAAAAACAGGACGACCAGCACGAACATACATTCAGCAGCTATGTGAGGATACGGGATGTTGTCCTGAAGACCTATCTAGGGCGATGAACGATAGGGAGGAGTGGCGAGAGAGGGTCAGGGATATCCGTGCTACCAGTGCGAGATGATGATGATGATGATGATGATTGATAAAATGAAGGACAACGGTTTCAAGCTGACATAGGAAATAAGCTGAAGACACCTCGCACAAACAATTATGAACGCAGACTACGCCAATGACATAGCGCTTCTTGCAAATACACCCATCCAAGTTAAATCCCAGCTACATATTTTGTAACGAGCAGCTGGTGGCATAGGCCACCGTGATAATGCAGAGAAGCCAGAATACATGTGCTTCAATCAAAGAGTCGACATCTCTACACTAAATGGTAGTGAGCTGAAACTAGTAGACTAGTACACCTACCTAGGAAGCAGTGTCTCATCAACCAACACAGACATCAACACGCCACTAGGAAAGCCATGGACAGCTAACGATAGACTATCGATCATATAAAAGTCAGACCTAACCGATAAAATTAAACGCGTTTTTTTCTAAGTAGCAGTCGTATCGATATTGCTGTATGGATTCACAACATGGATGCTAATTAAACGTATGGAGAAAAAGTTTGACGGCAACTACACAAGAATGCTGCCAGTAAACTTGAAGATTTCATTAAGGCAGCACTCCACAAGGCAGCAGTTTTATTGCCACTTATCACCTATCTCGAAAACTATCCAATTTAGAGTAAACCGACATGCAGGACACTGATGGAGAAGTAAGGATGAACTCATAAATGACATACTCCCGTGGACCTCTTCACATGGACGAACAAAGGCAGGACGACCAGCTAGAACCTACGTACAACAGGTCTGTGCCGATACAGGTTGTAGCCTTGAAGACTTACTGGGAGCATGGGACGATAGAGTCTTTTGGCCGGAGAGGGTCACGGAGATCCGCGTTGACAACGTGAAATGATGATGATGATGATATGACAATATCTGACTATAGCCAATATATATATATATATATATATATATATATGTATATATATATATAAACAGATTTCCGCATTAAACAACATATACTAGCTTATATGCCATTAAACCAGCATCTGTCTGTCTCTCTCTCTCTCTATATATATATATATATGAATGAACAAATCCATACACATTTTTTAAATCATAAAAGTGTTCAAATCCTGACCCCTACAGAAGGATAAAACCTGAAAAAAAATTATTCGACTTCTTTATATCAGCACCATAACTTAAAGTTCCATGTATTAAAATATGTAAACGTTAACTGAAACGCAAGACTAAAATGGACATAGCAAATAATTTCTATTGACTAGATAATTTTTTTAGGATGCCAAAAATGACAGCATTCGTAGGATTGAAAATAAGAAGACTGTAAAACAACATTATTACACACACACACACACACACACACATATATATATATATATATATATATATATATATATATATATATATATATATATATATTTGTGTGTGTGTGTGTGTGTGTTCGTGCATGTGTGTTTTTGTCTGTGTATGTATGTTTTCATACCTATAGTGTCCAGAGTATGACAATAAACAGTATCCTAAGACGAGACTTCAGTTTTCAATATCTGGGGAGTGTGATTTCATTTCTTTTTTTAACATTACCTCAAGGTCCACACTGTCTGGAGGTTTTAGCAACTATCTGGGTCTCATGTATTGGTCAGTTAGGTATATTTGCAAGTTTCTTTTTAATACATAAGCATATACATATCAATAAATGAAATCATTCAACTATGTGCAAATTATATGTATAGGATAGGATTTCTTGAAACTTCCTTCTTTTTTCTCATGAGATTTTTTCACATCAGTTTAAGCAGATAGTTTTTCCCTGGAGTTTGAGTGAGGGGAAGTCTCCTCAAGTTTCCAGGACTATTCTCAGTATTCTGGCCGTTAACAATTATGCTGTATTTTGGATAGTCTCCACCCGTCCTCCTTCTTCCAAGTCCTCTAGTCCCTTTTATAACCCTTTGGTGACTGTACCAAAGGCACCAGTCACGATTGGTATAATTGGCACCAACATGTTCCATATTTTTGTCAATCCCCTCGCAATGTCCAGGTACTTATCTTTCTTTTCACTTCCCTTCAGTTTTATTCTATGGTCAGCTGGCATAGTAAAGTTCAGAATTTTGCAAGTTCACTTTTTTTGTTGATTATTGTAAGGTCTGGTCTTCTGGCTGTGATTAGGTGACCTGTTTGTATGTAAAAAATCCATTGGAGTTTTTGCGTGTCATGCTGGGTTGGACATATACCATTTGTTCCTATGTTCCAATTTAAATTTCTTGCACATCTCCCTGTGGATCACCTTGCCCACCTAATCGTGTGTAGTCTTATACTCCTGTGCTAATTTGCTGCATTCGCTTATTGTGTGATTGAGGGTTTCCTCTTTATTACAGCATAACCAACATTTGCTATTTTGTTGCATCTTATCTATTCTCGGTTTGATATGATTGGTTTTTATGGTGTTGTTTTGTGCTACTATTAGGAAATGTTCTGTTTCTCTCTTAAGGTTTCCTTTCCCTTTAGGTTTCCTTTTCTTATCCACGTCCAGGTTTTCTCGTGTGAGATATTGTTTATTACCTGTTTAAAACGCCCATAGAGTTGTTTTCTTCCCACTTTTGTTTCCTCGTTGTTGTCATTCTGTTTGCTATCGTGTTGTCAGTATCGTTTCTGGTAGCTGTAATCAGCCCTCATTCGTGTTCTTTTATGTAGTCTTCGAGTTTCTCACACCAGCGTAAGCTGATGATTTCTTACTGGATTCTGATTGACAATAAGTCTCTTCAAGTCTCCAGGACTTTTCTGAGTATTTTGGTCGATCTAAATAATGCTATTGTTAGGATGGTCGTTCTCCACTCGCCCTCTAATTTCGAGGTCCTCCAGACTTTTTATCAGTCCTTGATGACTATACCGAGCGCACAAATTACAACTGGGATCACCATCATTTTCCTGTTCAATAGTCTTTTCAGTTCTCTGGCAGGGTCTATGTATTGGAGGTCTTTCACTCGAGTCTGAGAGATTGAAAGTCTTCTCCGATTTCTAGGACTCTAGTGACTATTCTCGATAATTCTGTGGTCTGGATGGTGTCGATTTTTGTTTTTATATCTTGTTGCTCCAATATTTTTTCCAAGCCATTAAGGACTATTCTGAGCACACCAACTACAATTAGTATCACCGTCAATTTTGTGTTCTACATTTTCTCAGCTCTCTGACTGTCATAGACTTACTACAGGGAAAATGATGACATCGTTTGTTTCGTATGAATAGCTAATCTTCGGACAAGAGAGAGGAACAAGACTTGTAGGTGCCCCCAGATAAGTAGTGATTGTTCGTTCATTGTATCTTCTCTAGTAAAACCTATTTCTTAATTAAGCAACTTCATATATGTTTCTTCATTCTTCTTTCACTATTAATTTGAAGATAAGAGTTATAATACTGTAAAGGTCAAAGTATTCGTCTATCTTTTCCTTTTTCTTTTTTGTTTTCTGTCTGTGATTTGCCAAAATGGAAAAATCCACAAGGTAGCATGCTCTTTTTTCTTGCTATTTATCATTGGTTTGGTATTCCAAATGGGATTTGGTGATTCGTATGTATCACAAAATCCTAAATAATATTTTGCTTCTCATTTTCTCGAACGGAATCTGGTTTGTGCATATATGAATTTCATTGTATAGTTAAATCTTAATGCCTAGTTTAATTCTCGGTTGATCACTGATCTCACCCAGACGTGCCTAGTGATATCAGCCTTTCTCATTCATTTACTGTATTCGCTTATCGTACGATGAAACGTTTCATAATTACTATTAGTTGTAATACTTTTGTTTGCTGTTGTTTTTGTAACTACGTCAGCAGGAGGTACTTCACTGGAGTTTGAGTGGCTGCAAGTTTCTTAAGCTCTCCAAGACTCAACAATGCTGCAGCACGCAAAGTCTCTTCCGCTAATTTCCAGTTTATCTGGAATATTCTCAAACATTCGGAGGACTATTCCAAACGCACCACCTACAAATAGTATCATCATCACTGTCATATTCCACAGGTTTTTAGTTCTTTGTCAAGGTTCTGGTATTTGTATATTTTATTTTTTCTTTTATCATTATTCTTTGGTCCGCTGGAATGGCAAAATCCCTTAGATGCAATGGAATGTACTTGTTTTTTTGTTAATTAATACAAGGTATGAGCTTCTGGCCGGGTGGTCTGTTTTTGCGGTAAATCGCAGAGATTTTCATTTGTCTAATTTTCCAGGACAAATTCTAGCTTGTGCAAATACTATTAGATAGTAAAATCAAATTTTAATATCTTCCACAATTCTCAGTTAACCACTTTTCTCATCCAGACATGACTATTCTTTTGCTCCTTTTGTGTTAATTTCCAGCATTCGCTTATTATGAGAGTAATCGTTTCATCTCTTTCTTTACATAAACTTTATTTGCCATTCTGTTTCATATCGTCAATTTTCACTGGAATACGATTGATCTTTCTGGCGTTGTTTTGTGCTGCTATTAGATGACATTCACTTTCTTGAGGAACATGCTTTACCTGATCAAACCCTCGCCGGGGTTCTTTTCAATTTAATCAGCAACCCTCCTGGCTACCAATATATAGGCACCTCGCCTTTCCCAGATTCGTTTC
The DNA here is from genome assembly GCA_963585895.1 of Sepioteuthis lessoniana. Taxonomy (NCBI): domain Eukaryota; kingdom Metazoa; phylum Mollusca; class Cephalopoda; order Myopsida; family Loliginidae; genus Sepioteuthis; species Sepioteuthis lessoniana. The sequence continues at coordinate 56,011,014 of OY757910.1, read as the reverse complement.
GTTTCGCCAAATCACACACAAATCCAAAACACCATCGTGACTAAAAGACTCAGACATCATCTACAAAATATTGGAGTAGGCCACGGCTTTTTTTTCTTTTATTCCATCCTTGGAACTCCAATCTAAATAATATTTTTTTTTTGCCGTCTGCAAAAAAAAACAAAAAAACAAACATCTGTAACACTTTGGATGAATCTCTGTCCAATCTAGCGTCAGCCCACGATTTTCTCAAAAACAGAAACCTAAAATAAATATTTCCTATTCCACGAAAACCTAAATTCTAAAAAAAAAAATTAGAATCAATATAATTACAAATATTAGTAAACCTAGTATAAAATCCTCTCGCAATGGTTTTCGTCAAATTTCATAATATGAACAGGAAATATTTTTTTTCTAATGTCGCCTTTAAACTCAAACAAACTCAAAAAATTTCACTTTACAACAAGTCAAAACAATATTACAACCACAGTTCACAAATGTTCAGTTTTCTTTTCTTCTTTTTTCAATCTATGTACAGTCTATTTTACTAAAAAATGTCCATTCTTTCTTTCTTTCTTTTTTTTATATGTTGTGTTCAACAATGTTCAAGTTTCTTTTCTTTTTTTTTCTCTGTCCTTTTTCCATTGTCCTGTAACTTTTTGTTTTTGTTTTTGTTTTCCTTTTTTTCTCTTTTTTTTCATAATAAATTGCTCATTCAATGTCCCTTTTTTTTCAACCTTATATCTACCTCTCTCTGCCTTTACCTTAATATAATAACTATAGGTTAGCTTCCCAGTTGATTCAATTTCAGTCTATAGTACCATAAATCAAGCCTGATTTATAATAAAACTTTCTCAATAGTTTACGAGCATTCTTCTTCTTTTCTTTTTTTTGTACAAAATATCCCGGGTGTTTTTTTTTTCTAAACAACCCAAATTTTTATCAATTCAGCCAACAACATTTCCCAATTCAAAACAATTCTAAATCTGAATCTGCGAATTTTTTTCAGCACATCCAATGATCATCAAGACTCTGCGCATATCTTAATTAGCTAATCTCCAAAACCCTGTTTCAAAATATCCCCCCGCCAGTAACAACCTTAAAGCCTCACTCCAGGAGGGAACTCCCAAATACCTGTCTGCCTCGTCAGACACAAAAAAAACGTCCTGATTCAATCAGTGCCGAAAATATCGATACTCCCATCTTCACAAAACCTGGTATGGCTTCTACCAGTACCCAAAATCGATCCCATGGTAGGGAGACTCCAACAAAAAACACTTCCGATCCACAAGTTCAAAACATGAAAACCGGCCCCAAAAGTCTTAACTACAGATATGCGCAATCCTTGGACAAACTACCGATATGCGGGATTCCAGATCTCGGACTGAAATTCTAATTATCAATCATCACTTGTCTGCACCACTGACAAGTTACTACAAATTTTTACTCACAAAAACCCCGTCTGCTATAAGATGTATTTATAAAAATATTGTTTATAAAAAATTTCATTCATAAAAACGGACAGAAACTGTCCTAGTCATCTTTCTTTCCCTTTTTTTTTCTCTCAGTCCTACAATACAATATTACCCATAGCAGTAATCATAATTTTTATCTAGGGATCACACATATTTAAAAAAAAAATTCCAATTTTATCCTTCCAGAAAGGCCCTAGTCATTAAAACTAATGCTTTCACCATTATAATCTATTTAAATCCTTGTTTGTTTGTTTTTTACGAACCCAAATATTAATTGACAGAGAGATAGAGTTTGAACGAGCAACCTACTTACAGTATCTTTTTTCTTCTCTTTCTGTTGCTGGTTTGTTCTTATTTTTTCTTTTTTTTTCTTTGCATTCCAGCATGTTGCAGTTTCTTTTCTTTGTTCTTTCTCTTTTTTCTGTTCTTTTCGCGTCGGTCTGTTCCCTTTCCTTCTTTTTGTTGCTGTTTTTTTCTTGTTTTTATTTCTTTTTTCTTCTTTCCATTCCAGCATTTTTCTTTGTCCTTTTCGTTGATGTCGTGTTGTGATGCTTAAGACTGTCGTTTACTGTAACTGGGTTTGTTCTGAGTCCTTGCAGAAACTCGGCTGGCAGGGCACCAAATTATACATGTTGTATTCTCACATGCATATACATCTACATATACATGCAGCATCATAACGACACAATAATAATAAAGAGGACGGGAGACTACTTTAAAAAAATATGTACCTCTCATTTTATTGTAAGGGTTCGAAAAGGGTTACACAGGGTTTTACTGTGAGAGGGAGTTGGAGACTGAACAAAGACTGCAATATATTGACCTCACCAGCCCCTCCGGACATAGTAGTGTGTCGTTCTCGTTCTCCTGATTCTCAACCGGAGACCCGAGGGCTCAGCTTTCTGCTGGGTGCTGGCTTTCTCTCCCACATCTTGTCACCAACGGGTCTCCAAAACTCACTGGGGGTCACGAGAGCCCCTTCGGCAGGGTGTGGCTTTCCCTACCACATCTTGTCTCTAACTCATCTTATCACAAACTGTTACTAACTGCTATGATATGTATTTTTTGCTCAATTTTCTGTTGTCATAGAAGTCTTGCGTTGATGCATCTACGCAGTCCTCAATACTATTAAATCTACTTCGTCCTTTATTTCTTAACACATACAGTCCATGCCATCTCTCGGGAGGAGTGTTTTCAGCACATTCAACAATTTCCTTGTACTTTAGTTCATTTGTCTGAGTTCCTTTTTTTTGTTCAATTTAAGAACCTGGTTATCTTGTAAAAAAGAACTCTCCAGGTGTTTATTCCTTTGATGAGATTTCATACAGAATAGATCTTGTTTTCGAGAAGATTTTTCGTTTTTATCATATATTTTTTCTAATTTTTTTCTTTATTATCTTCTTGTTTGATGGAGTCCGATTCCATTATACCTAATTACTTGCAATTTTCATATCTCCAAGAGTTTTGGTGCTTTCCTGATTTGGCCGATCTAATCCTTATGTTTTTCTTTTCCCACTTTTCCTTATCTGCATGGCACATTTTTCAGAGACAAAATTATGGTAAAATATTCTAATTCTTTTTATCAAGATCTTCAGTTCTTTTTTATCTTTTGCAAATAGCTTTATGTTATCCATGTGTATAAAGTAATTAATCTTTGCCTGTGATTTTATTCATATTTAGTTGTTATGGTACCTATCTACATCGTAATGGATTATTACTCCTCAATATATACCGATTCTACTTAACATTCGGGGAGATTACCTCCATGCAGACGTGTCTTGGCCTTTTGGCGTAGATCAAAAGGTAGTATCAGCGTTTATATTTTTGGTAAACCGCAAGTACTTTCGTGTCAGTTCCCACATTCGTTTCTGCGTCCGTTTCTGTATCCGTTTTCGTGTCTGTTCCTGTGTCTGTTTCCGTGACCGTTATAGCTTTCGTTTCTGTACCCGGGTTCGCATTCATCTCCGCATCAGTTTCCGTGTCCGTGTCCGTATCTGTGTTGGTATCCGTCTTGAGGCTCAGTATCGAGTTATCGCCAGCTTTCCAGTTACGTTTACTCTCCTGATTGCAAACTGCAATCATGGAGGGGTCTTCTTCTACTTCTTCCATCAAAGAAGTTCCGAAAGCCTCATCCCTTGATACGACAAATGAAACCCTCCTTATGCAGTCTGAAGAATGAGGGAGACCGGGGACCATAGCTGTCAACTAGTTCGATTGGGTCCAATTTGCCTTCACTACAGATTCCCTACGAGTCCTCAAGTCCTATTCAGCCTGGTTAAAAATTAAATAATTTAGAGGAAATTCAGTCATCTCTGCCAACAACCCCATGGAATGTCCAACAAAGAGATCCGGACGATTATAAAAAAGACAGAGCGGGCAAGTATGCCGAATTCTTTAAAGAGAACGAAATCTTGCCCATTCCTTAAATAGTGCAAAAAATTGAGCCCTGGATCGTCTCTCTGGTCGTAACATACCTTAAGATCAGAAGTCTTGTTGGTTTGGTTTGGTTTAATGGCATATCAACTCTTTTTAGGTTATTAGACAATCCAGGATAGCCTGGCAAACAATAAACGAAGTAAATAGAAGGAAGAGCACAGCCAAAGCAAAATTGAAAGCTGCAAGCCAACAAGAAAGAGTAAAACTGTGGGAACAGTATTTCAAAAATCTACTAGGAAGCCCACCGAAAATAACGGATGAACTGATCACCAGAATTATCAGTAAGCAATTAGACATTAAACTAGGGCCTTTCACCAAAGAAGAACTCGACTCGGTTCTTAAAAGAATTAAAAATAGGAAAGCTGCAGGGCTAGACGAGATCCTCCCAGAAGTGTGGAAGACTAGACAATTCGACGATATACTGCTCCGGCAATGCAACGCTGTCTATAGTCAAAATAGGATAGAAAGATGGATGAAGGGATGCATCCTTCCTTTCCCTAAAAAAGGCGACCTCGGATTAGCCAAGAACTACCGAGGGATAACACTTACATCCATAGCAGCCAAAATCTACAATGCCCTACTACGAAACCGCATAGAACCCAAAATAGACAACATCCTTAGGAAAAACCAAAATAGCTTCCGGAGAAATAGATCCACAACCCCACAAATATTGACCATCCGTAGAATCCTTGAAGGCGTCCGGGCAAAAAACCTTCAGGCGACATTACTATTTGTCGACTTTACCAAGGCCTTCGATTCCATCCACAGAGGGAAAATGGAACTAATCCTACTAGCATACGGCCTACCTAAAGAAACCGTTGCAGCAATAATGATCCTCTACAAAAACACAAAAGTGAAAGTACGTTCACCAGATGGAGACACGGAATACTTCGACATTGTTGCAGGAGTACTACAAGGAGACACGCTAGCCCCATATCTCTTTATCATCTGTCTAGACTACGTGCTTAGAGCTTCGATCGACAAAATCAGAGAAAATGGCTTCCAGCTGACTAAGAAAAGAAGCAAAAGGTACCCCGCAAAAACAATCACAGACGCCGACTACGCTGATGACTTAGCGTTACTGGCGAATACGCCTAATCAAGCAGAGACGCTACTGCATAGTTTGGAACGAGCTGCAGCAGGCATTGGCCTCCATGTCAATGCGCACAAAACTGAATATATGTGTGACAACCAAACGGGCAACATTACCACTCTAGACGGAGCCTCTCTGAGGCTAGTGGACAAATTCACCTACCTAGGAAGTAGCGTCTCATCAACAGAAAACGACATCGACATACGGCTGACGAAAGCATGGACGGCTATAGATAGGCTCTCAATAATATGGAAATCAGACCTGACAGATGAAATGAAGCGCAGTTTCTTCCAGGCAGCGTTTGTATCGATACTGCTATATGGATGCACTACATAGACGCTAACTAAACGGCTGGAGAAGAAACTTGACGGCAACTACACAAGAATGTTGAGAGCAGTATTGAACAAGTCCTGGCGACAACACCCCACGAGACGCCAACTGTACGGCCACCTGCCTCCCATCACGAAAACTATACAGGTCAGACGTGCCAGACACGCCGGACACTGCTGGAGAAGCAAAAACGAGCTCGTAAGTGACGTACTACTATGGACCCCCACATATGGCCAAGCAAAAGCAGGACGACCAGCCCGAACTTACATACAGCAGCTATGTGAGGACACAGGATGTAACCCAGAAGACCTGCCGGATGCGATGAACGATAGGGAAAAGTGGCGAGAGATGGTCAAGGATATCCGTGCTGGCGGCACGACATTATGATGATGATGAATGCCAAAGCTATTCTCCTAGAAGAACAGTAGTAGTACTATTTAACCCATAGCTGGGAGGATAAGGGGGCTCATACCTTTCCCAAGGGTATTTGCCCGAAACTGAACGTAATAGCGCGACTGGAGTACGAACTCGGGTACTACGATTCCGCAGTCCATCGCTTTAACCATTACACCACGAGGACACCCCCAAGTCTTGTTGGACTCAAAAAGAAGAATTTCAAAGAACTCATTCGAACTGCAGGCGTCCCTTGCCAGTATTTCTGTCACAGAAGCTTCACGACATGGGACGTCCTGCTACCTACAAAAGAACAGGCTGTCAAAATTGCAACCTGTAACATTGCCACTAAATTTTCCAGCTGCAGCCGGAAAACATGGGCACCCGAAGGATACGGGTAACCGTCTGTAACGTCCCGGCGTTCATTACTGAAGAGGTGCTTGCCTCTTTCATCCGCGCCTATGGTCGTGTTGAGGAAGTAACTCTGCCCAGGTACACTAGCGGGACAGCTTATGGAGATTATGTATTCCGGCTGTGTCTAACGAGGGAGGGTATTAAAGCCATCCCAGAAACTATTATTAGCAGGGACAGACAAATGATGGTAGTAGTGGAGGGAAGAAGACTACGCTGCTGAGACTGCAAGCAGTCCGGTCATATAGCCAAATTCTGCCCTCAAGAAGACCAGCCAGCTAATATCACTGCCACTACAGCAGCTACCACTAAAGAAGCAGCTCCCACCAAAAAGATAAAGGAAAAGAACCCGGTTCCAGACCAGCCTAAAACCAGTGAAGGTTGGACCGAAGTGACGCGAAAAATGCGGATTCCTCAAAAATAGCGGGATCTCCTCCACCTGTCAAGGAGAAATCCTTTGTTAGGGAAAAAACCGCAGAACAACAAAAGCAATAGCAGAACCATCCCCAGCAACACCAGAACCTGCTCAAGAGACAACCCCGGCAGTATCCTGAATTCCGGAAAAATCCTCCAGCATCTCCACGAGTTCCATCACCAACTACAAAAAAGAAAAAGAATAGAAAACCAACATAACCAACAACAGAACCACAGGAGGAGCCGATGGACCCAAATACTAACCTAAAAAAACAAAAAATAACCCAATACACCTCCCTAACAAGACCCCTTGGAAGGTCCATCCAATTTACTGCCACAACCTCCCCACTATCAACTTCCCCATCAACAACAACCTCCCCTACAACAAGGGAGTCCCCCTCATACTCCATCTTTACCCTCACTCACCCTCTCCTTTTCTCCTCTCCAGAACAGTTCAAAAATCGGTCCCAATCTGAAGTGAGACCCCCTCCCTTAATTCTACGGACAAACTTACGCGGCGAAGAGCCAAGTCAGTCTTACTGGAAGACAATCAAGAATAATTCAAGAAGGTAGCGGCTCTGTGCTCAGTAGATCCAGAAGCGGTAGGTAACTTCCAGCTTCGAAATGCACTGAAGCCGCTGCTGTATTTCGAAAAGATAAAAAAAGTGTGTCAAATTCACTAAATTTTAGGGATTCACCAATGGTGACCACCTTCGTTAATTCAGTTGGCAGCCGTACCCGTAATGTATGGATGTTCTTGGAGGAAGTTTGCCAAACTAATGCAGGCTTAAGCCTGGTGGAGGTGCAGCACCCCTTGCTGAACAAAATGATGACAAAATGTGCTGGGAGGACCCCTTCTTATTTTCACTCTTCCTTTGAAAGATCTTTAAAGGTGCAGTTCCCTCTTGAGGTCGGAGGATTGTCCGGGAATGGCCGAGTAACCCCTGAGCTCGACACAGCCTCTTGAGACAGACCATGGGCATGCTCACCCTTGATGATTTCCTGCCCATAGTCGACGCTGAGTAGGTAAGTGCGTCAGGATGGCTCCAAACCTTGCCAGTTAGAACGTTAGGGGCCTGAGGGATCTAAGCAAGTGCGCTTGCTTGCTTGCTTGGTGAACTCTCGAACCTCTGAGTGAAAGTTGTTGCAGTGGAGGAAGCTCACTTCACTTGCGTTGAGGACTGTCAGATGCTGGAGGGCAACTTTGTGGTCTTTTCAGCATTCGGCGCCTCTCGGTCGAACCGCGAGAAGCGCGAGGCTTTTTGGGCGCACTTTCCTGATCGCTTTTCCCTGACCTCCCCGTTCAGGAGTTTCGCAACTATTTAGCCGAACTCGCCCGCCTTGGGGCTGCGGAAGCGGCTTGTTGTGAGGGTGTGGTTACAGAATACGAAGTCCGTAATGCGTTGAAACAGGTCGGCCACAACAATTCGCCGGGACTTGATGGTTTACTTTACTAAGTGTACTTGAGGATGTCGCATATGTTTGTCCCTATTCTGACGGATGTGATCCATCATTAGTTTGCCTAAGGAGCCATTCCTGGTAGCATTACCAAGGGTGTGATCACATTGTTAAAGAAAGGTGGCAGGCAAGTTTGGGAGGATCTAGATGATTACAGGCCCATAACTAAACACAGAGTTAAAGATCTTAGCCCGGGTCTTAGAAAACCGTTTGCTGCATGTTATTAGCGATCTGATTGGACCGAAACAGAACGACGCAGTGAAGGAAAGATCAATCCAGGACAACTTGCGTCTGGCTCTTGAGATCCTAGAGTGTTTAGAAGACGACGCTGAAGCCACGCTGATCAATTTAGATCAGTCCAAGGCCTTCGATAGGGTGAACAACCAGTTCCTGGCGACGGTTTTGGAGACCGCCGGATTCAAACCAGGGTTCCGCAAATGGATCAGGATGTTGTACCACAACCCGTAGGCGGTGGTGCCCGTCAAGCGTTCGACGGCTTTCGTGATCGAGCGATCGGTCTGGCATGGTTGCCCCTTGTCCCCTCTTCTCTATGTCCTCACCTTGGGGACCTTGCTCCGTAGGTTTAGGGATAAGGAGGCTTGTCAGGCCCTGCGTGGAGTCTCCTTAACCGACCGTGTCCGAGCGAAGGTCTTTGCGTACGCTGATGATATCACTCTTTTCGTGTCCAGCCGACAGGACATACTGACAGTTAAGAAGGCAGTCGAAAGGTACGAGAAGTTGGCAGATGCCAAGGTCAACTTTGACAAGGGGGAAGGTTTGCGGTTGAGTACCAGCAGGAGTGGCATCCCCCTGCCAAGTCCCTTCAGCTGGAGTGACGGACCCGTCCGCATGCTAGGGGTGTGGTTCAGGCCCAGCCTCCAGCTGGAGGGAAATTGGTTGGTAGTACTGGCCAAGGTAGAAGGGCAAGATGTAGGTGTGCGCCGTGTACATCTTTCCCTCGATCCTTTACCGGTTGTCCGTACTCCCTCTACCTAAGGATCATCGGGTGGCGCTGGAACAATCCCTTTTCAAAGTCATTTGGAAGGGTCGAAGCCTGTTGATCTTTAGGCGGTCTGCCGTCAACGTCCTCGTGATGAGGGTATCGGGATGCCTGACCTCGAGAGTATTTGGCTCGCCGAGAGACTGGCTTACCTGGGCCGATCGTAAACGGATACGGTGTGGGGCCTTAGGGTGAGAGAGGCCTCTCTTCACCTGATATCCAATCCCGAGGCTGAAGGCCGTCATAGGACGAGGGACAGAACACTGTTTTCCCCCGGGTGCCGAAGGGCTATACGAAACCTTTCTCGGATCAGTGACTTTTCAGGGTCTCGAAAGAAGTGGTGTGCTCCGTTTCGGATCCTATAGTAAAGCGACTCGGCCGGTCTCTGGGGGAGATTCGCACCCAATGGAATTGGGCGCCAGTTTCGAGCTTCTTGAACAACTCCGAGTTCTCGCTCACCTGGCAGCTTGTCCGGAATGCATTGAACCTCAACGACTGGGCCCACAGAGCGTGATCGGCAGAAATACCCTATTGTCCCCGTTGCAGCAGTGGCTTAGGGGAAACGGCTTTACTACTGTGAGCGGGTCCACTTGTTCTGGAGTCACGTTGGGGAGTGGACGGCCTGAATGAACTTCAAGCAGCTCGGGCTACTCGATGTTGGTTACGTCATGTACAACGTTGACCCTCCGTATAAGGGTGAGAAGCGGGTGGAGTTTCTCGCGATCCTAGCTGTAGCTCGAATGGTGATTTGGGTGACGCGAAACAGGGGATTGTATGAGGGTGTAAACTTTTCTCATCACCTTCTGATCTTGTACTTTAGCATCAGCTTAGAGCCAAGATTAGATGCGATAGAAAATATTTGGGTCGCATAACATTAGACAAAAGGTGGGTGCATGCAGCGAACATGATCTTACGAAAGGGGACAATGATGGAGTCATCCTTCCCTCCTCTTCCTGCGCATCACGACGATGGTCCGGGTCCCTCGGATACCCAACCCCAGGTAAGTAGGAAATTCCGTATCCCTTGACCCCTTGACAACCTAGTTAGTAGTGTGAGGAGTGTGATCGTCCCCATCAGTCAGATATTAGCTTTTTCAAGATCCTCCCCAAATCCCATTCTTTTTCTTCCCTCACCACCTGCCAGCACCACCTTCTTTTGAGGATCTTAAACCTACATTACTGTATTCAATCTTGTCCTATTTCCCGGCCGCGTCCTATCCCGTCTCTTCTTTTATCCCGATTAGTCTAAGCTCCCTCCCTCATAGGGATAGCCCTTTTTTTGTCTTCTCTGGAGGCCGGAAAACAATCGACCCTCCACATCATAAAGAGGGGGATGGGAGGGAAACCAAACCGGATTTATTTTTTGTTTTCTCGGGGCTTTTTTCTTTAATACCCCATCATACTTTTTTCAATTGTATATATACCATTTCACTCCATCTGGGTTTTTAAGAGGGTCATTTTCATCGAGCGAATGAGGTATTTTGGTGATTGTTGTGCACTTGGTGACGCAAGAGTGAACATATAAAGAGCGGTTGATGATGGTTGTGTCTAGCTAGTGCTCCCTAGAATGATACGGTTTTTATCCTTTCCCCCTCCGCTCAAAACCTTTTGGGCCTTGTGCCCACTTAAAAAGTGTATGCTTTAGGAAATAAAACCTCCAAGCTAAGAGGAGCGTATGCACTATTCCCTGGGAGGCGCTGGGCTGGGACGCACATCGGTTGGCCGCGTTTTATCGTTGCGAAGATCTGGTTGGGTGAGTCCTGGTTCTAGTGGCAGTCGGTCGAGGTTAAATTGACCGGCATCCTCGAGCCTTAGGGGGCCATCCCCCAGGCTCTAACACTCCTTGGGGGGCTAGATTCATCGCCTGGTGTGTGAGACGCCTCTTTTTAGTGGAATGCCGACGGGGCTCAAAGCATTTTGGGGAATCCCGGGCGTGTCTTGGCTACGGCCCTGCACCCGGACCCACCAAAAAAGGCCATGTGCCATATTCGTTCGGTTAGTCGGACGGAAGACAAATACCGATAACCTCCAAGCTGCCTGATAGTACCGGAAGGACATCCCTAACTGTTTTCTATATATTTGTTCTGTTACTGTAATATATTTGTTTCAACTTACTTCTCTTGTCGGATTGTCTACATTTTGACCCCTAAACACCACAACAGTAGTTCAATGTGGACTTTCTGAGTATATAACTGTGTGAGACCATTGTTACAACAAATAATAGAGGCGAGAGCGCTTCTTAGTGGGATATGTTTCTCTGGATTTAACTTCTGCTAGAGTTTGTCCTTCTGCTGTTAAGTCCACATTTCTGTTTTTCATGGATTTCACGAGGAATTTTATAATTTTGTCTGATATTTTGTATATTTTCAGACATTCTATTATCCTATTTTGCCTTTTTGTAGTCAATCCACGCCATGGCAACACTTTTCACCTGGTTTTGGTCTTCTTGGAAATGTGATGATCTGTATGTAATAGATCATCTATTCATGTTCCCCTCTGGCACACTTTCCGTTCTTCGGGAAATAGACTGCAGATTCCAAGCGAGTAATAGATTCTCCTCTTATCTGTGCGGTCAGAATCTTCCACATCATCAGTAAATATGCTATGGATCTGCAGTTGCTGAGGATGTATTTTTGAGTCTTTTTGGGTCAGGGTTTTTTTTCTTGAGTAATCCATTCGGGATAATTGAAACTTGTGAGCATTAACTCATTTATTGAGCCAATCTGTCGTAGATAGAAGTGAATATTTTAAATCAGTGTCCATTCTTGCTATCATGGCCTGTCGTTTTCCACTTCGTTGCTTTTCTGAGTATTGGTCTTTGCGAGTCTTGTTGTAATTCAGCCTCAGGGACTTGCTTTTATTATTATTATTACTGATCACGAAATTGTAACTTGAAATAATATAATTGTGTATAAGTTATTAGTAGCGAATTGGAATATTATACATAACTTTAATATTAATTGGTTAAAACTATTAAAAATATCAGACTTAAACATTAAATAACCTTTGAAGGATTAATATACCTTAAAAACAACCTATCAAAATTATATATATATATATACATAATTGTCAGTAATGCAGCAATTTATGATTCCAGTTAAGAAAAATCCAGTTATTTGAAGGCTGCTTTTCAAGGCAAGAGGAATGGTTTTACACACCCTTTCTCTCTTTATATCTTTCTATTTGTACATGTGCCATAAAAAAAACAAATTTCCATGATTATGTAAATGTGGAACATATTTGATTCTTTCGGCCTCATTAACAAATTTAAACATGCCACACAGACACAGACACACACATATGTATAGTGTGCATGTGATTACAAAAATGTTAACACAATTATGGAGTATCTTTATCATATAATTCTAAACAGTCTCCACATGTGAACCATCTCTGCTAGCACATTCTTGGAATCTACTACAGATGATTACAAATGTTTAGAATTTAACGGCAGAATCTCTAATAGAAAAGCAGGTCTAATATTACGGAGTTCACCTGATGAATTTTCGATTTGTTTACAGGGATAGTGACTAGGTGGACACTTAAAAATTCTAGTATAAAATAACTCCTATTTTAAACACTTGATATATATATATATATATATATATATATATATATATATATATATATATATATATATATATATATGTGTATATGTGGGTGTGTGTATATATATATATATATATATAGATGTTTATGATTCTCACTAGCTCCCTACGTGAGTTAATTGTGGACGAAAATTTATTGTCAGTATCATTATGTAGAGCTCAATATCAGTGATAGGGTTTATATATATATATATATATATATATATATATATATATGCCAGTGTCAAATACACTACCATGCAATACATATATACATATATATACATATGAGTGTGTGTGTGTGTGTGTGTGTGTGTGTGTGTGTGTGTGTGTGTGTGTGTGCGTGCGTCTGTCTGGATAAGTTTTCGTAACTACTTTTTAGCATTGATATATTATAAAAGAATGATCGAATATTGAATCAACATCAAAGAGCTTTGCGTTTAATTTGAATAGTTTTTTGATGCTCAAATATCAGTATCATAACATCTGCTTCTACTCGGAGCAGGAATAGATGACACTCCCTCAATAAAGAAGAACATTTCAATCTAATGGTAATTGTAAAAATAAATATTTAACGTAGACAAATATTTAATTATTTATTCATGTGACACAACACGTCATTAGCCATGTCTATAAAACAGTCAATTGAGCATTGTTTATTTTACTGGTAAAGTCATTTGCGGACAACGGTTGATTTTCCAGTATATCATTTCAATCAATTAGTGCTGTCTAGAATTTCAATTATATTCGTACGTGTATTCAGAGTTTTTTGAACTGTGAAACTAGAAAATGAATTGGTCATTTACTGGTCGTTGCAGTATAGATTATTCCTAATTTCATGTAAATGGCATTTAGAACATTCTCTTTAGGACTTCTTATGCCTAACCTTATTATTTTATTTACTTTATCTTCTTTGTTTAATGGCATATCAACATTCGTGGGTCATTTCATACCAAAATTATTCTTGAAGGAAAAGGCATTGGTACTATGTACCCCAAAGCTAGAGGAGATGAGAAAGTTCATGCCTTTTCAAAGAATGTACCTTCAAAAGAGATTGAAAGAGCGTGATGAAATTCGAAGTAGTATACTACAATGTCACAGTCAAACATGTTAGCCCAACGCCACGGGGAGTTTATCTTTTATTCTATGTTGTCGATTGCTATTATTTCAAGTATACTTATCTGTCTTCTCTGTTGGCTGGGGCAGTAGAATACACCGACTTTACCTCCCTATTATCACCGGTTCATTGGTCTCGTGGGTAGAGTGTTCGCCAATGGTCCAGGAGACCTGGGTTCAATCCCAGGTGGCGTCATACCAAAGATTTTTAAAATGGTACTTGATACCTCCTTGCTTAACACTCAGCAATTTAAGGTACCTATCAAGGGTAAAGTGAAGCAATTCTGGGAAAGAAGTAGCGCCCTACCCTACACTTCAGTGTAGTAGCTATTGAAAAGGGAACCTTCTGGTCACCCTCGACTACAGTCGCTAACTTTACTTTTACTCATTTGCATCGTTCCCTGGTCCACTCTGACCCAGATTGGTAGCACCTGATAGGGTCTTATCTATGGGTCAAAAAAAGAATAAACAGTGTACTCAAGTAAAACTGATTTAAAAAAAAAAATAGAACTGTTTTGACATTTAAACTGTGTACTAATGCTAAACTGAATTGTTTGAAATAGAACTGAATTCATATTTAAACTGCGTACTTACGCTGAATTGAGTTGATTAAAATAGAACCGTTTTGATATTTAAACTGTTTACTTATATTAAGCTGAATTATTTGGAATAGAACTGTCCTACTATTTACCCATAGCTGGAGGGAGAATAATTGGATTCATACCTTTCGCCAGGGTATTAGTGCTATGTGAAATGCAATCAATCTCGTCCAGGATTTGAACTCGTGTCGCCGTGTCCATTTCCCACGACGATAACCATTACACCACGGGAACCTCCGATGTTCAATCATTTAGTAAGGATTATTATTACAGGAAATCATACATGCATATGCAAAGTATTTACATTGGATATTCCTGCTTGATGAATACAGTTATGTATGTTTGATAGAAATAGTTGACACTCTTTAACTGTGTTCACAAGTGATTGATATCAAATAGAACTATTAGAATTAGATTGCAATACATAAAACCATTTAAATATGAGCAAACGAATAAGCTCTAAAAATTTGGCATCAAATAATCCATAGTGATTGATATGTCGAATAGTAAAGTAAAGTTAGCGACCATAGTCGAGGGTGACCCGAAGGTTCCCTTTTCGATAGCTACTACACCAAGGTGTAGGGGAGGGCGCTACTCCATTCCCTGGATTGCTCCACTTTACCCTTGAACCGTACCTTATAATGCTGAGTGTTAAGCAAGGTGGTATCAAGTTCCATTTTTAAAGTCTTTGGTATGACTCGACCTGGGATTGAACCCAGGTCTCCCGGGCCATTGGCGAACACTCTAACCGCTGGGCCACACACTTATTTCTTAAGATTAGCTTAAGTCTGGATATCAGTATCCTTCTGGTTATTAATTATTTGAGGGAATGGCTGGAGAGTGAAATTATTCTTTTTATTTCATTTTATTTATTCATTTTATATTTTTTTATAAGACGATTGCAATTGATCATTTTCTTTTAAAACTTTTAAGGTATAGGTATTCTTTTTCCTTGCAGTGATATTATCGTTAATATTATCCACCAAAAATTACAGCAATGCAATTCTCTTTTTATTCATGGCTATATTATTTTAATTCGCTATTATCTGAGCTGATGATTTTTATTATTAGTGAAAGGAGAGAAAAAGGTAAACTTTATTTTTTCGTTTGATAATGAGAAGATTTATGCAGTTTGTTAATTTTCATTCAAATGCACGGCTATTTAAAGGAGAATGCTTCGACAAAATTCGTCCCATGAATTTTGGACCTTTTAATAAGTATTTGACACAGTAATGTTTTTGATTGCATACTTTATTCATGTGTAATTTGTGGAAAGGTTTTCAGATTCAATATCAATCTATATGTATTATTATATATATATACACACACACACACATACACACACACACACACACACACACACACACACACACACATATATATATATATATATATATATATATATATATATATAGCGATTTCTCCCACTTCCTAGATGACTGCTCCCTCTTAATCCACCAGCATTATCTGGATTGATGCTGTCACTTCGTCTGTCTCCCCTCCTATGACTATTTATTCTAGCAGCATTCTTGCAAAGTTTGAGGTAGAGATGACTGGTAAGCAGAGTGATGACTATCGATGTTACTTGATGCAGCACTTGGAGAAAATGTTAATGTACCCCCATGTGATGGTACACCCACCCTGACCAAGCACGCGGATGATTCTGTCTCCAATCCGATGACTATTTCACTGGCCAAATATGTCTACGATGACACGAGGAATCCGCTGTCTGCAAAAAAGTGTTTTTTTTTTTAGATCAAGACAACAAATCAATTGCTAATCAGAGTAATCATTTCAAGAGAAGTCGGATGAGAGCGCACAATCAAGAAAAAAAGAAAAAAAGATTGACACCAACGATCAGAAAACAAAACACGGCTTGCTAAATCTTGTAAGTAAAAATATTTTTTAAAATGCTATATATATTCACCCATCCCAGAAGTGGCAGGTTTTATTCCGTGACCTAATTCACAAATCAGCAGCTAGTCGATTTTTCAAGAAAGTTTAAGTTTTTCTATCCTCAATGCCTATAGTCTGGTGCAAGGCAATCACAGTAGTGGGTATGTTTGCGTTTCTTAATCATTGGTATAAATACCCTGTCATTCTTCCCTTTCATGACAATTCATGGAAGTGCCGTATCTAGCTTTAGAGAGAGGACTACAACCACAAACATTACTGGTTTCAGCAGGTTTTTGAACCTGGTAGCCTGATATTGTCGTCGCTTTAACTATTCATAATTGTTTTGTCTCTACTATAAGAAATCAAATCCTGTTTTAAATATCTTTCTCTACTCAGATCTTCTCATTGCTAGCTTTTATCAACCCAGAATATGAATTTTCCCTGATTTACGAATATTCTTGATGTTGTCTTAGTAACTTTTTCAGGCAATTCACCGTAGAACAGGTATTTTCGAAGCCTCTGTTCCATCTTAGGCACAATTAAACTTGTCCAGTGAATTTTATTTGCCAAAATCAAAAACTCTATATTTGTGCATTCAGCCATACTTGAAATATTAGTATTGTGTCTTGCTTTTCCACTAACCGTTGAATATTCACATTTATGAAAAAGTTCTAAATGCTTAAGATGTATCAAGTAATCTGTCCTTATTTCTGGCGCATAACAGACTGCAGTCAATATGCATGCTCGATAAATAGAGAGCTTCGTCTTATTGATGATGCTAGGACCTTCCCATGTTCTCTTTTCCAATTTTCAAAATGCATCAGATGCATCAGTATACTCAGTAATATCTACGAATCAAGAGAGCAGTCACTTACTACACTTTTGCGCTTTTTGAGAGATACTGAAGAAAAAGCACAAACAGAAAGAAACACCTCAAAAAACTTCTTTTTATAGAAATATCGTACCGGAAGATTATTGAGGACGTGATTACCTTAGAAGTAATTAAAACTCAGATGCTGCAACATTTATCTCTTCTTCCCAATTCCGAGGTAAGAGTTAAAAAGCAGATTGAGTGAGCTCTCCTGCCTTTCCATAGTGACAAGTCTATGAGAGGGGGGTGTCCTCGTGGTGTAATGGTTAAAGCGATGGACTGCGGAATCGTAGTAAGCTAGTTCGTACACCAGTCGCGCTATTACGTTCACTTTCGGGCTAATACCCTTGGGAAAGGTATGAACCCCCTTATCCTCCCAGCTATGGGTTAAATAGTACCACTACTGTTCTTCAGGGAGAATGGTTTTGGCAATAAATAACCTACAAAGGTTGATATGCCATTAAACAAAAAAACCGAAACCAAGTTTATGAGAATGAAAAGCCCTGGATTCAAAATGGATCTTGGAGAATCAGTCCGCATAACAAATTCTGCTATACACTCTTTAGACATATCTCAGCTGAACAACAATACGGCAAAATATATTGGGGTCTCGCATAGGAACAAAGGTAAACAACACTGATAGGGAAACGATCTTTATTTCGTTTATTATTCTACCATTTTTAGAAGTTCACACTTTTGGTCGATGTCAATAGAAATGTCTTTTTAAAGAGAAGTTTTAGAATTAAAAAAAAATCTCAAAGGGAAGTGACCTCGAAATAACTAAGAACTATAGAGGTATGAAGACTCCTGATTTAGCGGTTAAAGTTTATTATACCTAGCTTCTCAATCGTATCTAACCTGAAGATGAAAAGTCTTTTGAAAAATCAGAAGAAACTTTTGGATAAATCTATTCATAACCTTACAGATTTTGACTATCCATCGAATCATCAAAGGATTATGTGCAAAAAATCTTAAGGCAAAAGTTTTGTTCGTAGCTTTCTCTAAAACATATTTTCCATACAGGAAAACATGATGGAATAAATATTACTGGTGTCTCGAAAGAAACTATTACCGCCATAATAATACTTTACAAAAACACGAAAGAAATGGTTCATTCACTCGATTGTGACATCGACTTGTTTTTCATTTTCCCTGAAGTTTCGCAAGGTGATATATTGGCACCATCTCTATTTATAATCTACCTATATTTCGTCCTGCAAACGTCAATAAATCTTATGCGAGAAGAATATTTTCCCATTTAAAAAGATAAAGAAGCAGTTGATATACCACAGAAAATAAATGCTATATTCAGATTGTGATAGGATTTGACTCATCTCCCTGTTGCAAAATCAAGAGCAAGTAGTTCGAGACATTCACATCTGTGTTAACCCAAATAGGACAGAATTGACGTGTTTTAAATATATTAAACCATCTCCACTTAAAGTCACAAGTTTCTGAAACTAGAAGACAGGTTCCCATGCCTCGGTAAAAATAACCCATCTATGAAAAGCAATGCCATTATAGTCACAGGAAAGGCATAGAATGCAGTAGAAAGGTTGTAGATCACATGGGAATCTAAGATAAGAAGATCCTTCTCGGATAAAATAGAACAGGATTTTTTCAAAGTGTGACTTTGTCGGTTCTAATGTAAAGTGGCAAAACATGGACACTTACTAAACACTTGGAAAAAAATCTAAATGTTTATTACTCTATATTCCGTGCCATTTTGAATAAATGCCGAAAGCTTCAACCTAAAAGACAGCAGTTGCATAGCCACATACCTCTCATCTTACAAATCATTAAAGAAAGATGAACCAGATTAGCTGGGTAATGCTGTTGTATTTGGGATGAACTCAAAACAGATGTTGGCTGATATTGTACATATGGTCACGCTGAAATTGAACGACCAGCAAAGACTCACGTCAGCTCTGTGTAGACACTGAATACAACTAAGAGGATCTCTTTGGGGCGATACTGAGAGTAATGGAGGGCGAGAGAGATAGAGTCGAGGGACTCCGTGCAATCTATACGACGAAATGATAATATATATATATATATATATATATATATATATATATATATATATATATATATATATATATAAGCCTGTGGTGTAATGGTTATCGTTATAGGAAATGGACAGGGCGATACAAGTTCAAATCCTGAACGAGATTGATTGCATTTCACATAGCACTAATACCCTTGGGAAAGTTATGAATCCAATTATTTTTCCTCCCGCAATGGGTTAATAGTAGGACAGACTAGGTTCTTCAGCCTTGGTGAGACAAATAGTCTAGCAGAAGGAAAACGCTGAATTCAAACCTGGTCAACTTCGCTTAAAAATTGACCTTGTGTCATATCCTGCCCGAGCGGAGTGGTTGGTATATATATATATATATATATATAAGGTGTGGGCGCGAGTGTTTGTATGTGTTTGTGTGAGTACATGTGGGCGTGTATGTGCGTGGAATTAGAAAGGTAGTGTAAGTACTGGATAGTAAAACATTCAGAATTTTGCCTGATATAGATGGACACTTGCAAAAGCCAGAAATTCGTCTGCTGTAATCCCAGGCAAATGCAAATCCTCATTGGTAAGATTGGCATAACACAGTCTTTATCAATGATCTCTCAAGTCTGCGCATGTAACATACGAAGATAGTCTCAGCAAATATCCAAATATAGAAATAAGAAGGCTTGTTTTAAATATGGTGAACATAATTACCTAATATAAACTTTATAAAGGAAAAAGATCGAATAAACGTCTGACTACATGAGAAAACTTTATATATATATATATATATATATATATATATATATATATATATATATATATATATTTTGGAAATATCTAAACATTTTTCTTGTTTAAAAAAGGAAGAAAAATGACACACAGAAAGAAAGAAAGAAAGAAAGAAAGAAAGAAACGTCGTATCTTTTTTGAAACTACTAGATTACACTTAGTAATGTTATTATAATGTCCCAGAACAAAGTTTATATTGATATGTTATCACAGTTAACACATTTGATTCTCTGAATATTTTTATCCATTTCGTTCGGCCACGACTTTTATTAAAAGTCTAAAGTAGAAATATAAGCTGTTGTCGGAGTACGAGTATCGATCGTTGAAATTCTTTGCCCTAATTTGGTCATCGTAGCAAACGGTAACTGAATGAAAAATATAAATATACAATTAATTTTTCCCCCAAATTTGGTCATCCTACTAAAAGATAACTGAATGAAAAAAAAACAAAAAACAATTAAATTTTTTGCCCGAATTTGAATGAAAGAGATATCATTTCCGCCTCGTTTTAGTTCAGGGATTTACATGGTAGTCTTTATCCTAAAGATAGGAGCTTGGTAAAATTGTTAATTGTAAAAATATATTTAGCTTACTAAGTCAAAGAGCCGAAAATGAAGGAGAAAGAAACTGCATATAAAATCAGAGTTGATTTATCTTTTGATATGAACATGAGTGGACACTGGTTAAATTAAATTACCAAATGCATGTACCGCAAAAATAACTTATTTTGAATAGCTGAGGAAGTCCTTATGACATAATGGCCAACGTGCTGCAACAGCGATTAGCAAGTTCGAATTCCAGTCGAACTATTCTGTTTAGTTTTGTACTATTACACTTGGAGAAGATATTAACTTATTTATCCCATCAACTTTGGTAGAATACTACCTCTGCTGTTTTCTGCTCGGATAGCATTAGCATTGAATAACCTGAGAAGGTTGATATGTCATTAAACAATAAAACCAACCAAACCTAACAATAAGTAAGTAAAGTTGGCGACCATAGTCGAGGGTAACCCGAAGGTTCCCTTTTCGATAGCTACTACACCAAGGTGTAGGGGAGGACGCTAGTCCTTATATTCAGAATCAACATAAGATGGCAAATTTTCCTGTAGCGGAGTGGTTCAAGTGATTGACTACGTCATCCTAGTAAGCCAGTTCAACCTCCCGTCGATGCCTTTGTTTGATGGCTTCTTAAACATTGTCAGTTATTTAATGCCAAAGCCATCTATATAGACAGAGTGGTACTATTTAACCTATATTTTGGGAAATATAAGTTATACATTTTCCGAGCGCATAAGTCTGAATGTGAACACGAAAGGACGATGATTGTTCGAACTCGCCTACTACGATATCTCACCTTAACACATAAGCCACTAGGTCACGAGAACTAACCCATAATATATATATATATATATATATATATATATACTTGTATGTATACATAATCAGAGAAAAAATCTCGGTGGTAGGAGTATCCATTATGAGTGGTCAATACCCACGGCCATCGACATATTCTACAATTGAAAAGGGTCATCATAGACTTGAACTAAATTCATAATGACACCAATGAATTGAATTTTTTTTTTTTTTTAAGTGATATATATATATATATATATATATGTGTGTGTGTGTGTGTGTGTGTATGTGTGTTTGTGTGTGTGTGTGTGTGTGTTGGTGCTTAGGCCTAACGAGTCAAATGAGGAAACTGCTAGAGAAATAAGGATGAAGTTATAATTGACCTTTTAAAGATTCCTGCACATAGTTGCCCCAGTGTTAACTGACAGCAAACATTTGCTGATACTAGTTGTATTCTAGAGTTCAACATAGACGATAGGATGGTTGATTATAGGGACTGTTGGCCAGAGAGAGTCAGAAAACTAAATGTTATCCATATTACTTGCGATGATCATGATGATATATCTATATACCTCTCTGTGTGTATGTGTATATGTAATGAAAAAAAGTTTTCAAAATGTGTAGTGCGTCCAGAAACGGCATATGAATCTGCAGTACGTAACACATTTACGGCCCTGTTCATCAATAACAGAAAACTCTAATACACGTGTTGAAGTCTTGTTTTAAGCTTATGATATATGGCGCAAATTTTCTGATAAGGCTGTGTAAGATGATCTTCTGAAGTTGATAGTGAACAAGATGCTGGGATATCAGAAAGTGTCATCTTGTTGGGTCATAAACATCGACCAATAAAAACACATTCAAGCACGTGATTGCATTGGTATAATGTTTTATCGCCTCCACCGGGTATTCTAAACCTAACTACTTTAGATTATCATCTGTTTGAGCCACTTAAGTGGATTTATCCCATAAACAGTAATATATATGCCAGGGTCATCCAAGCAAGGAGCGTCCGTGGTTAGCTTGCTGGATTAACACATCGTTGTAAGGGAGTTCAAACTGAAGTCGTATTATTACGTTACCGTTTGGACGGATAACTTTTTGAAGGCTCAAGCCGTTGGTTTTATAACATCACAACTAAAAGAGAACAATTCGTACTATTTAACGCATAGTTAGAGTGATAAGAGGACACCTTTCTTTAGGTATTATTCCGAAAGCGAACTCTGTAGAGTGACTGGAATTCGAACTTTCTTATATGATGTTGCAATTAACCACGTTATCCATTAGGCGCCAGTAACTAAGTTGTGGTTAATGTGCTGAACTGTTACACAACAATAAGCGATTTAAATATCTCTCTCTATCTATTTCTCTCTCTCTCTCTCTCTCTCTCTCTCTCTCTCTCTCTCTCTCTCTCTGTAGATACATATTAACTGATGGGACCTTCACTGATAGCATGAATAATGATATCTTCAAATTACCCTTACGCTGTGTCGAATTTTAATTTCTGTAGCAGTATTTGAAATCTTACCAAGAATTGTTTCAGCAATATATTAACTTATATCAATTTTGTTAATGTTACAGTTTGATGGAGAAATACGTAATAATTGTACATCTTCAAATTATAGATAACATTCCGAAAGATTCCTTGCTTAATATCTTGATATTTAATAAGAACATATTTGATTTATGAGTGGATGTTTCGGCTCTCAATGAGTTTAACCTTCCTGGTTCGAAAAAAGGTCACATTCGATGAAAGTGGTTATCAAATAAACTGTCAATTAATTCAAATTATCGAGGCAAGTTAGTAAAAACTTGAAATTATTTATTAAACAGTTGGTGATTTTCTGATTTCTTCTATAATAACCTGTTTTATTTTAGTTAATAAGTAATTTTATGGGAATATAAACATAAATTAATCACTTGGAAAATCGTTACCTTTATTACATTTTATACAGACACCTGAGAAAAGAATTGAAATGGAATAGTGTGGTTATGTAGATTGGGAAATCATGAATAAATAGGCTGGCAGATGTGAATATGAATAATATCGTAAAGTTTTACATAGTCTTTAATCATACACGTGAAAGAGACTTTTTTCGGTTAGCTACCCATATCAAACTAGTCGAGTGGCCCATCCTGACACCGTGTTTAGTTGGATAATGCCTATTCGTACAATAAGCTTTAAAGAAGAGGTTTGTTACTGTAAGAATAGGGCCCCGTTATTTATGTTATTATTTATTTTCTACTGTTTACAATAACCCTAAACAGAAATCCTGAACTAACGTGATTGACCTTTTCTCAGCCTTGCAAATAATTTCCCGTGATTGATCCCTTGTTACCCATCACAGAGTAAGGCAGGTTCCCTACTGATGTGAGTTGCCACCGACATGGCCAGACATCAATTTCACCGGTGATTTGACGCTCCGAACAAATTCGGTCATCAGGTGTACAAGTGATGGATGGTGACCTCAACACAACTGGGCACAAGTTCACTGGGGATGTGAGATACCACCAATACAACCGAACATCAGTTTCACTGGTGAGTAGGTGCCCCACATACAGCCTGTCATCGGGATTACTACTGATGAGAGGTGACCTAGATACAGCCAGGTGCAATGTTCTCTGTTAATGTGAGGTGACACAAATCCTGCCGGACATCGGGTTCACTTGTGATTAGGTGCCCCAGTACTCTAATGATTGGAGTTAACCTCAACACGGCCGGTATAAGGTTCACTGGTGATGTGAGGCGCCACCGACACAGCTGAGCAACAGGTTTACTAGTAATTTCGCGCCCACTACTGGCATAATCGTTAGAGTGTTCACCAATGGCATGGGAGACCTAGGTTCAATCCCAGGTCGAGTCATACCAAAGACTCAAAAAATGATTCTTGGTGCCTCCTTGCTTAACACTCAGCATTATAAGGTACGGATCAAGGGTAAAGTGCGTTAATTCTGGGAAAGGAGTAGCACCCTCCCCTGCTCCTTGGTGTAGTAGCTATCGAAAAGGGAGCCTTCGGGTTACTCTCGACTACGGTCGTCAAATTTACTTTTACTTACATCATATTTTAAACAACTTTACTTTTCAATGTAGTACATATAGTATATCGTCATGAAATAAAAAATAAAGTAGATAAAAGCAGCTAAAAATAAGAAACTCTACATAATACATAGTATCTTTACAAACTAATCTTTAAACAAATCATTAGATGTATACTTTTTGAAACTTACTTCCATAGATTTAGGTCAAGTCACAATGAAAACGCTGGTTTCTGCTAAATAAGCTACTTCAGTTCTTAGATCGGTGACTATTCACTTCTTATGAAAACCTAAGGTATGTGTGTTAAACGATGCAAAGTTTATTAAATCATTAATATCAGCATTTTCTTAGTTTTTATTAGTATCAGATTTCTTTCACAAATATTTCCCATGACGATCACGCTTCTATGCACAGCCAACCAGCCTTACAGATGGGATTCTTTTCTTCTCCAAAAGAAATTTAACGAGAAAATATCCTGGCATATAGCATTAAGGAAGACGTGAAGATGAGACCATTCCTAATTTTCTGACAAGAAGATCGGGATAGTGTCTTACAATAGAATCCCTGGTTATCTTTACATTATTATAGAGCCACGGAATACCTAGGGGCCCTGAACAGAAAATAAGAATTCTGCAGCGCAATGTCAAGATTGTGGAATTTTTTCTGATGTATTCTTTTGTGTCTTTCCTGAATACTGGAATTTGCCAAATACAAGTCTGTTCGATCTACACCTTTCATTGAAAGGTGATGGCATTTTTCTCGGGTTCTTGCAGGGGTCTTCAAAACTTCTTCTTTTGTACTTGGTACTATAGATAAGATTAAATCATATTTATCTTTCCAATGACTAATAATATCTTTTGATTTGCAAAACAAAGTACTATGTCATCTTATTCATGGATATACTCCGTGGTTAATAGATATAGATAAATCAGAATGTGTCATATTTATGGACTTGGTTATTTACTAAATTTGATTTAGATGCTGGTTGGTTGGTTTTGCAGAATGTTAACGCTCTTTCATTATTTACTGCGATTTTTTTAAAGAATTGCGTTTTTAAGTAAATAATGATAATAATAATCATCGCAGGAATTATTTTAGTACGCAGTTGTTTTTATTGTAGTAGGTGGCCTACAATATTGTTTCTATTGTAGTGTTTGGTCTGGTTTGGTTTGGTTTCTTTGTTTAATGGTATAGATCTTTGTAGGTTTGTTATGTTTTGACCTTTTGACCCGGCCAAAAATGCCATTCCAAGGTGATGCACCGGAAGGAGGTGACTCATTCTAATGGCAGTTATGAGAGGAAATCGCGTGGGCCGAAATTGGCTGATGAAATGGGATGAGCTAAAAAATTCCCATGGTACACTCATAGACTGATGCCCCGGAAGAGAGTGACCTCTGAACTGCATGACAGTTATTTCCGCTTGATGACGATTAAATATTCGATTTCAAAGATCGAATGGGCGTCGAACGATTATATAACTCAGTTGAGTTCGACGAGCCAGTTGAGTTGAAGATCGGACGGAGGTGGAGTTCCGGCCAGAGCCAGTTGAGTGGCAGCCAGTTGGAGACGAGAAGTGTTAGGGAAAGCCACATCCGACCGAGGGGGCCCTTGGAAACCCTGATGGAGTTTGGGGTCCAGAGAAGATGCTGATAAGATACAGTAAAGAAAGCCATCATCCAGCAGAGTGGACCCCAGGGCTCCGGTTGAGCATCAGGAGAACGAGAAAGACACAACGCCGACAGCTATAACTTGGGGGTCAAAATATTTCAGTTATGTTCGATCTTCAACTCCCTCTCACACCCAAACCCTGAATAACCCTTTCGAACCCTTGCAATAAAGTGAGAAAAATATATTGTTAAAGAAGTCTTCCTGCGTCTTTGTCACTTCCTGCGTCTTTGTCACTTCCTGCGTCTGTCTTTATTATTGTGTCGTTATGATGCTGCATGAACATGTAGATGACAATATAACGGGTTATGTAATGCCAAAGCTATTCTCCTAGAAGAACAGTAGTGGTACTATTTAACCCATAGTTCGCGGCATAAGGGGTCCCTCCTTTTCCCAAGGGTATTTGCTCGAACGTGAACATAATAGCGCGACTGGAGTTCGATCTCGCTTACTACGATTCCGCAGTCCATCCTTTTAACCATACACCACGAGGACATCCCCCTTATTGTAGTGAGTTGCCCATCTTATTATAGGATGTTTTTTACCAAATTGTTTCTATTGAAGTATCTGGTCTACCACATCTCTTCTGTTGTAATTTGTGATCTATTACGTTGTTTCTTTTTTAGTATGTTACCTACCACTTTGTTTCTATTGTATTATATTGTTTACTACATTTTCCTATTTTAGTATGTGATTTACTACATTGTTTCCATTGTTATATGTGGCCTACCATATATTTTAAAATTTTAGTATGTTGGCTACCGTAATGTGTCTATTGTAGTAAGCTTTCGGCCACATTGTTTGGTATTATATGACTTACCACAGCGTTTCTGTTATAGTATGCTGTCTATCTTATTTTTTATCGTAATATGCGTGATACTACGTCGTTTCTAAGGTGGAATACGATATACGATATTTTTTCTATCGTCATATGTAGTTTATTATACAGTTTCTATTGTAGCTTTCAGGGTTTGACATTGTTTCTATTGTCCTATGCGTTCTACCATACTATTCTTTTATGCTGTATGCGCTCCCTCTTTCAAAAATTGAGGAAATTCAATTGCATGTTTTTCGTTAGAAATGATGGATTGGTAAAATTCTTTGGCAATGATATCTATTTTTGGTGACGTGGAGGTTTTTGGCATCAATCTAGTTTGAATACTTGGAATAAGATGAATTTAAGTTAGGTGCTCATCTCATAAGTTCAACGTCTCAAATGACTTAAATACACAAGTAGAGATGTAGAATTAATAATGACTCACAATGATAACACAGTTACTCACTGTAAGACTCATGAATTAATTGCTTCTACAGAAATATAAGCGCAGTCGGCTGTGGTAGTAGAATATACAGACAAAAAATGTGCGGAGGGCTAAGAAAATTCAAATAGAATTTTTGATATGACACTAAATCCTCTGATGATGAGGCTCCAGTTCTGCATTTATTGGAAATATAGAGGTACTATTTACCCAACCCCTCCGCTCGGGCAGGATATGACACAAGGTCAATTTTTAAGCGGAGTTTAACAGGTTTTGAATTCAGAGTTTTCCTTCTCCTAGACTAGTTGCCTCAACAAGGCTGAAGAACCTAGTCCGTCCTACTATTTACCCATAGCTGGAGGGAGAATAAGGGGGTTCATACCTTTCCCAAGGGTATTTGCCCGAAAGTGAACATAATAGCGCGACTGGATTACGAACTCGCGTACTACGATTCCGCAGTTCATCGCTTTAACCATTACACCACGAGGACACGATGGAAATATAGAGGTATTATTCATTGCTGTTACTCTCAGGTTCTGTTAGGGTCCCTTGTATGGGTAAAATAGAACTGTTTAATCATCTATTATACCAAAAGCCTTTTAACTGTGGCAAATAGAACAATTAGTGTTTGATTGCAATACTTGAAACCATTTAATTGTTTGCTGATAAAACTCTTAGTGTTCACGATACTTGAAGCCATTTAACTGTGTGCAAATAAATGAGTCCAGGTTCATATAAAAATTGTCATGTAAAACTATTCATTTACAGATCATAATTATTAAATATGTATCAACAGGATTTGTCTTTAAGTAACCTACAAAGGTTGATATACTGTAAAACACAATCAACCAACCAATCAACTAGCCAACTATTCAATTGTGTGCTTATAAGACTATTTGTGTTAGATAATAAGACTTGAAACTATTAAACCATGTGCAAACAAATGAGTTCTGGCTCGTTTAAAAATAATATTGCCGACCAAATATTTATTTACAAATCATATATACTTAATATAAATGTATAACCAGAAGTTGGGATTAAATAACCTACAAGGGTTGATATACCGTAAAACACAACCAACCAACCGTTTAACTGTATGTAAATAAAACTATTTGTATTAGCAATGCTTTAGACTATCTGTGTGTGTGCCAACAAGTGAGTCCTGGGTCATTAAAAAATAATGTCCCCAATCAATTATTTGCTTACAAATCATATTGATTTAATATAAATGCATAATTTAGTTGTTTAGTTGGTTGCTTTATTTTACATTGTATAAACCCTTTTCGGGTCATTTAACGCCGAATTAAGTAATTTTAATAAAACACTCAAACAATTCAGCTAAGTATAAGTATTGTTTTTGTTTACTCACAGTAAAATTGTTAAAACAATTCAATTTTAAACAATTCAGTTTTGTATGTTCACATTTTAATTGTCAAAAGCATTTCTATTTTAAGCTATTCCCTTTAGCCAAAGATTTAATTCAAACAATTTAGTTTATTATAAGTATATTTTTTGTTTACACACAGATAATGTAAAAACAGTTCTATTTCAAATAACTCAGTTTAGCGTAAGAACAGTTTCAATCTCAAAAATAGTTCCATTTCAATCAATTTAATTTAGCACAAGTACGTAGTTTAGATGTCAAAACAGTTCTATTTTGAGCAATTCATTTTAGATGTACAATTTTTTTATTAAGTAGAGAAATTATATTGTCAATTGAATTACGATGGCTAAAAATCCGACGAACACTTACGCATGACATACGGAAACACAAGACTTCTGTTTCGAGCTTATTAGGTCTCACCAACAGTGTATACCGTGATCACCGCCACTCGAGATCGAACCAGCGACCTAAGATTGCAGAGCCGAAACTCTACCATTGAGCCTCGTATCGTACACAGTTGACGCCAAATTAATTAGCCATGGTAATTGCGCGGCCAATTAACCTGAATGTGTCTTACAAGTTACATCCGTACTTTTACAGAGAACAAAGTCACCTCTAAGGCCACAAAATTTTATCATATCCAGGAAAATCATTGGGCTGGGGGCTTACCTGTCTGCAGAGATGTAGTCCGTGTATACTGCAGCCCCAGCCGACTGGGCAAAATGTATAAACATGATTTGGTATTAAACATCTTAAAAGGTTGTTTATGCCGTAAATCACAATGAACCGACAAAACAATAAAAATAAGGTATTCCTCAAATATGATTGTTCATTACCATTAGCTTTATGCAAATACATTGCCCAACATTTTATTTAAAACCACAGATATGTGGTTTGACCTAACTGTGCCGAGTAAGAATTAATAGTCGTTTATAATAGGAATAAACTTACAAAATCAAAAATCATGTTTTGGTGAACGATATATTTATTTTACTGGTGCTATTCAAATAACGAAACTTTGCAACTAAATTTTTCATTTCAGTTTCTTTCACTCTCTTCTTTATATATATATATATATATATATATATATATATATACGCGCGTGCACGCGCGCGTTTGTTTTGTTAGTGAGTATGGGTTCTCGTGCGCGTGAGATGCATGCGTGGGTGATCGTGTGTGCATAATATTATGCACATGTGTACTTGTATATTCATCTCCGTATGCAATATCTAATTCAGGTCGCCACACGCGTCGAGATCAACACTCCTCTCGGTCATCTTCTCCCTTACCTCGTTGCAATAATGAGGCAGGGAACCACCAAGGTAGGTCAGCTGAGGTCTATGACGTCGGCAGGTAGGCATCAGACAATCAATCAATCAGCCCAGGCAGACGGTGAGGATCAATATCTGACTGTGGGTAGAGGAAATATGCCAGGTGTAAACGCTCGCTCTAAGACTCAAGGAATTTGCATAAAGCAGTTGCCATGCCAACAGTCGAGAATATGTGTTCGACTAAGGTTTAATGAGTTTAGTGAGAATGGCAAGAAATCGTTTTCTCTCTTTATTTCTCACTCTTGCTCTCCCTCTCTTTCTCTCTCTCTCTCTTCCTCTTTCTCTCTCTCTCTCTCTCTCTCTCGTCTATTTCACGTCGGTTTGCAACAGCGACCTACGTACAGAGAAAGTCGACAAAATTAATTACTTGCTAACATTATTTGTTATGAGAAATTAGTAAAGATGTGAAAATTTACACAGTTTTTTTCTTTATTTATCAACGTGGATCTATCTATCTATCTATATAGAATTTATATTTCTTTCATTGACTTCTTTTCATTTTATCTTCTTCAAACTTTCTTTCATATTCTATCTATCTATCTATCTATCTATCTATCACTTATTTCTTTCGGTATTAAAACTTTATTGTACCGTGTTTTTGTTTGTTTGTTTGTTTGTTTCTTTCTTTCTTTCTTTCTTTCTTTCTTTTATATCTCTCTATTTGCGATTTTTCGTTTCTTTTCTTCGTCATCCACCTTTTGTTTTTGCTTTTTACAAACTTTCTTTCTTTCTTTCTATACATCCAAAACTTCCCTTTCATTTTTTCATTTCTGAATCTTTCATTCATTTCTTTCGTTCTTTTTTTTTTCTTTATTCTTGGTTAAGGGAAACTTACATTATTAAAACCCAAAAAGTATCGAAGATATTTAACTTCGTGACAATAATAACTACGAACAAACCGGATGCTTGCAGCAATGATAAGCAATCAGCCACCTTTCTCTGGCCAGTCACTGGATATAATGTTTTAATAGAGGAGGTTGTTATACGATTCATGCGAGCATGTAGCATGTGAAACCATGGAATGCAGTATAGTGAATGTGAATCTAGATGCATGATTCCACTGGCGTGTCAAAGACACACTTACAAGATGGGAAGTGGATGAACTTCATTAGTAAACACCCCAGAAATTTCAGTCATATGACTACTACTACTCATCTATAAGAGTGACATCTATTAATCAGAAAAATATACACCGGAATATTGAAATGACTCGAATTCAAACCAACCGTCAAATCTGCATGATACTTTATGCAGGTCACTAAGAGATCCATTCTACTCAAACAGAAGCTCTTGCCCAGTGTTCGAAAATTAGCTCCAAAGTCAAAACCAAACTTACTTAGAGGCAATATTACTTTCGACAATGTAACGTTTAACGTATTAAACACATAAAACCAGCTACCCGAGCTTACAGAGCCTGCATCTCCTGATGCAGCTGTCCTCGTGGTGTAATGGTTAAAGCACTGAACAGCGGAATCCTAGTACACGAGTTCGAACTCCAGTCACGCTATTACGTTCTCTTTCGGACAGCTAGTTTTGGGAAAGGTATAAACTCCTTTATCCTCCAAGTTATGGGTTAAATAGTACTACAATTGTCCTTCCAGAAGGATGGATTTAGCATTAAGTAACTCGAGAAGGTTGATAATAAGCAAAACAAACAAACAAAGCATGTCTTGAGAATATAGACATCATATGCGCACTGGATTATAAATATTAACACAGCGAACTACATCAAAACTTCAAAGGATAAGGTAATGGATAGACAATAATATTGGCATCTACGAATACAAAATCTACTTATACCGTTATTGAAGGTGTAGGAATGCTTCAGAGTTGAAAAATCACTAAATAAGATAGGGAAAATCCAATTGATAATTTGCTTTATTCATTGACAACCTCTGACCAACACTCATGTCATGCTGGTGTCTCACTTATGTCAGCAATGAAATTGACAGCATTACTTTCTATAAGATGTTATCTTCCCTTGTCCAACATCTTCCCAAATACAAAGTTTCGATGATTGGTCGATACAAGTATGTTCATATAGGCAAAGATGAAATTAATGGATTCTCCAAACGTAAATAGTGGTTTCTAGTGGAATTTTCACTCAAGAACAAACTTGCATAGCTCAATACTAAAAATCAAAAAAGAAAAAAGGGAGACTTACACTCATCCAAATAACTCATGGATACAGGTTCTTAATAAATTTATTCAAAAATAAGCATATAAACAGTACTTTGTACTGTAGAGTGTATATCACATTTGAAGATTACGTTCCAATCATTCCAATCGAGCATCGTCTCACCAATGGTTCGCTTATGTCTACGCAGATATAAGGAATAAACAGGTAAATGTTTAAGATATTCCGGTTTTCATTTCATGATTTATGCAATCACTATACGGTAATTGCAAGAAACGCATTTTATACTATTCAGGAAAAATCTGACAAAAATATTCCAAATGATGAATATGAAAACTTTGTAATCACTTATATAGAAGCAGTACCTGTGGACATACCAAACCGAAAGTCAAATATAGAGTTCTCTTTAATTAACAAAAAATAACTACGTTCACCAATTCTTAAAAACCTAATAAAAATAAGAATAAATCGAAGATTAAGAAACTTAAAAAAGGCGAACGCGATCTAAGAGATACCAAAAAGAACAACAACAATGTATCCGCGGCTAAATAAATAACATCAGAAATCCTCTTGAAGATAAACAAATTGCTCACGGTGTTATAGTTAGCGTTGAAGGAAATGCATACGGTGACCGGCGTTTAAATCCTGGGTGAAGCTTTTTGAATTTCACTTTGCAGTGTTACCCTTGGAAAAGGTTGGAATCCAATTATCTTCCCCCAGCCCTTGCTAAATATTAGAGCAGACGGGGTTCTTTAATCTTGGTTGGGCAACCTGTCTAGGAGAAGAAAAACTCTCTATTCAAATCTGTTGAACTCCGCTTACAAATTAATCGTGTGTCGCATCTTGCGGAGGTATCGAGTAAATATATGGAAGATAAAAAACCACAATTATCATGGCATAGCGTAAATAAAGTTTGTGGAAATAAGAGCATCTTGAGAGTAAAACTAAAAGTAATCAGCAAAGAAGAATAACTTCAGTTTTCGAAAAATTGCTGAAATCAACAACCAATTTATTAGATAAAGAATTGACCGAAGGCTTTGACACAATACCTTCAGAAGTATGGAAGATAAGAAAAATTGACCAAATATTTCTTCCATTATTTATATTTAAAAACTCAATAAAGAAAAGATGGAAGGCTAAATCCTACCCTTTCCAAAACAAAAATAAAAAATAAAATATAAAAACATGAAACTGTGACCTCGGAATCATTAAGAACTTCAGGTGCGTAATTCTTACTGCTCTAGAAAGTAAGGTTTATAATAACCTACTTCTCAATTTTATTCGATCTGAAGAAGAAGAAGAAAATTCTTTGGAAAACTCGGAACTAACTGTGTTCAGAGAAACTGATCAACAACTTTCATATTCTGACTATTTGTCGAATCACTAAAGGAGAACGTACAAAAATATGAAGACAAATTTATTATTTATAGGTTCTCCTAGGCATTTGATTCCGTACGCAAAAAAAGATGGATGAAACACAATAGGCGTATAGTGACCTCAAAGTAACTGTTACTGCTATAAAGATTATATACAAAAGTACGAATGCAATAGTTCACTCACCCAAAGGTTGCATTATCTTTTTTTGAGAGTGTCGTTGGGGCGTTTTAGAAATATACAATAGCACCATGTCTACTTTAATTTAGGCCATACTGAATTAAAAGAATGCCAATAATTTATTGGCATTCTTTTAATCACATTTGAAGATTACGTTCCAATCAATAAAGAAAATGAATATGAATATTACGTTCCAATCAATAAAGAAAATGTTCTCACATTCTAATATTTATTTTGGTCTAGATGTATGGCATATCAACCACCGTTGGGTATTTAAAGCCAAATCCGGTTTATATATATATATATATATATATATATATATATACATATATATATATATAATTATGATTTCTAAACATCAGTAAAAAAAAATTGGATACTTCCAAGTTCATTAACGATTCAATTGAGCATGCAAACATTTGTTTACACATAGTAAAATGATCAAAAAATTCTTTTTTAAACATTGTCTAATTTACTGAGACTAAGCTTGATGATTTTTATCATTAACTGTTTTCGGATTATTGTCTTCATCTTTATAGTTATTTGTCAAATTCGGAAACCTACATGAAAAAAAAAATGAATATGAGCATTCGTAAAAAATCATACATAATAGTAGTAATCCTAGTCAAGTAAGAACATTCAGTTTATAAGTCCCAAAAATTCACTCTAAACTGTCCAGCATGACACATAGTGTAACGATTATAGGCATTGGTTCCCTAAGCTTCTAATGACACAATCATTTGGAAGCTGCTGGTTCAATTCTGACTGCTGGGGAATACCAATACATGAATACTTAACACTTGTACCCGGTTGTGGCTAACGGAATCAGAACAGGCAACCCCCGTGGATTCAATAAAGGACGTATTTCAAAGTGCCACGTAGGTTCTCGAGTTCGACAATAACCTGAAGAAGGCCTACACGCTGTGGAAATAATGATGAAGACAATAGTCCGAAAACCCTTACTGACAAAAATTGTAATTTAGCTTTAGTGTAAAGAGTCTAAGTTTTGCTATGCATCACTTACAATTCAATGAAAAATTATTAATTTTTTACACACGGTTAAATCAACAAACATTTCTTTTTAAACTATTCAATTTAGCATGATCATTTGCTTGTGCTCTATTTAGTTGTCAGCCAGTTCTATTTGTCTTATAGATAGGACTCTTTCAAGTGCTACCACTCGGGGAAAGAGTGGACATGAGAGCGATGGCAACGAAGAAGTGCTGCGCATTCCCCAAAGTTTCAGCATCACATCAGATTGTTAGTGTCATATCTAGGACACCTGTTGGGAGGATAGGTCTTACCACTCTGCTGAGATGCATTCAGTGTATTCTACAGCCCCAGCCAAGTGGGCAAAGATTGTTTAGCGTCATAAACAGGACACTAGTTTCGGTGGGTCTTACCTAATGTATGACTGCAATGCCTTCATTTTCACAAACCTCTTGAAGAAAAGGCAAGATAAGAACTACCACGTGCTGGAAGTTACACCCAACAAAAGAGCAGGAGTAAGGCCACTTATCTGCCATCCCACAAAGCATCGATGTAACAGGAAAAGGACCCGCTGGGCACTGTTGGTGAAGTAAGTACGAACTCATCAATGAAGTGCTTCTGTGGGTTCCTTTGCATAATCAGGCCAGCCTTACCCAACCATCAAAGACATATCCATCAGTCATTTGCACACACTAGCTGTCGTGTGGACGACCTGTCAATCACGATGGACGAATGGCGAGAGAGAGAGAGAGAGAGAGAGAGAGAGATTGTGTAAAGAAGCTCTGTGCTATCAGGATGACGTAATAATGATGGTGATTACATATACACGAATACACCCCAACACACACCACACACACACATGCATACACACACACATACACACACACACACACACACACACACACATATATATATATATATATATATATATATATATATAAAATCTCATTTTATATCAAACAAACTGTATATCTGTTCATATGTCTGTCTTCCTTTCTACCTCTGTATCATTAAAAGATATTTTCTTTTTGTCTTTATCTATTTGTTTCTTTGTGAGCTACACGTATACAGAAGGGTGGAGTGAACGCTTTATCCTTGGTAAGCCACCCAGTCTAGAAGAAAGAAATCTTTCAATGCAAACCAGTGGTAATTCACAT
Source organism: Sepioteuthis lessoniana (assembly GCA_963585895.1). NCBI lineage: Eukaryota > Metazoa > Mollusca > Cephalopoda > Myopsida > Loliginidae > Sepioteuthis > Sepioteuthis lessoniana. Next base: position 55,975,288 of record OY757910.1, on the reverse strand, counting down.
AAAATTGATTTCGTGGCACATATTTCCTTTGACAGAATTGTTTGACACACACACACACAGACATATATATATATATATATATATATATATATATATATATATATATATATATATATATATATATATATATATATATTTATATTTATATTTATATATATATATTCAAACAAAACAGATATATTAATTATGATATGTGCTAACATCGTTGAGAAATATGACTGAAAATATATTTACAAAAAACGACATTGATCCTTTTCGTTTCTGTTGTTTACGAGTGTCAAACGTGGTCTTCAACAACGAATAATCAAAAATGTACAAAACACATTTGGCTATTTGGTTTGATGTCATATCCAACGATGATGTTTATTTAATACCAAATGCTGTTTATACGTATGTATGTGATTTTTAGTGAATAGTTTCTTGATAACTTCATTTTTAAATGATTTAGAGCTCATTTATTAGCACAGTTAAATAGCATCAAGTACTGCTATTTATTCTTAGCACTGTTAATTTTTTTCTAGTGCTATTATCGAACACCTGTCGTTCTATATGAACACAGTTAAATAGTTTCAGCTATTGCTATCTAAAATTATTAATTCTATTTAAGATTAATTATTTGTTTGCACAGAGTTAAATGGTTTCAAGTATTACGATTTCTTGATTGTGCACATTTTAATTGTTTCTAGTATTGCTATTTAACACTGACAATTCTACTAAATAATAATAATAATAATAATAATAATAATAATAATAATAATAATAATAATAATAAGTAAAGGATAGAGCTGTCGTATTTGGTCTATAGATGGAGCTCTCTCTGGTCAAAGTGGACTTAAGATTAATGGTAATGAAGAGGTACTCCACACACCCTAACTCCCTCAGATAGTTTAATGTCATATATAGGCCACTGAATGGTTTCAAGTATTGCTATCTTACACTAATAAATCTATTCAACATTATTAATTCTTTTGCATACAGTTCAATGATAGGAAGTACTGCTATATAAATCTAATCATTCAATGTAACATTAATCATTTGTTTGCTGAGAGTTACATGGTTTCACGTATTGTAAGAGATTAAATAATCCCGTTTGACCTATACGTTGGGCTTTAACAGGTTCTATTATTCCGGACCTGCGAGCACCTGGGAGTTATGGTAATAATTGGGTATTCCACATTCCCCAGAACTTCAGAATCGGTTTGAGTCCTACCATTTGGTAGGACCGTACCCATTTTCACAAGTGCAATCAGCGTATTCTACACTTCAAGGTGACGTTGTGTTTAGCTAAACTCAACTGAAGATAAACATGAATAGTAATAATACCGTAAATTGCAGTGTACAAGTCGGTATTTTAAGCCTGAAAATTATCTGCAAACTTGTGGTCAACGTATACGGTAGGACTACAATTTTGACATTTACCAGAGTGTGAAAAAATACCCTTAATTGATAAACACTGCTTTCTGTAACTCCAACAAACAGCTATAGACATTTTCAACTTAAACAAGTCTTAGGTGAAAATATTAAACAAATTATCATAGAGATTAATATAGAATAATAATACTGTACTAAAACTTAGATATTATATTTATGCAATATCACACTACAATTCAAACTGCAGATGCTCTGACTGTAAACGCTAACTGGAATGTCACTGTTGCCTGCTTTTAGACCGATACTGCATGTATAAGTCTAACACAACATTTTGCGCTACAAATAATGAAGTCGACTTATCTTACAGGTTGACTTGTACAACGCAAAATACGGTGAATAAAAGTGAAAATAGACGACAATAAAGCTGACTCAGCAGCTACATTATTTTTCATCTACGTTAATAATCTGTTTTATTTCACAGTACAATTAATAAAGGAAAAATTACAAGATTCTTGAATAATAATATTTTATAATATCTTATGACATTAAGAACAGTTGCAAATAGATTTTCTTATAATTTTAGATTTGAAAATCTCTCAAACAAATTATGTTCAATGGTAGTTTCATGATTACGTTATTGGTTTGGTTTCTTTGTTTAATTGCATATCAAACATTGTCCTCTATTTAATAACAAAGATATACTTGTAGAAGAATAATAATGCTACAATTTAACCCATAGCTGGGGATAAGGGAGGCCATAAACTTCCCCAATAATATAAATCCAAAACTGAATGTAAGAGCGCAAGTAGAAATCAAAATCACTTATTACATTATAGGTTTTTAAAGTTCTCATAAATAAGGTCCAGCTTATTGTGTGGTTTCAGGAATTACGCCCACACGTAAAAAGACATGAAGTGATATTATGCTTTTTCCAGATGATGAGCTGATTATCAAAATACTTGTTCTGTCAAAGGGTGGATTCTTGTCCTACTAGCTAATTGCTGTCCTGTGTCCTCCAAATTAACGGGTTCATTTTGGGACTTATATCCTTGGGAAGGTATTAATCCACGAAATATGGGTTATATATATTCACTGGTGCTCTTCAACAATCACGGCTTTGACTGTAAATAATTCATGAATTTTGTTATTCCATTAAACAAGGAAGCCAAACCAACATTTTCGATTCTTAAGATCTGTTTCGCATAATGGGAAACATGTATATATTCTTTGGTTTTATTTTATATATCTATTTTATATTTTCTTCGAAAATATATATATATATATATATATATATATATATATATATATATATATATTATAATCTATATTCCTTTTTTGTTTGCTTTCTTTGTTTAATGGCATGTCAGTCTTCATATATTATTAACTGCCTAATCCATTCTTAGAGAAGGATAGCAGGGGTATTCTTTAACCTATAAGAAGTGGTTAATAAGTGAGTTCTAACCGTTCACACGAACAATTCTTCGAAAATGAACATAATCGTGTTAGTGGAATTCAAACTTGCTTTATTCAATGTCATAGTCAGTATGTTAACCACTACACTGACAGAACCAATTCATTTTATTTTTTCTTATGTTCGAATATCTCTAAAAACTGTGTCATCATTTGCAAACAAAATTTCAAACTATCCAATGTTCCTCTTTAAATGAAATATCTTATATGAAATAGGTATAAGCTGTTAATATCAATGAATTTATTTTCATATCTACATATTTCTAAAAAAAATTTGCTAACATGAATATACAGTATTGCCAACAAATAAATGCAATCATTGCAATTTTTCAAAAATCAGTAGATGAAACTTAGAATATATAGGTGTTTTATTTGTATTATTGAATGAAAACGGATATTATATAGTAATACTACTACCAAACTATACTAATTGAAATAATAACCATGATTATGGTTATGTAGCAGTTCGCGAAAAACATATACTTACTATTCATAGTTTTGCTTTGGCATGTACTTCTAGGGGTTTATATATGATTAAGAAATTTCAATGCTGGTGATAAATGATAACAAAGGCTATTCATTTTCATTGTCTCATGTTCCATTTGTTGATCTTAATATATGTTTATGATCAAACATTTTAAAATATTCTTAGTTATGCGAGTTATTCCTCATGTGGGATTTACGTTCTTGGTCTATCGACCTTGGTCATCATAACCTCACCTTAGGTTCGGATTGAAGTGCACGAGTCCAAGAAAGGCCAACAATTGAAGAAAAATTGAAAACGACTGATTTTATATATAATGATTAACAGAAGAGAGGTGTGTAACACTTTGCAGAATGACAATATGTGATGTCCTCACTTTTGCTCCGTAGGCGGCTGGTGAAATTCCCTTTACAAAAAAACTAATTAGACTGTTAGGTTTTCGAACGGATCCTCTCAGTAGAGTTTTTCTGGACCCCTCCTCATGATTCTCTGTATACTTCTGCGGTCCTATCTGTGACTATATTTGTCTATCTCTACCCAAAAGACCTTCTTTACGTGTATATATGCAAGGATGGACATTTCCTAATTCCGATTGTTCAGCAAACCATCGACTGGATGTAAAAATATTGGCA